>MU223284.1:1088088-1155823 GCA_018584345.1 Thuja plicata | reverse complement strand
CAACCGTTCGATGATGATCAGCTGCAATCTCATAACAAGCTGTTCTGAGCTTCCACATCGCCGAACCGATCAACCGTTCGATGACAATGAGTTGTAATCTCATAAAAAGCCATTCTGAGCTTCCACATCGCTGAATCGATCAACCATTCGATGATAATCAACTGCAATCTCATAACAAGCTATTCTGAGCTTCCACATCAAAGAATCAATCAACCGTTCGATGATCATCAGCTGCAATCTCATAACAAGCTGTTCTGAGCTTCCACATCGCCGAATCGATCAACAGTTTGATGACAATGAGTTGTAATCTAATAACAAGCCGTTCTGAGCTTCCACATCACCGAATCGATCAACCGTTCGATGATAATCAGCTGCAATCTGATAACAAGCTGTTCTGAGCTTCCACATCACTGAATCGATCAACCGTTCAATGATGATGAGTTGTAGTCTCATAACAAGCTATTCTGAGGTTCCACATTGCTGAATCGATCAACCGTTCAATGATAATGAGTTGTAATCTCATAACAAGCTGTTCTGAGCTTTCACATCACCGAATCGATCAACCGTTCGATGATGATGAGTTGTAATCTCATAACAATCTATTTTGAGCTTCCACATCGCCGAATCGATCAACCGTTCGATGATAATGAGTTGTAATCTCATAACAAGCTGTTCTGAGCTTCCACATCGCCGAATCGGTCAACCGTTTGATGATAATTAGCTGTAATCTCATAACAAGCCGTTCTGAGCTTCCACATCACCGAATCGATCAACCAGTCGATGATAATCAGCTGCAATCTCATAACAAGCTATTCTGAGCTTCCACATCACCGAATCGATCAACCGTTTGATGATGATGAGTTGTAATCTCATAACAAGCTGTTCTGAGCTTCCACATCGCCAAATCGATCAACCGTTTGATGATAATGAGTTGTAATCTCATAACAAGCCGTTCTAAGCTTCAACATCGCCAAATCGGTCAACTATTCGATGATAATCAGCTGTAATCTCATAACAAGTTGTTCTGAGCTTCCACATCGCCAAATTGATCAATTGTTTGATGATGATCAGCTGCAATCTCATAACAAGCCGTTATGAGCTTCCACATCGCCGAATCGATCAACCGTTCGATGACAATGAGTTGTAATCTCATAACAAGCCGTTCTGAGCTTCCACATCGCTGAATCAGTCAACCGTTCGATGATAATCAGCTACAATCTCATAATAAGTTGTTCTAAGGTTCCACATCACCAAATCGATCAACCGTTCGATGATGATCAGCTGCAATCTCATAACAAGCTATTCTGAGCTTCCACATCCCCAAATCGATCAACCGTTCGATGATGATCAGCTGCAATCTCATAACAAGCTATTCTGAGCTTCCACATTGCTGAATCGATCAACCATTCGATGACAATGAGTTGTAATCTCATAACAAGCCATTCTAAGCTTCCACATCGCCGAATCGATCAACCGTTCGATGATAATCAGCTGCAATCTCATAACAAGCTGTTCTGAGCTTCCACATCACTGAATTGATCAACCGTTTGATGATGATGAGTTGTAATCTCATAATAAGTTGTTCTGAGCTTTCACCTCGCCGAATCGATCAATCATTCGATGATAATGAGTTGTAATCTCATAATGAGCCGTTCTGAGCTTCCACATCGCTGAATCAATCAACCATTCAGTGATGATGACTTATAATCTCATAACAAACTATTCTGAGCTTCCACATCGCTAAATCGATCAACCGTTCAATGACAATGAGTTGTAATCTCATAACAAGCTGTTCTGAGCTTCCACATCGCCGAATTGGTCAATCGTTCGATGATAATCAGCTGCAATCTCATAACAAGCCATTCTGAGCTTCCACATCGCCGAATCGATCAACCGTTTGATGATAATCAGCTGCAATCTCATAACAAGCTATTCTGAGCTTCCACATCGCCGAATCGATCAACCGTTCAATGATGATGAGTTGTAATCTCATAACAAGCTGTTCTGAGCTTCCACATCACTGAATCGATCAACCGTTCAATGACAATGAGTTGTAATCTCATTACAAGCCATTCTGAGCTTCCACATCACCGAATCGGTCAACCGTTCAATGATAATAAGCTGCAATCTCATAACAAGCTATTCTGAGCTTCCACATCAACGAATCGATCAACCATTTGATGATGATTAGCTGCAATCTCATAACAAGGCATTCTGAGCTTCCACATCACCGAATCGATCAACCATTTGATGACAATGAGTTATAATATCATAACAAGACGTTCTGAGCTTCCACATCGCCGAATCGATCAACCATTCAATGATAATCAGCTGCAATCTCATAAAAAGCTTTTCTGAGCTTCCACATCACCAAATCGATCAACCGTTTGATGATGATGAGTTGTAATCTCATAACAAGCTGTTCTGAGCTTCCACATCGCCAAATCGATCAACTGTTCAATGATGATGAGTTGTAATCTCATAACAAGCTGTTCTGAGCTTCCACATCGCTGAATCGATCAACCGTTCGATGACAATGAGTTGTAATCTCATAACAAACCGTTCTGAGCTTCTACATCGCCGAATCGGTCAACCGTTTGATGATAATCAGCCGCAATCTCATAACAACCTGTTCTGAGCTTCCACATCGCCAAATTGATCAACCGTTCGATGATAATCAGCTGTAATCTCATAACAAGCTATTCTGAGCTTCCACATCGCCAAATCGATCAACCATTCGATGATAATGAGTTGTAATCTCATAACAAGCCATTCTGAGCTTCCACATCACCGAATCGATCAACCATTCGATGATAATCAGTTGCAATCTCATAACAAGCTGTTCTGAGCTTCGACATCGCCGAATCGATCAACCGTTCAATTATGATCAGCTGCAATCTCATAACAAGCTGTTCTGAGCTTCCACATCACTGAATCAATCAACCGTTTGATGATAATGGGTTGTAATCTCATAATAAGCCGTTCTGAGCTTCCACATCGCCAAATCGATCAACCATTCGATGATAATCAGCTGCAATCTCATAACAAGCTGTTCTGAGCTTCCACATCGCCGAATCGATCAATCGTTCAATGATGATGAGTTGTAATCTCATAACAAGCTATTCTGAGCTTCCACATCGCCGTATCGATCAACCGTTCAATGATAATGAGTTGTAGTCTCATAACAAGCCATTTTGAGGTTCTACATCACCGAATCAGTCAACTATTTGATGATAATGAGCTGCTATCTCATAACAAGCTGTTCTGAGGTTCCACATCACTGAATTGGTCAATCATTTGATGATAATGAGTTTTAATCTCATAACAAGCCATTCTGAGGCTCCCCATTATCGAATCGGTCAACCATTCAATGATAATGAGTTATAATCTCATAACAAGCCGTTCTGAGGGTCCACATCGCTGAATCCGTCAACCGTTCACTGGTAATGAGTTGTAATCTCATAACAATCTGTTCTAAGGATCCACATCCCCGAATCAGTCAATAGTTTGATGATAATATGTTACAATCTCATAACAAGCCGTTTTGAGGTTCCACATCGCCAAATAAGTCAACCATTCGATGATAATGAGCTGCAATCTCATAACAAGCTATTTTGGGGTTCCAAATCGCTGAAATGGTCAACTATTTGATGATAATGAGTTGTAATCTCATAACAAGCCATTCTGAGGTTCCACATTGCCGAATCAATCAATCATTCGATGATAATGAAATACAATCTCATAACAAGCCGTTCTAAGGTTCCACATTGCCAAATAAGTCAACCATTCGATGATAATGAGCTGTAATCTCATAACAAGCTATTTTGAGGTTCCACATTGCCGAATCGGTCAACCATTTGATGATAATGAGTTGTAATCTCATAACAAGCCATTCTGAGGTTCCACATTGCCGAATCGATCAACCGTTCGATGATAATGAGCTATAATATCATAAGAAGCTATTCTAAGGTTCCACATCGCCGAATCGGTCAACTATTCAATGATAATGAGTTGTAATCTCATAACAAGCTATTCTAAGCCATTCTGAGGTTCCACATCACTGAATCAGTCAACCGTTCGATGATAATGAGTTGCAATCTCATAACAAGTTGTTCTAAGATTCCACATCACTGAATCAGTCAATTGTTTGATGATAATGAGATGCAATCTCATAACAAGCTATTCTGAGGTTCCACATCGCTGAATCGGTCAACCATTCAATGATAATGAGCTACAATCTCATAACAAGCTATTCTGAGGTTCCACATCACCGTATTGGTCAACCGTTCGATGATAATGAGTTGTAATCTCATAAAAAGTTGTTCTGAGGTTCCACATCGCCGAATCAGTCAACCGTTCAATGATAATGATTTGTAATCTCATAACAAGCTGTTCTGAGGTTCCACATCACCGAATTGGTCAACCCTTCGCTAATAATGAGTTGTAATCTCATAACAAGCCGTTCTGAGGTTCCACATCACCGAATCGGTCAACTGTTTGCTGATAATGAGTTGCAATCTCATAACAAGCCATTATGAGGTTCCACATCGCCGAATTGGTCAACCGTTCGCTGATAATGAGTTGCAATCTCATAACAACCTATTCTGAGGTTCCACATCGCCGAATCATTTAACCATTCAATGATAATGAGCTACAATCTCATAACAAGCTGTTTTGAGGTTCCACATTGCTGAATCGGTCAACCGTTCGATGATAATAAGTTGTAATCTCATAAGAAGCTGTTCTTAGGTTCCAGATCGCCGAATCGGTCAACTGTTTGATGATAACGAGTTGCAATCTCATAACAAGCCGTTCTGAGTTTCCACATCGCTGAATCGGTCAACTATTTGATGATAATGACCTGCAATCTCATAACAAGCTATTCTGAGGTTCCACATCATTGAATAAGTCAACCGTTTGATGATAATGAGTTGTAATCTCATAACAAGCCGTTTTAAGGTTCCACATCGCCGAATCGGTCAACCATTCACTGATAATGAGTTGCAATCTCATAACAAGCTATTCTGAGGTTCTACATCACCGAATCGGTCAACTGTTCGATAATAATGAGCTGTAATCTCATAACAAACTATTCTGAGGTTCCACATCACCGAATCGGTCAACCGTTCGATGATAATGAGCTACAATCTCATAACAAGCTATTCTGAGGTTCCACATTGCTGAATCAGTCAACCGTTTGATGATAATGAGTTGTAATCTCATGAAAAGCCATTTTGAGGTTCCACATCGCTGAATCGGTCAAGTGTTCGATGATAATGAGCTGCAATCTCATAACAAGTTGTTCTAAGGTTCCACATCACCGTATTGGTCAACCGTTCGACGATAATAAGCTGCAATCTCATAACAAGCTATTCTGAGGTTCCACATCGCTAAATCAGTCAACCGTTCAATGATAATGAGTTGTAATCTCATAACAAGTTGTTCTGAGGTTCCACATCGCTGAATCGGTCAATTGTTCAATGATAATGAGCTGTAATCTCATAACAAGCTGTTCTGAGATTCCACATCACCGAATCGGTCAACCGTTTGATGATAATGATTTGTAATCACATAACAAGCCGTTCTGAGGTTCCACATCGTCGAATCGGTCAACTGTTTGATGATAATGAGTTGCAATCTCATAACAAGCTATTCTGAGGTTCCACATCGCTGAATCGGTCAACCGTTCGATGATAATGAGTTATAATCTCATAACAAGCCATTATGAGGTTCCACATCGCCGAATTAGTGAACTATACATTGATAATGAGTTGCAATCTCATAACAAGCTATTTTGAGGTTCCACATTGCCGAATTGGTCAACTGTTCGATGATAATGAGTTGTAATCTCATCACAAGCCATTCTGAGGTTCCACATCACCGAATCGGTCAACCCTTTGATTATAATGAGTTGTAATCTCATAACAAGCCGTTCTGAGGTTCCACATTGCAAAATCAGTCAACCATTCACTGATAATGAGTGGCAATCTCATAACAAGCTGTTCTAAGGTTCCACATCAATGAATCGGTCAACCGTTTGATGATAATGAGCTACAATCTCATAACAAGCTATTCTAAGGTTCCACATCACCGAATCAGTCAACCGTTCGATGATAATGAGTTGTAATCTCATAACAAGCTATTTTGAGGTTCCACATCTCCGAATCGGTCAATAGTTCGATGATAATGAGTTGCAATCTCATAACAAGCCATTCTGAGTTTCCACATCACCGAATCATTCAACCGTTCGATGATAATGAGCTACAATCTGATAATAAGCTATTTTGAGGTTATACATTGCCGAATCGGTCAATCATTCGATGATAATGAGTTGTAATCTCATAACAAGCCATTCTAAGGTTCCACATCACCGAATCGGTCAACCATTCGATGATAATGAGCTGCAATCTCATAATAAGCTATTCTGAGGTTCCACATCGACGTATTGGTCAACCATTCGATGATAATGAGCTACAATCTCATAACAAGCTATTCTGAGGTTCCACATTGCTGAATCAGTCAATCATTCGATGATAATGAGTTGTAATCTCATAACAAGCTATTTTGAGGATCCACATCACTGAATCGGTCAACCGTTTGATGATAATGAGCTACAATCTCATAACAAGCTATTCTGAGGTTCCACATCATGAAATCGGTCAATCATTCGATGATAATCATTTGTAATCTCATAACAAGCCATTCTGATGTTCCACATCGCCAAATCGGTCAACCGTTCGATCATAATGAGTTGCAATCTCATAACAACCTGTTCAAAGGTTCCACATCACTGAATCAGTCAACCTTTCAATGATAATGAGTTGTAATCTCATAACAAGCTATTCTGAGGTTCCACATCACCGAATCGGTCAATTATTCACTGATAATGAGTTGTAATCTCATAACAAGCCGTTCTGAGGTTCCACATTTTCAAATTGGTCAACCATTTGATGATAATGAGTTGCAATCTCATAAAAAGCTATTCTGAGGTTCCACATCACTGAATCAGTCAACTGTTCGATGATAATGAGTTTTAATCTCATAACAAGCCATTATGAGGTTCCACATCGCTGAATCGGTCAAGCGTACATTAATAATGTGCTGCAATCTCATAACAAGCTGTTCTAAAGTTCCACATCGCCGAATCGGTCAACCGTTCGATGATAATGAGTTGTAATCTCATAACAAGCTATTCTAAGGTTCCACATCACCGAATCAGTCAACCATTTGATGATAATGAGTTGTAATCTCATAACAAGCCATTCTGAGGTTCCACATCGCTGAATCGGTCAACCATTCACTAATAATGAGTTGCAATCTCATAACAAGCTATTCTAAGGTTCCACATCGCCGAATTGGTCAACTGTTCGATGATAATAAGCTGCAATCTCATAACAAGCTGTTCTAAGGTTCCACCTCACTGGATCGGTCAACCGTTTGATGATAATGAGTTGTAATCTCATAACAAGCCATTTTGAGGTTCCACATCGCCGAATTGGTCAACTGTTTGATGATAATGAGTTGCAATCTCATAAAAAGCCATTTTGAGTTTCCACATCGCCAAATCGGTCAACTGTTCGATGATAATGAGCTGCAATCTCACAATAAGCTATTTTGAGGTTCCACATCACCGATTCGGTCAACCGTTTGATGATAATATGCTGCAATCTCATAACAAGCTATTCTGAGGTTCCACATCACCGAATCGGTCAACTGTTCGATGATAATGAGTTGCAATCTTATAACAAGCTATTTTGAGGTTCCACATCACCGAATCAATCAGCTGTTCGATGATAATGAGCTACAATCTCATAACAAGTTGTTCTGAGGTTCCACATCCCCGAATCGGTCAACCGCTCGATGATAATGAGTTGTAATCTCATAACAAGCCTTTTTGAGCTTCCACATCACCAAATCTGTCAATCGTTCACTGATAATGAGTTGTAATCTCATAACAAGCCGTTCTAAGGTTCCACATCATCGAATCAGTCAATTGTTTGATGATAATGAGTTGCAATCTCATAACAAGCTGTTCTAAGGTTCCACATCGCTGAATCAGTCAACCATTCAATGATAATGAGTAGTAATCTCATAACAAGCCATTCTGAGGTTCCACATCATTGAATCGGTCAACCATACATTGATAATAAGCTGCAATCTCATAACAAGCTATTCCAAGGTTTGACATCGCCGAATCAGTCAACCGTTCGATGATAATGAGTTGTAATCTTATAGCAAGCCATCTTGAGGTTTCACATCGCCGAATTGGTCAACCGTTCGATTATAATGAGTTGCAATCTCATAACAAGCTATTTTGAGGTTCCACATCACTGAATCGGTCAATCGTTTGATGATAATGAGTTGTAATCTCATAACAAGCCATCCTTTGGTTCCACATCACCGAATCGGTCAACCATTCAATGATAATGAGTTGTAATCTCATAACAAGCCATCCTTGGGTTCCACATCACCGAATCGGTCAACCGTTCGATGATAATAAGTTGCAATCTCATAACAAGCTATTCTAAGGTTCCCCATTGCTGAATCAGTCAACTGTTGGATGATAATGAGCTACAATCTCATAACAAGCCATTCTGAGTTTCCACATCACTGAATCGGTCAACCGTTCAATGATAACGAGCTGCAATCTTATAACAAGCTATTCTAAGGTTCCACATCGCCGAATCGGTCAACTATTCAATGATAACGAGTTGTAATCTCATAACAAGTCATTCTTAGGTTCCACATCGCTGAATCGGTCAACCATTCACTGATAATGAGTTGCAATCTCATAACAAGCTGTTCTGAGGTTACACATCCCCAAATCAATTAGACGTTCGAGGATAATGAGCTGCAATCTCATAACAGGCTATTCTGAGGTTCCACATCACCGAATCGGTCAACCGTTTGATGATAATGAGTTATAATCTTATAACAAGCCATTCTGGAGTTCCACATCACTGAATTGGTCAACCATTCGATGATAATGAGTTGCAATCTCATAACAAGCTACTCTGAGTTTCTACATCACCGAATCGGTCAACCGTTTGATGATAATGAGCTACAATCTCATAACAAGCTATTGTGAGGTTCCACATCCCTGAATCGGTCAACCATTCAATGATAATGAGTTGTAATCTCATAACAAGCCATTCTGAAGTTCCACATGGCCAAATCAGTTAACCATTCGATGATAATGAGCTGTAATCTCATAACAAGTTGTTCTGAGGTTCCACATCACCGTATTGGTCAACCATTTGATGGTAATGAGCTACAATCTCATAACAAGCTATTTACAGATTCCACATTGCTGAATTAGTCAACCATTCGATGATAATGAGTTGTAATCTCATAAGAAGCTGATCTGAGGTTCCACATCACTAAATCGGTCAACCGTTTGATGATAATGAGCTGCAATCTCATAACAAGCTATTCTGAGGTTCCACATCGCCGAATTGGTCAACCATTCGATGATAATGATTTGTAATCTCATAACAAGCCATTCTGAGGTTCCATATCACCAAATCGGTCAACCGTTTGATGATAATGATTTGCAACCTCATAACAAGCCATTCTAAGGTTCCACATTGCCGAATCGGTCAACTATTCAATGATAATGAGCTTCCATCTCATAACAAGCTACTCTGAGGTTCCACATTGCCGAATCAGTCAACCGTCTAATGACAATGAGTTGTAATCTCATAACAAGTCATTCTGAGGTTCTGCATCGCCGAATCAGTCAACCATTCAATGATAATGAGCTACAATCTCATAACAAGCTATTCTAAGGTTCCACATCCCTGAATCAGTCAACCGTTTGATGAGAATGACTTGTAATCTCATCACAAGCCTTTCTAAGGTTCCACATCATCGAATCTGTCAACCGTTCACTAATAATGAGTTATAATCTCATAACAAGTCGTTCTGAGGTTCCACATCATCGAATCGGTCAACCGTTCGATGATAATGAGTTGCAATCTCATAACAAGCTGTTCTAAGGTTCCACATTGCCGAATCAGTCAATCATTTGATGATAATGAGTTGTAATCTCATAACAAGCCATTCTAAGGTTCCACATCACCGAATCAGTCAACCATACATTGATAATGAGCTACAATCTCATAACAAGTTGTTCTGAGGTTTCACATCACTGAATCAGTCAACTGTTCAATGATAATGAGTTGTAATCTCATAACAAGCCGTCCTGAGGTTCCACATCGTCAAATTAGTCAACCATTCGATGATAATGAGTTGCAATCTCATAACAAGCTATTCTGAGGTTCCACATCACCGAATCGGTCAACCATTCAATGATAATGAGTTGTAATCTCATAAGAAGCCATCCTGAGGTTTCACATCACCAAATCTGTCAACCATTCTATGATAATGAGTTTTAATCTCATAACAAGCCATTCTGAGGTTCCACATCGTCGAATCGGTCAAATGTTTGATGATAATGAGTTGCAATCTCATAACAAGCTGTTCTGAGGTTCCACATTACCAAATCAATCATTTGTTTGATGATAATGAGTTGTAATCTAATAACAAGCCATTCTGAGGTTCCACATCCCCGAATCAGTCAATCGTACATTGATAATGAGCTACAATCTCATAACAAGCTATTTTGATGTTCCATATCGCCCAATTAGTCAACCGTTCGATGATAATGAGTTGTAATCTCATAACAAGCCGTTCTGAGGTTCCACATTGCCGAATCAGTCAGCCATTCGATGATAATGAGTTGTAATGTCATAACAAGCTATTTTGAGTTTCTGCATCGCCGAATCAGTCAACCATTCGCTGATAATGAGTTGCAATCTCATAACAAGCTGTTCTGAGGTTCCACATCACTGAATTGGTCAACCGTTTGATGATAATGAGCTGCAATCTCATAACAAGCTATTCTTAGGTTCCCCATTGCCAAATCAGTCAACCATTCGATGATAATGAGTTGTAATCTCATAACAAGCCATTCTGAGGTTCCACATTGCTGAATCGGTCAACCGTTTGATGATAATGAGCTGCAATCTCATAACAAGCCATTCTGAGTTTCCACATCACCAAATCGGTCAACCATTCGATGGTAATGAGTTGCAATCTCATAACAAGCTATTATGAGATTCCACATCGCCAAATCGGTCAACTGTTCGATGATAATGAGTTGCAATCTCATAACAAGCCTTTCTGAGGTTCCACATCACTGAATCGGTCAACCATTCACTGATAATGAGTTGCAATCTCATAACAAGATGTTCTGAGGTTCCACGTCGCTGAATCGGTCAGACGTTCGATGATAATAAGCTACAATTTCATAACAAGCTATTCTAAGGTACCACATCACCGAATCGGTCAACCGTTCGATGATAATGAGTTGTAATCTCATAACAAGCCATTCTAAAGTTCCACATCACCGAATCGGTCAACCGTTCGATGATAATGAGTTGCAATCTCATAACAAGCTATTCTGAGTTTCCACATCACTGAATCGGTCAACTATTTGATGATAATGAGCTACAATCTCATAACAAGCTATTTTGAGGTTCCACATCGCCGAATAGGTCAATCGTTTGATGATAATGAGTTGTAATCTCATAACAAGTTGTTCTAAAGTTCCACATTGCTGAATCGGTTAACCATTCGATGATAATGAGCTGTAATCTCATAACAAGTTGTTCTGAGGTTCCACATCGCCGTATTTGTCAACCGTTCGATGATAATGAGCTACAATCTCATAATAAGCTGTTCAGAGGTTCCACATCAAAGAATAAGTCAACCGTTCGATGATAATGAGTTATAATCTCATAAGAAGCTGTTATGAGGTTCCACATCACTGAATCGGTCAACCATTCGATGATAATGAGCTGCAATCTCATAACAAGCTATTCTGAGGTTCCACATCACCAAATTGGTCAACCGTTCAATGATAATGATTTGTAATCTCATAACAAGCCATTCTGAGGTTCCATATCACCGAATCTATCAACCGTTTGATGATAATGATTTACAATCTCATAACAAGCCATTTTGAGGTTCCACATCACTGAATTGGTCAAATGTTCGATGATAATGAGATGCAATCTCATAACAAGCTATTCGGAGCTTCCACATTGCTGAATCGGTCAACCGTTTGATGATAATGAGTTGTAATCTCATAACAAGTCATTCTTAGGTTCCACATCACCGAATCGGTCAACCATTCAATGATAATGAGTTATAATCTCATAACAAGCCATTCTCAGGTTCCACATCACCGAATCGGTCAACTGTTCGCTAATAATGAGTTGTAATCTCATAACAAGCCATTCTGAGGTTCCACATCATCGAATCGGTCAACTATTTGCTGATAATGAGTTGTAATCTCATAACAAGCCACTTTGAGGTTCGACATCATCGAATCGGTCAACCATTTGATGATAATGAGTTGCAATCTCATAACAAGCTATTCTGAGGTTCCACATTGCCAAATCGGTCAACCATTCTATGATAATGAGTTGTAATCTCATAACAAGCCATTCTGAGGTTCCACATCACTGAATTGGTCAACCGTACATTGATAATGAGCTACAATCTCATAACAAGCTATTCTAAGGTTCCACATCACCGAATTAGTCAACTGTTCGATAATAATGAGTTGTAATCTCATAATAAGCCGTTCTAAGGTTCCACGTCGCAAAATCGGTCAACCGTTTGATGATAATGAGTTGTAATCTCATAATAATTTATTCTGAGGTTCCACATCACCGAATCAGTCAACCGTTTGATGATAATGAGTTGTAATCTCATAACAAGCCATTTTGAGGTTCCACATCACCGAATCGGTCAACCATTTGCTGATAATGAGTTGCAATCTCATAA
Source organism: Thuja plicata (assembly GCA_018584345.1). NCBI lineage: Eukaryota > Viridiplantae > Streptophyta > Pinopsida > Cupressales > Cupressaceae > Thuja > Thuja plicata. Next base: position 1,142,968 of record MU223284.1, on the reverse strand, counting down.
CAAGTTCTTCTAAAGTTCCACATCGCCAAATCATTTAACCATTCGATGATAATGAGTTTCAATCTCATAACAAGCTATTCTGAGGTTCCACATCACTGAATCAGTCAATCGTTCGATGATAATAAGTTGTAATCTCATAACAATCCATTCTGAGGTTCCACATCACTCAATCAGTCAACCGTTTGATGATAATGAGTTGTAATCTCATAACAAGCCATTCTGAGTTTCTGCATCACTAAATCGGTCAACCGTTTGATGATAATGAGCTACAATCTCATAACAAGCTGTTCTAAGGTTTGACATCGCTGAATCAGTCAACCGTTCGATGACAATGAGTTGTAATCTCATAACAAGCCATTTTGAGTTTCAACATCGCCGAATCGGTTAACCGTTCACTGATAATGAGTTGCAATCTCATAACAAGCTATTCTAAGGTTCCACATCGCCAAATCAGTCAACCGTTCGATGATAATGAGCTACAATCTCATAACAAGCTATTCTTAGGTTCCACATCACCAAATCGGTCAACCGTTTGATGATAATGAGTTGTAATCTCATAACAAGCCATTCTGAGGTTCCACATCACCGAATTGGTCAACTAATCGATGATAATGAGTTGCAATCTCATAACAAGCCATTATGAGTTTCCACATCGCCAAATCGGTCAACCATTCAATGATAATGAGCTGCAATCTCATAACAAGCTATTCTGGGGTTCCACATTGCTGAATCGGTCAACCGCTCGATGATAATGAGTTGTAATCTCATCACAAGCCGTTCTGAGGTTCCACATCACCGAATCAGTTAATTGTTCGATGATAATGAGCTGTAATCTCATAACAAGTTTTGCTGAGGTTCCACATCACCGTATTGGTCAACCATTTGATGATAATGAGTTGCAATGTCATAAAAAACTATTTTGAGGTTCCACATCGCTGACTCAGTCAATCATTCGATAATAATGAGTTGTAATCTCATAATAAGCTATTCTGAGGTTCCACATCACTGAATCAGTCAACCGTTTAATGATAATGAGCTGCAATCTCATAACAAGTTGTCATAAGGTTCCGAATCATCGAATTGGTCAACCATTTGATGATAATGATTTGTAATCTCATAACAAGGCATTCTGAGGTTCTGCATCACCGAATCAGTCAACCCTTCGATGATAATGAAGATGATAATAAGCTAGAATCTCATAAAAAGTTGTTCTGAAGTTCCACATCACCGAATCAATCAACCATTTGATGATAATGACTTGTAATCTCATAACAAGTCATTCTAAGGTTCCACATTGCTGAATCGATCAACCGTTCGATGATAATGAGCTGTAATCTCATAATAAGCTATTTTGAGGTTCCACATTGCCGAATCGGTCAACCATTCAATGATAATGAGTTGTAATCTCATAACAAGCCGTTCTGAGGTTCCACATCGCCGAATCAGTCAACCATTCGATGATAATGAGTTGTAATCTCATAACAAGCCATTCTGAGGTTCCACATCGCCGAATCGGTCAACCGTTCAATGATAATGAGTTGTAATCTCATAACAAGTCATTCTGAGTTTCCACATCACTGAATCGGTCAACCGTTTGATGATATTGAGCTACAATCGTATAACAAGCTATTTTAAGGTTCCACATCGTTGAATCGATCAACCATTCAATGATAATGAGTTGTAATCTTATAACAAGCCATTCTGAGGTTCCACATCACCGAATCAGTCAACCATTCGATGATAATGAGCTGCAATCTCATAACAAGCTATTCTGAGGTTCCACATCACCATATTGGTCAACCATTCAATGATAATGAGCTGCAATCTCATAACAAGCCATTCTGAGGTTCCACATGGCTGAATCAGTCAATCGTTCAAAGATAATGAGTTGTAATCTCAGAACAAGCTATTCTGAGGATCCACATCACTGAATCGGTCAACTGTTCGATGATAATGAGCTACAATCTCATAACAAGCTATTCTGAGGTTCCACATCACCAAATCGGTCAATCATTCGATGATAATGATTTGTAATCTCATAACAAGCCATTCTGAGGTTCCACATCGCCAAATTGGTCAACCGTTCGATGATAATGACTTGCAATCTCATAACAAGCCAGTCAAATGTCCCACATCGTCGAATTGGTCAACTGTATGATGATAATGAGCTCCAATCTCAGAACAAGCTATTCTGAGGTTCCACATCGCAGAATCGGTCAACCTTTCGATGATAATGAGTTTTAATCTCATAACAAGCCATTCTGAGGTTCCACATCACTGAATCGGTAAACCGTTTGATGATAATGAGTTGTAATCTCATAACAAGCCATTCTGAGGTTCCACATCACTGAATCAGTCAACCGTTCGCTAATAATGAGTTGTAATCTCATAACAAGCCATTTTTAGGTTCCACATCACCAAATTAGTCAACCATTCCCTGATAATGAGTTGTAATCTCATAACAAGCCATTCTGAAGTTCCACATAGTCAAATCAGTCAATCGTTTGATGATAATGAGTTGTAATCTCATAACAAGCCATTTTGATGATAATGAGTTGTAATCTCATAACAACCGATTTTGAGGTTCCAAATCGCCGAATCGGTCAACCGTACATTGATAATGAGCTGCAATCTCATAAAATGTTGTTCTGAAGTTCCACATCACTGAATCAGTCAACCATTCGAGGATAATGAGTTGTAATCTCATAACAAGTTGTTCTGAAGTTCCACATCGCCGAATCAGTCAATCATTCAAAAATAATGAGTTGTAATCTCATAACAAGCCATTCTGAGGTTCCACATCGCCGAATCGGTCAACCGTTCACTGATAATGAGTTGCAATCTCATAACAAGCTATTCTGAGGTTCCACATCACCGAATCGGTCAACCGTTCAATGATAATGAGCAGCAATCTCATAACAAGTTGTTCTGAGGTTCCACCTCGCCGAATCAGTCAACCATTCAATGATAATGAGTTATAATCTCATAACAAGCCATTCTGAGGTTCCAGATCACCGAATCAGTCAACCATTCGATGATAATGAGTTGCAATCTCATAACAAGCCATTCTGAGTTTCCACATCGCCGAATCGGTCAACTGTTCGATGATAATGAGCTAAAATCTCATAATAAGCTATTCTAAGGTTCCACATCGCTGAATCAGTCAACCGTTCCATGATAATGAGCTACAATCTCATAACAAGCTATTCTGAGGTTCCACATCACCAAATCGGTCAACCATTCGATGATAATGAGTTACAATCTCATAACAAGCCATTCTGAGGTTCCACATCACTGAATCGGTCAACCGTTCGATGATATTGAACAAAAACCTCATAACAAGCTGTTCTAAGGTTCCACATCCCCAAATCCATCAACTGTTCGATGATAATGAGTTGTAATCTCATAACAAGCCTTTCTGAGGTTCCACATCATCGAATCTATCAATCGTTCACTGATAATGAGTTGTAATCTCATAACAAGCCATTCTGATGTTCCACATCGTTGAATCGGTCAACTGTTTGATGATAATGAGTTGCAATCTCATAACAAGCTATTCTGAGGTTCCACATCACCGAATCAGTGAACCATTCGATGATAATGAGTTGTAATCTAATACCAAGCCATTCTGAGGTTCCACATTGCCGAATCGGTCAACCATACATTGATAATGAGCTGCAATCTCATGACAAGCTATTCTGAGGTTCCACATCACCAAATCGGTCAACCATTCGATGATAATGAGTTGTAATCTCATAACAAGCCGTCCTGAGGTTCCACATCGCCGAATAGGTCAACCATTCGATGATAATGAGTTGCAATCTTGTAACAAGCTATTCTAAGGTTCCACATCACCTTATTAGTCAACCGTTTGATGATAATCAGCTGCAATCTCATAACAAGCTATTCTGAGGTTCCACATTGCTGAATCAGTCAACCGCTCGATGATAACGAGTTGTTATCTCATAACAAGCTGTTCTGAGGTTCCACATTGCTGAGTCGGTCAACCGTTCGATGATAATGAGCTGGAATCTCATAACAAGCTATTCTGAGGTTCCACATCACTGAATCGTTCAACCGTTCGATGATAATGATTTGTAATCTCATAAAAAGCCATACTGAGGTTCCACATCACCAAATCAATCAACCGTTCGATGATAATGAGATGCAATCTCATAACAAGCTATTCTAAGGTTCCACATCACCAAATCGGTCAGCTATTTTGAGGTTCCACATCACTAAATCGAACAAGCCTTCAATGATAATGAGTTGTAATCTCATAACAAGCCGTTCTGAGGTTCCACATCGCTGAATTGATCAACCGTTCGATGATAATGAGTTGTAATCTCATAACAAGCCATTTTGAGGTTCCACATCGCCGAATCGGTTAACCATTCACTAATAATGAGTTGTAATCTCATAACAAGACATTCTGAGGTTCCACATCACTGAATCGGTCAACCGTTCACTGATAATGAGTTTTAATCTCATAACAAGCTGTTCTGAGGCTCCACATCATCGAATCGGTCAACCGTTTGATGATAATGAGTTGCAATATCATAACAAGCTATTCTGAGGTTCCACATCGCTGAATCGGTCAACCATTCGATGATAATGAGTTGTAATCTCATAACAAGCCATTCTAAGGTTCCACATCGCTGAATCGGTCAACCGTACATTGATAATGAGCTGCAATCTCATAACAAGCTATTCTGAGGTTCGACATCGCCGAATCGGTCAACCATTTGATGATAATGAGTTGTAATCTCATAACAAGCCATTCTGAGGTTCCACATCACCAAATTAGTCAACTATTCGATGATAATGAGTTGTAATCTCATAACAAGCCATTTTGAGGTTCCACATTGCCGAATCAGTCAACTATTCACTGATAATGAGTTGTAATCTCATAACAAGCTATTCTGAGGTTCTACATCGCCGAATTGGTCAACTATTTGATGATAATGATTTTTAATCTCATAACAAGCCATTCTGAGGTTCCAAATCACCGAATCGGTCAACCGTTCGATAATAATGAGTTGTAATCTCATAACAAGCCGTTCTAAGGTTCCACATTGTTGAATCAGTCAATCGTTCAATGATAATGAGCTACAATTTTATAACAAGTTGTTCTGAGGTTCCACATTGCTGAATCGGTCAACTGTTTGATGATAGTGAGTTGTAATCTCATAACAAGCCATTCTGAGGTTCCACATGGTCGAATCGGTCAACAATCCGATGATAATGATTTGTAATCTCATAACAAGCCATTCTAAGGTTCCACATCACCGAATCGATCAACTGTACGATGATAATAAGTTGTAATCTCATAACAAGCCGTTTTCAGGTTCCACATCACTGAATCGGTCAACTGTTCACTAATAATGAGTTGTAATCTAATAACAAGCCATTCTGAGGTTTCACATCACTGACTCAGTCAACCGTTCACAGATAATGAGTTGTAATCTCATAACAAGCCATTCTGAGGTTCCACATCGTCTAATCGGTCAATCGTTCAATGATAATGAGTTGCAATCTCATAACAAGTTGTTATGAGGTTCCACATCGCCAAATTGGTCAATCGTTCGATGATAATGAGTTATAATCTCATAACAAGCCATTCTAAGGTTCCACATCACCGAATCAGTCAACCGTACATTGATAATGAGCTATAATCTCATAACAAGTTGTTCTGAGGTTCCACATCGCCGAATCGGTCAACCGTTCGATGATAATGAGTTGTAATCTCATAACAAGCCATTCTGAGGTTCCACATCGTTGAATCGGTCAACCGTTCGATGATAATGAGTTGTAATCTCATAACAAGCCATTCTAAGGTTCCACATCACTGAATTGGTCAACCATTCGCTGATAATGAGTTGCAATCTCATAACAAGTTGTTTTGAGATTCCACATCGCCGAATCATTCAACCGTTCGATGATAATGAGCTGCAATCTCATAACAAGCTATTCTGTCCTTCCCCATTGCCGAGTCGGTCAACTGTTCGATGATAATGAGTTGTAATCTCATAACAAGCCATTCTGAGGTTCCACATTACCAGATCGGTCAACCCTTTGATGATAATGAGCTGCAATCTCATAATAAGCCATTCTGAGTTTCCACATCATTGAATCGTTCAACCGTTCGATGATAATGAGCTGCAATCTCATAAAAAGCTATTATGAGGTTTCACATCCCCAAATTAGTCAACTCTTTGATGATAATGAGTTGCAATCTCATAACAAGCTGTTCTGAGGTTCCACATCGCCGAATCAGTCAGACATTTGCTGATAATGAGATGCAATCTCATAACAAGCTATTCTGAGGTTCCACATCACCGAATCGGTCAATCGTTCGATGATAATGAGTTGTAATCTCATAACAAGCCATTCTAAAGTTCCACATCACCAAATCGGTCAACCTTTCAATGATAATGAGTTGCAATCTCATAACAAGCCGTTCTGAGTTTCCACATTGCCGAATCGGTCAACCATTTTATGATAATGAGCTACAATCTCATAAGAAGCACTTTTGAGGTTCCACATCGCCAAATCGGTCAACCGTTCAATGATAATGAGTTATAATCTCATAATAAGCCATTCTAAAGTTACACATCGCCAAATCAGTTAACCATTCAATGATAATGAGCTGTAATCTCATAACAAGTTCTTCTGAGGTTCCACATCACCATATTGGTCAACCCTTCAATGATAATGAGCTGCAATCTCATAACAAGTTGTTAAGAGGTTCCACATCGCCGAATCAGTCAACCGTTCGATGATAATGAGTTGTAATCTCATAAGAAGCTCTTCTGAGGTTCCACATCACTGAATCAGTCAACCATTCGATGATAATGAGATGCAACCTCATAAAAAGCTATTCTAAGGTTCCACATCGCCGAATTGGTCAACCTTTTGATGATAGTTATTTGTAATCTCATAACAAACTATTCTGAGGTTCCATATCACCGAATCGGTCAACCGTTCGATGATAATGATTGGCAATCTCATAACAAGCCGTTCTGAGGTTCCACATCATCGAATTGGTCAACCGTTCGATGATAATGAGTTGTAATCTGATAACAAGCTGTTCTGAGGTTCCACATCACCGAATCGATCAACCTTTTACTAATAATGAGTTGCAATATCATAACAAGCTATTCTGAAGTTCCACATTGTTGAATCGGTTAACTGTTTGATGCTAATAAGCTCCAATCTCATAACAAGCTGTTCTAAGGTTCCACATCGCCAAATAGGTCAATCGTTCGATCATAATAAGTTGTAATCTCATAACAATCCATTCTAAGGTTCCACATCGCCGAATTGGTCAACCATTTGATGATAATGAGTTGTAATCTTATAACAAGCCATTTTGAGTTTCTGCATCACTGAATCGGTCAACCGTTCAATGATAATGAGCTGCAATCTCATAACAAGTTGTTCTGAGGTTTCACAACGCTGAATCAGTCAACCGTTTGATGACAATGAGTTGTAATCTCATAACAAGCCATTTTGAGTTTCAACATCGCCGAATCGGTTAACCGTTCACTGATAATGAGTTGCAATCTCATAACAAGCTATTCTAAGGTTCCACATCGCCAAATCATTCAACCATTCAATGATAATGAGCTACAATGTCATAACAAGCTGTTCTGAGGTTCCACATCGCTGAATCGGTCAACCATTTGATGATAATGAGTTGTAATCTCATAACAAGCTGTTCTGAGGTTCCACATCGCCAAATCAGTCAACCGTTCGATGATAATTAGCTTCAATCTCATAACAAGATGTTCTGAGGTTCCACATCGCTGAATCGGTCAACCGTTTGATGATAACGAGTTGTAATCTCATAACAAGCCATTCTACGGTTCCACATCACCGAATCGGTCAACCGTTCGATGATAATGAATTACAATCTCATAACAAGCCATTCTGAGTTTCCACATTGCCAAATCAGTTAACCATTCGATGATAATGAGCTACAATCTCATAACAAGCTGTTTTGAGGTTCCACATCGCCAAATTGGCCAACCGTTCGATGATGAGTTATAATCTCATAACAAGCTGTTCTGAGGTTCCACATCGCCAAATTGGTCAACCATTCGATGATAATGAGTTGTAATCTCATAACAAGATGTTCTAAGGTTCCACATTGCCAAATCGGTCAATTGTTTGATGATAATGAGTTGTAATCTAATAACAAGCTATTTTGAGGTTCCACATCACTGAATCGGTCAACCATTCCCTGATAATGACTTGTAATCTCATAACAAGCCATTCTGAGGTTCCACATCATCGAATCGGTCAACCGTTCAATGATAATGAGTTTCAATCTCATAACAAGCTATTCTAAGGTTCCACATCACCGAATCGGTCAACCATTCGATGATAATGAGTTGTAATATCATAACAAGCCATTCTGAGGTTCCACATCGCCAAATTGGTCAACCGTACATTGATAATGAGCTGCAATCTCATAATAAGCCATTCTGAGGTTCCACATCGCCGAATCGGTCAACCATTCACTGATAATGAGTTGCAATCTCATAAAAAGTTGTTCTGAGGTTCCACATCGCCGAGTCGGTCAACCGTTCGATGATAATGAGTTGCAATCTCATAACAAGCTGTTCTGAGGTTCCACATTACTGAATCGGTCAACCGTTTGATGATAATGAGTTGTAATCTCATAACAAGCCATTTTGAGGTTCCACATCACCGAATCAGTCAACCATTCGATGATAATGAGCTACAATCTCATAACAAACCGTTCTGAGTTTCCACATCACCGAATCGGTCAACCATTCGATGATAATGAGCTGCAACCTCATAACAACTTTTTTTGAGGTTCCACATCGCCGAATCGGTCAACTGTTTGATGATAATGAGTTGTAGTCTCATAAAAAGCCATTCTAAGGTTCCACATCGCTGAATCAGTCAATCATTCGATGATAATGAGCAGTAATCTCATAACAAGCTGTTCTGACGTTCCACATCGTTGTATTGGTCAACTGTTTGATGATAATGAGCTATAATCTCATAACAAGCTATTCTAAGGTTCCACATCACTGAATTAGTCAAATGTTCGATGATAATGAGTTGTAATCTCATAACAAGCTATTTTGAGGTTCCACATCGCTGAATCAGTCAACCGTTTGATGATAACGAGTTGCAATCTCATAACAAGTTTTTTTAAGGTTCCACATCATCGAATCGGTCAACCATTTGATGATAATGATTTGTAATCTCATAACAAGCCATTTTAAAGTTCCACATTTCCGAATCGGTCAACTGTTCAATGATAATGAGTTGTAATCTCATAACAAGCCGTTCTGAGGTTCCACATCACCGAATCGGTCAACAGTTTGATGATAATGAGCTGTAATCTCATAACAAGCTATTCTGAGGTTCCACATCGCCAAATCGGTCAACCGTTGGATGATAATGAGTTGTAATCTCATAACAACCCATTCTGAGGTTCCACATCGTCGAATCGGTCAACCCTTCAATGATAATGAATTGTAATCTCATAACAATCCATTCTAAGGTTCCACATCACCGAATCGGTCAACCATTCACTAATAATGAGTTGTAATCTCATAACAAGCTATTCTGAGGTTCCACATCGCCGAATTGGTCAACCGTTGACTAATAATGAGTTGTTATCTCATAACAAGCCGTTCTGAGGTTCCACATCGTCAAATCGGTCAACAGTTCGATGATAATGAGTTGCAATATCATAAAAAGTTGTTCTGAGGTTCCACATCGCCGAATCGGTCAACCGTTCGATGATAATGAGTTGTAATCTCATAAAAACCCGTTCTAAGGTTCCACATCACCGAATCGGTCAACCATTCAGTGATAATGAGTTGCAATCTCATAACAAGTTGTTCTGAGGTTCAACATCACCAAATTGGTCAACCGTTTGATGATAATGAGCTGCAATCTCATAACAAGCTATTCTAAGGTTCCACATCACCGAATTGGTCAACCATTCGATGATAATGAGTTGTAATCTCATAACAAGCCATTCTGAGGTTCCATATCACCGAATCGGTCAACCGTTCGATGATAATGAGTTGCAATCTCATAACAAGCCATTCTGAGTTTCCACATCACCGAATCGGTCAATCGTTAAATGATAATGAGCTGCAATCTCATAACACTCTATTCTAAGGTTCCACATCACCGAATCGGTCAACCATTTGATGATAATGAGTTGTAATCTCATAACAAGCTATTCTGAGGTTCCACATCACCGAATCGGTCAACCGTTCGATGATAATGAGTTGTAATCTCATAACAAGCCATTCTGAGGTTCCACATCGCCGAATCGGTCAACCGTTCGATGATAATGAGTTGTAATCCCATAACAAGCCGTTATGAGGTTCCACATTGCCGAATCACTCAACCATTCGATGATAATGATTTTTAATCTCATAACAAGCCATTCTGAGGTTCCACATCACCGAATCGGTCAACCGTTCGATGATAATGAGTTGCAATCTCATAACAAGCTATTTTTAGGTTTCACATCGCCGAATCGGTCAACCATTCGATAAGAATGAGTTGTAATCTGATAACAAGTTGTTTTGAGGTTCCACATCACCGAATTGATCAACCGTTCGATGATAATGAGTTGTAATTTCATAACAAGCCATTCTGAGGTTCCACATCGCCAAATCGGTCAACCATTTGATGATAATGAGTTGTAATCCCATAACAAGCGATTCTGAGGTTCCACATCACCGAATCAATCAACCGTTTGATGATAATGAGTTGTAATCTCATAACAAGCCATTCTGAGGTTCCACATCGCTGAATCGGTCAACCATTCACTGATAATGAGTTGCAATCTCATAACAAGCTATTTTAAGATTCCACATCGCTGAATCGGTCAACTGTTCGATGATAATGAGCTGCAATCTTATAAAAAGCTATTCTGAGGTTCCACATCACTGAATCGGTCAACCATTCAATGATAATGAGTTGTAATCTCATAACAAGCCATTCTGAGATTCCACATTACCAAATCGGTCAACCGTTCGATCATAATGAGCTGCAATCTCATTACAAGCTATTCTAAGGTTGCACATCACTGTATTGGTCAACCATTCTATGATAATGAGCTGTAATCTCATAACAAGCTATTTTGAGGTTCCACATCGCCGAATTAGTCAATAGTTCAATGATAATGAGTTGTAATCTCATAACAAGCTATTCTGAGGTTCCACATTGTTGAATCGGTCAACCGTTCGATGATAATGAGCTGCAATCTCATAACAAGCTCTTCTGAGGTTCCATATCGCCGAATCGGTCAAACATTTGACGATAATGATTTGTAATCTCATAACAAGCCGTTCTGAGGTTCTACATCGCCAAATCAGTAAACCGTTTGATGATAATGAGTTGCAATCTCATAACAAGACATTTTTAGGTTCCACATCACCGAATCGGTCAACCATTTGATGATAATGAGCTGCAATCTAAGAACAAGCTGTTCTAAGGTTCCACATCATGAAATCGCTCAACTGTTTGATGATAATGAGTTGTAATCTCATAACAAGCCATTTTGAGGTTCCACTTTGCTGAATGGGTCAATCATTTGATGATAATGAGTTGTAATCTCATAACAAGCCATTTTGAGGTGTCACATCACTGAATCGATCAACCATTTGATGATAATGAGTTGTAATCTCATAACAAGCCATTTTAAGGTTCCACATCACCGAATCAGTGAACCGTTCACTAGTAATGAGTTGTAATCTCATAACAAGCCATTCTGAGGTTCCACATCGCTGAATCGATCAACTGTTCGCTGATAATGAGTTGTAATCTCATAACAAGCCATTCTGAGGTTCCACATCATCCAATCGGTCAACCGTTTGATATTAATGAGTTGTAATCTCATAACAAGTTGTTCTGAGGTTCTACATCGCCGAATCAGTCAACTGTTTGATGATAATGAGTTGTAATTTCATAACAAGCTATTCTGAGGTTCCACATCGCCGAATCGGTCAACTGTTCGATGATAATGAGTTGTAATGTCATAACAAGCCGTTCTGAGGTTCCACATTGCCGAATCGGTCAACCATTCGATGATAATGAGTTGTAATCTCATAAGAAGCTATTCTAAGGTTCCACATAGCCGAATTGGTCAACCATTCGCTGATAATGAGTTGCAATCTCATAACAAGCTATTCTGAGGTTCCACATCACCAAATCGGTCAACCATTTAATGATAATGAGCTGCAATCTCATAACAAGCTATTCTGAGGTTCCACATCGCTGAATCGGTCAACCGTTTGATGATAATGAGTTGTAATCTCATAACAAGCCATCTTGAGGTTTCACATCACCGAATGTGTCAAGCATTCATTGATAATGAGTTGCAATCTCATAACAAGCTGTTCTGAGGTTCCACATCATCGTATTGGTCAACCGTTAGATGATAATGAGCTACAATCTCATAACAAGCTGTTCTAAGGTTCCACATTGCCTAATCAATCAACTGTTTGATGATAATGAGTTTTAATATCATAACAAGCTATTCTGAGGTTCCACATCGCTGAATCAGTCAACCGTTTGATGATAATGAGCTGCAATCTCATAACAAGCTATTCTGAGGTTCCACATCAGTGAATTGGTCAACCATTTGATGATAATGATTTGGAATCTCATAACAACTCGTACTGAGGTTCCACATTACCAAATCGGTCAACCATTCGATGATAACAAGATGTAATCTCATAACAAGCCGTTCTGAGGTTCCACATTGCCGAATTGGTCAACCATTCGATGATAATGAGCTGCAATCTCATAACAACCTATTCCGACATTCCACATCGCCGAATCGGTCAACCGTTCAATGATAATGAGTTGTAATCTCATAACAAGCTATTCTGAGGTTCCACATCGCCAAATCAGTCAACCGTTCGATGATAATGAGTTATAATCTCATAACAAGCCATTATGAGATTGCACATCGCCGAATCAGTCAACCATTCACTAATAATGAGTTGTAATCACATAACAAGCCATTCTAAGGTTCCACATTGCTGAATCGGTCAACCGTTCACTGATAATGAGTTGTAATCTCATAACAAGCCATTTTGAGGCTCCACATTATCGAATCGGTCAACCGTTCTATGATAATGAGTTGCAATCTCATAACAAGCTATTCTGAGGTTCCACATCGCCGAATCGGTTAACCGTTCGATGATAATGAGTTGTAATCTCATAACAAGCCATTCTGAGGTTCCACATTGCTGAATCGGTCAACCATACATTGATAATGAGCTGCAATCTCATAACAAGTTGTTTTGAGGTTCCACATCGCCAAATAAGTCAACCATTCAATGATAATGAGCTGTAATCTCATAACAAGCCGTTCTGAGGTTCCACATCATCGAATTGGTCAACCGTTCGATGATAATGAGTTAAAATCTCATAATAAGCCATTCTAAGGTTCCACATCACCAAATCGGTCAACTATTCAATGATAATGAGTTGCAATCTCACAACAAGCTATTCTGAGGTTCCACATCGCCGAATCGGTCAACTCTTCAATGATAATGAGTTGTAATCTCATAACAAGTTGTTCTAAGGTTCCACATCGCCAAATCGGTCAACCGTTCGATGATAATGAGCTGCAATCTCATAACAAGTTGTTCTGAGGTTCCACATCACCGTATTGGTCAACCATTTGATGATAATGAGCTGTAATCTCATAACAAGCTATTCTGAGGTTCCACATCATAGAATTAGTCAACCGTTCAATGATAATGAGTTTTAATCTTAAAATAAGTTGTTCTGAGGTTCCAAATTACTGAATCGGTCAACCATTCAATGATAATGAGTTACAATCTCATAACAAGCTATTTTAAGGTTCCACATCGCCAAATCGGTCAACCGTTCGATGATAATGATTTTTAATCTCATAACAAGCCATTCTGAGGTTCCACATCACCAAATCGGTCAACTGTTCGATGATAATGAGTTGCAATCTCATAACAAGCCATTCTGAGGTTCCACATCACCAAATCGGTCAACCGTTGGATGATAATGAGTTGCAATCTCATAACAAGCTGTTTTGAGGTTCCACATCGCTGACTCAGTCAACCATTCGATGATAATGAGTTGTAATCTCATAACAAGCTGTTATGAGGTTCCACATCACTAAATCGGTCAACCGTTCAATGATAATGAGTTTTAACCTCATAACAAGCCATTCTAAGGTTCCACATCGCCGAATCGGTCAACCATTTGCTAATAATGAGTTGTAATCTCATAACAAGCCGTTCTAAGGTTCCACATCGCCGAATCGGTCAACCGTTTGCTGATAATGAGTTGTAATCTCATAACAAGCCATTCTGAGGTTCGACATCCTCGAATCGGTCAACCATTCGATGATAATGAGTTGCAATCTCATAACAAGCTATTCCGAGGTTCCACATCACCAAATCGATCAACTGTTTGATGATAATGAGTTGTAATCTCATAACAAGCGACTCTGAGGTTCCACATTGCTGAACCGGTCAACCGTACATTGATAATGAGCTGCAATCTCATAGCAAGCTATTCTAAGGTTCCGCATTGCCGAATCGGTCACCTGTTTGATGATAATGAGTTGTAATCTCATAACAAGTCATTCTGAGGTTCCACATCGCCGAATCAGTCCACCATTTGATGATAATGAGTTCTAATCTCATAACAAGCCATTCTAAGGTTCCACATCACCGAATCAGTCAACTGTTCGCTGATAATGAGTTACAATCTCATAACAAGCTATTCTGAGGTTCCACATTGCCGAATCGGTCAACCGTTCGATGATAATGAGCTGCAGTCTCATAACAAGCCATTCTGAGGTTTCACATCGCCGAATCGGTCTACCATTCGATGATAATAAGTTGTAATCTCATAACAAGCCGTTCTTAGGTTCCACATCGCCGAATCGGTCAACCGTTCGATAATAATGAGCTGCAATCTCATAACAAGATATTTTAAGGTTCTACATCACCGTATTGGTCAACCGTTTGATGATAATGAGCTCTAATCTCATAACAAGCTATTCTGAGGTTCCACATCGCTGAATCGGTCAACCGTTCGATGATAATGAGTTGTAATCTCATAACAAGCTATTTTGAGGTTCCACATTGCTGAATCGGTCAACCGTTCGATGATAATAAGCTACAATCTCATAACAAGTTGTTTTGAGGTTCCACATCGCCGTATCGGTCAACTGTTCGATGTTAATGATTTGTAATCTCATAACAAGCCATTATGAGGTTCCACATGATCGAATCAGTCAACCGTTTGATGATAATGAGTTACAATCTCATAACAAGCTGTTCTAAGGTTCCACATCGCCGAATCAGTCAACCGTTCGATGATAATGAGTTCTAATCTCATATCAAGCCATTCTGAGGTTCCACATTGAAAAATCAGTCAACCGTACATTGATAATGAGCTACAATCTCATAACAATTTGTTCTGAGGTTCCACATCGCTGAATCGGTCAACCATTCGATGATAATGAGTTATAATCTCATAATAAGCCATTCTGAGGTTTGACATCACCGAATCGGTCAACTGTTTGATGATAATGAGTTGTAATTTCATAACAAGCCATTCTGAGGTTCCACATCACCGAATCGGTCAACCGTTCACTGATAATGAGTTGCAATCTCATAACAAGCTATTCTGAGGTTCCACATCACTGAATCGGTCAACCGTTCAATGATAATGAGCTATAATCTCATAACAAGCTGTTTTGAGGTTCCACATCGCTGAATCGGTCAACCGTTTGATGATGATGAGTTGTAATCTCATAACAAGCCATTCTAAGGTTCCACATCACCAAATCGGTCAACCGTTTGATGATAATGAGTTGCAATCTCATAACAAGCCTTTTTGAGTTTCCACATCACCGAATCGGTCAACTTTATGATAATGAGCTACAATCTCATAATAAGCTATTCTGAGGTTCCACATTGCTGAATCAATCAACCATTCAATGATAATGAGCTGCAATCTCATAACAAGCTATTTTGAGGTTCCACATCACTGAATCAGTCAACCATTCGATGATAATGAGTTGTAATCTCATAAGAAGCTATTCTAAGGTTCCACATCATCGAATCGGTCAACTGTTTGTTGATAATGAGCTGTAATCTCATAACAAGGTATTCTCAGGTTCCACATCGCCGAATCAGTCAACCGTTCGATGATAATGATTTATAATCTCATAACAAGTTGTTTTGAGGTTCCACATCACCGAACCAGTCAACCGTTCAATGATAATGAGTTGCAATCTCATAACAAGCCATTCTGAGGTTCCACATCGCTGAATCGGTCAACCGTTCGATGATAATGAGCTACAATCTCATAGAAAGTTGTTCTGAGGTTCCACATAAAGGAATCAGTCAACCGTTCGATGATAATGAGTTGTAATCTCATAACAAGCCGTTCTAAGGTTCTACATCGCCGAATCGGTCAACCGTTCGATGATAATGAGATGTAATCTCATAACAAGTCGTTCTAAGGTTCCACATCACCGAATCGATCAACTGTTCGATGATAATGAGCTGTAATCTCATAACAAGTTATTCTAAGGTTCCACATCGCCAAATCGGTCAACCATTCAATGATAATGAGTTATAATCTCATAACAAGCCATTCTATGGTTCCACATCACCGAATCGGTCAACCATTCGATGATAATGAGTTGCAATCTCATAACAAGCCATTCTGAGGTTCCACATCACTGAATCGGTCAAACCGTTCGATGATAATGAGCTGTAATCTCATAACAAGCCATTTTGAGGTTCCACATCATCGAATCGATCAACCGTTCACTGATAATGAGTTGCAATCTCATAAGAAGCTATTCTGAGGTTCCACATAGCCGAATCGGTCAACCATTTGATGATAATGAGTTGTAATCTCATAATAAGCTATTCTGAGGTTCCACATTATCGAATTGGTCAACCATTCGATGATAATGAGCTGCAATCTCATAACAAGCTATTCTGAGGTACCACATTGCCGAATCGGTCAACCATTCGATGATAATGAGTTATAATCTCATAACAAGCCCTTCTAAGATTCCACATCACTGAATCGGTCAACCGTTCGATGATAATGAGCTGCAATCTCATAACAAGCTACTCTGAGGTTCCACATCACCGAATACATCAATCGTTGGATGATAATGAGCTCCAATCTCATAACAAGCTATTTTGAGGTTCCACATCGCCGAATCGGTCAACTATTTGATAATAATGATTTGTAATCTCATAAAAAGCTATTCTGAGGTTTCACATCACCGAATCGGTCAACTATTTGATGATAATGAGTTGCAATCTCATAACAAGCCATTCTGAGGTTCCACATCATTGAATCGGTCAACCGTTCAATGATAATAAGTTGCAATCTCATAACAAGCTATTCTAAGGTTCCATATCGCTAAATTGGTCAATCATTCGATGATAATGAGTTGTAATCTCATAACAAGCCGTTCTGAGGTTCCACATCGCCGAATCGGTCAACAGTTCGCTAATAATGAGTTATAATCTCATAACAAGTCATTCTGAGGTTCCACATAACTGAATCAGACAACTGTTCGCTGATAATGAGTTGTAATCTCATAACAAGCTATTCTAAGGTTCCACATCGCCGAATTAGTCAACCATTCGCTGATAATGAGTTGCAATCTCATAACAAGTTGTTCTGAGGTTCAACATCACCAAATCGGTTAACTGTTCGATGATAATGAGCTATAATCTCATAACCAGCTATTCTGAGGTTCCACATCACTGAATCGGTCAACCGTTCGATGATAATAAGTTGTAATCTCATAAAAAGCCATTCTGAGGTTCCACATCGCCGAATCGGTCAACCGTTTGATGATAATGAGTTGCAATCTCATAACAAGCCATTCTGAGTTTCAACATCGCCGAATCAGTCAACCGTTCGATGATAATGAGCTGCAATCTCATAACAAGCTATTCTGAGGTTCCACATCACTGAATCAGTCAGCCGTTTGATGATAATAAGTTATAATCTCATAACAAGCCATTTTGAGGTTCCACATCGCCAAATCGGTCAATCATTTGCTGATAATGAGTTGCAATCTCATAACAAGTTGTTCTAAGGTTCCACATCACCGAATCAGTCAACCGTTTGACGATAATGAGCTATAATCTCATAACAAGCTTTTCTGAGGTTCCACATCCCCAAATCAGTCAACTGTTCAATGATAATGAGTTATAATCTCATAACAAGCCATTCTGAGGTTCCACATCACCGAATTGGTCAACTATTTGATGATAATGAGCTACAATCTCATAACAAGCTGTTCTGAGGTTCCACATTACCGTATTGGTCAAGTGTTCGATGATAATGAGCTGCAATCTCATAACAAGCCATTCTAAGGTTCCACATCACTGAATCGGTCAACCGTTTGATGATAATGAGTTGTAATCTCATAACAAACTATTATGAGGTTCCACATCACTGAATCGGTCAACCATTCGATGATAATGAGCTGCAATCTCATAACAAGCTATTCTGAGGTTCCACATCACTGAATCGGTCAACCATTTGATGATAATGATTTGTAATCTAATAACAAGCCGTTCTGAGGTTCCACATCACTGAATTGATCAACCGTTCGATGATAATGAGTTATAATCTCATAAAAAGCCATTTTGAGGTTCCACATCACTAAATTGGTCAACTGTTTAATGATAATGAGTTGTAATCTCATAACAAGTTATTCTGAGGTTC
The DNA here is from genome assembly GCA_018584345.1 of Thuja plicata. Classification (NCBI taxonomy): domain Eukaryota; kingdom Viridiplantae; phylum Streptophyta; class Pinopsida; order Cupressales; family Cupressaceae; genus Thuja; species Thuja plicata. The sequence continues at coordinate 1,124,182 of MU223284.1, read as the reverse complement.
CACATCATCGAATCAGTCAACCATTCACTCATAATGAGTTGCAATCTCATAACAAGCTATTCTGATGTTCCACATCACTGAATCGATCAACCGTTTGATGATAATGAACTGCAATCTCATAACAAGTTGTTCTAAGCTTCCACATCGCCGAATTATTCAATCGTTTGATGATAATGACTTGTAATCTCATAACAACCTGTTCTAGAGGTTCCACATTGCCAAATCGGTCAACCGTTCGATGATAATGAGTTGCAATCTCATAACAAGCCATTCTGAGTTTCCACATCACCGAATCAGTCAACCGCTCGATGATAATGAGTTGCAATCTCGTAACAAGCTATTCTGAGGTTCCACATCGCCGAATCGGTCAACCGTTTGATGATAATGAGTTGTAATCTCATAGTAAGCCATTCTAAGGTTCCACATCACCAAATCGGTCAACTGTTCGATCATAATGAGCTGCAATCTCATAACAAGCTGTTCTGAGGTTTCACATCTCTGTATTGGTCAACCGTTCGATGATAATCAGCTGCAATCTCATAACAAGCTATTCTGAGGTTCAACATCGCTAAATCAGTCAACCATTTGATGATAATGAGTTTTAATCTCATAACAAGCTATTCTGAGGTTCCACATCACTGAATCAGTCAACTCTTCGATGATAATGAGCTGCAATCGCATAACAAGCTATTCTAAGGTTCCACATCGCCGAATCAGTCACCCGTTCGATGATAATGATTTGTAATTTCATAACAAGCCGTTCTGAGGTTCCACATCGCCAAATTTGTCAACCGTTAAATGATAATGAGTTACAATTTCATAACAAGCCATTATAAGGTTCCACATCGCCGAATCGGTCAACCATTCGATGATAATGAGCTGTAATCTCATAACAAACTGTTCTAAGGTTCCACATCACCGAATTGGTCAACTGTTTGATGATAATGAGTAGTAATCTCATAACAAGCCATTCTGAGGTTCCACATCGCCAAATCGGTCAACCATTTGATGATAATGAGTTGTGATCACATAACAAGCCATTCTGAGGTTCCACATCGCCGAACGGGTCAACTGTTTGCTAATAATGAGTTGTAATCTCATAACAAGCTGTTCTGAGGTTCCACATCACCAAATCGGTCAACCGTTTGCTAATAATGTGTTGTAATCTCATAACAAGCCATTCTGAGGTTCCAAATCATCGAATGAGTCAACCATTTGATGATAATGAGTTACACTCTCATAAAAAGCTATTTTGAGGTTCCACATCACCGAATCAGTCAGCCATTCGATGATAATGAGTTGTAATCTCATAACAAGCCATTCTGAGGTTCCACATCACCAAATCGATCAACTGTACATTGATAATGAGCTACAATCTCATAACAAGTTGTTATGAGGTTCCACATCACCAAATCGGTAAACCATTCGATGATAATGAGCTGTAATCTCATAACAAGCTATTCTAAGGTTCCACAACTTCAAATCGGTCAACTGTTTGATGATAATGAGTTGTAATCTCATAACAAGCCGTTCTGAGGTTCCACATCGCTGAATCAGTCAACCGTTTGATGATAATGAGTTGTAATCTCATAACAAGCCATTATGAGGCTCCACATCGCCGAATCGGTCAACCGTTTGATGATAATGAGTTGCAATCTCATAACAAGCTATTCTGAGGTTTGACATCTTTGAATCGGTCAACTGTTCGATGATAATGAGTTATAATCTCATAACAAGCCATTCTGAGGTTCCACATCGCCGAATCGATCAACCATTTGATGATAATGAGTTGTAATCTCATAACAAGCCATTCTGAGGTTCTACATCGCCAAACCGGTCAACTGTTCACTGATAATGAGTTGCAATCTCATAACAAGCTCTTCTAAGGTTCCACATCACCGAATTGGTCAACTGTTTGATGATAATGAGTTACAATCTCATAACAAGCTATTCTGAGGTTCCACATCGCTGAATAGGTCAATCGTTCGATGATAATGAGTTTTAATCTCATAACAAGCTGTTCTGAGGTTCCACATCGCTGAATCGGTCAACCGTTTGATGATAATGAGCTGCAATCTCATAACAAGCTATTCTGAGGTTCCACATCACCGAATCGGTCGACTGTTTGATGATGATGATTTGTAATCTCATAATAATCCATTTTGAGGTTCCACATCATCGAATCCGTCAACCATTTGATGATAATGAGTTGTAATCTAATAATAAGCTATTCTAAGGTTCCACATCACCAAATCGGTCAACCATTCGATGATAATGAGCTACAAGCTCATAACAATTTATTTTTAGGTTCCACATCGCCGAATCAGTCAATCATTTGATGATAATGAGTTCTAATCTCATAACAAGCCATTCTGAGGTTCCACATCGCTGAATCGGTCAACCGTTCAATGATAATGAGTTGTAATCTCATAACAAGCCATTTTGAGGATCCACATCACTGAATCGGTTAACCATTCAATGATAATGAGTTGTAATCTCATAACAAGCCATTCTGAGGTTCCACATCGCTGAATCAGTCAACCGTTCGATGATAATGAGCTGCAATCTCATAACAAGCTATTCTGAGGTTCCACATCGCCGAATCAGTCAACCATTCAATGATAATGAGTTGTAATCTCATAACAAGCCATTCTGAGGTTCCACATTGCTGAATAGGTCAACTGTTTGATGATAATGAGCTGTAATCTCATGACAAGCGATTCTGAGGTTCCACATCATCGAATCAGTCAACCGTTCACTAATAATGAGTTATAATCTCATCATAAGCCATTTTGAGGTTCCACATCACCGAATTGGTCAATCGTTCACTGATAATTAGTTGTAAACTCATAACAAGCCATTCTAAGGTTCCACATCATGGAATCGGTCAACCGTTTGGTGATAATGAGTTGCAATCTCATTACAAGGTGTTCTGAGGTTCCGCATCACCGAATCAATCAACCATTCGATGATAATGAGTTGTAATATCATAACAAGCCATTCTAAGGTTCCACATCACCGAATCGGTCAACCGTACATTGATAATGAGCTACAATCTCATAACAAGCTATTTTGAGGTTCCACATCGCCGAATCGGTCAACCATTCGATGATAATGAGTTGTAATCTCATAACAAGCTATTTTGAGGTTCCACATCACTGAATCGGTCAACCATTCACTGATAATGAGTTGCAATCTCATAACAAGCTGTTCTGAGGTTCCACATCGCTGAATTAGTCAACCATTCGATGATAATGTGCTACAATCTCATAACAAGCTATTCTGAGGTTCTACATCACCAAATCAGTCAACTGTTTGATGATAATGAGTTATAATCTCATAATAAGCCGTCCTAAGGTTCCACATTGCTGAATCAATCAACCATTCACTGATAATAAGTTGCAATCTCATAAAAAACTATTCTGAGGTTCCACATTGCTGAATCAGTCAACCGTTCGATGATAATGAGCTACAATCTCATAACAAGCTATTCTGAGGTTCCACATCGCCAAATTGGTCAACTGTTTGATGAAAATGAGTTGTAATCTCATAACAAGCCATTTTGAGGTTCCACATGGCTGAATCGGTTAACCATTCGATGATAATGAGCTACAATCTCATAACAAGCTATTATGAGGTTCCACATCACCGTATTAATCAATTGTTTGATAATAATGAGCTGTAATCTCATAAAAAGTTTTTTTGAGGTTCCACAGCACTGAATCAGTCAAACGTTCAATGATAATGAGTTGTAATCTCATAACAAGCTATTCTGAGGTTCTACATCGCTGAATCAGTCAACCATTTGATGATAATGAGCTGCAATCTCATAACAAGCTATTGTGAGGTTCCACATCGCCGAATCGGTCAACCGTTCGATGATAATGATTCTTAATCTCATAACAAGCCATTCTAAGGTTCCACATCACCGAATCGGTCAACCGTTCGATGATAATGAGTTGTAATCTCATAACAAGCTATTCTGAGGTTCCACATCACTGAATCGGTCAACCATTCGCTAATAATGAGTTCTAATCTCATAACAAGCTGTTTTGAGGTTCCACATCAGCGAATCAGTCAACCGTTCAATGATAATGAGTTCTAATCTCATAACAAACCATTCTAAGGTTCCACATCATTGAATCGGTCAACCGTTCGATGATAATGAGTTGCAATCTCATAACAAGCTATTCTAAGATTCCTCATCGCCGAATCGGTCAATTGTTCGATGATAATGAGTTGTAATCTCATAACAAACTATTCTGAGGTTCCACATCACCAAATCGGTCAACCATTCGATGATAATGAGTTGTAATCTCATAACAAGCCATTCTGAGGTTCCACATTGCCGAATCAGACAGCCATTCACTGATAATGAGCTGCAATCTCATAACAAGCTGTTCTGAGGTTCCACATCACCGAATCGGTCAACCGTTCATTGACAATGAGCTACAATCTCATAACAAGCTATTCTGAGGTTCCACATTGCCGAATCAGTCAACCATTTGATGATAATAAGTTGTAATCTCATAACAAGCCGTTCTGAGTTTCCACATCACTGAATCAGTCAACCGTTCGATGATAATGAGTTGCAATCTCATAATAAGCCATTCTAAGTTTCCAAATCGCTGAATCGGTCAACCGTTTGCTGATAATGAGTTGTAATCTCATAACAAGCCATTCTGAGGTTCCACATCATCGAATCGGTCAACCATTTGATGATAATGAGTTGCAATCTCATAACAAGCTATTCTGAGGTTCCACATCGCCGAATCGGTCAACCGTTCATTGACAATGAGCTGCAATCTCATAACAAGCTATTTTGAGGTTCCACATCGCTTAATTGGTCAACCGTTTGATGATAATAAGTTGTAATCTCATAACAAGCCATTATAAGTTTCCACATCGCCGAATCGGTTAACCGTTTAATGATAATGAGCTGCAATCTCATAAAAAGCTATTCTGAGGTTCCACATTGCCGAATCAGTCAACCATTTGATGATAATGAGTTGTAAACTCATAACAAGCCATTCTAAGGTTCCACATCGATGAATCAGTTAACCGTTCACTCATAATGAGTTGCAATCTCATAACAAATTGTTCTAAGGTTCCACATCACTGAATCGGTCAACCATTTGATGATAAAGAGCTGCAATCTCATAACAAGCTATTCTTAGGTTCTACATTGCCGAATCGGTCAATCGTTCGATGATAATGAGTTGTAATCTCATAACAAGACATTCTGAGTTTCCACATCACCAAATTGGTCAACCGTTTGATGATAATGAGTTTTAATCTCATAACAACCCATTCTGAGTTTCCACATCGCCGAATCAGTCAACCGTTCGATGATAATGAGCTATAATCTCATAACAACCTGTTCTGAGGTTCCACATCACCGAATCGGTCAACCATTCGATGATAATGAGTTACAATCTCATAACAAGCCGTTCTGAGGTTCAACATCACCGAATCGATCAACTGTTTGATGATAATGAGTTACAATCTCATAACAAGCCATTTTGAGGTTCCACATCGCCATATCAGTCAACCATTCGATGATAATGAGCTGTAATCTCATAACAAGCTATTCTGAGGTTCCACATTGCTGAATCGGTCAACCATTTGATGATAATGAGTTGTAATCTCATAAAAAGCCGTTCTGAGGTTCCACATCACTGAATTGGTCAACTGTTCGATGATAATGAGTTGTAATCATATAACAAGTTGTTCTGAGGTTCCACATCGCTAAATTGGTCAACCGTTCGATGATAATGAGCTGCAATCTCATAACAAGTTGTTCTAAGGTTCCACATCACCGAATCTGTCAACCGTTTGATGATAATGAGTTGCAATCTTATAAAAAGCAGTTTTGAGGTTTCACATCACCGAATCGGTCAACAGTTCGATGATAATGAGCTGCAATCTCATGACAAGTTATTTTGAGGTTCCACATCGCCGAATCAGTCAACCATTTGATGATAATGAGTTGTAATCTCATAAGAAGCCGTTCTGAGGTTCCACATCACCGAATCGGTCAACCATTCGCTGATAATGAGATGCAACATCATAACAAGCTATTTTGAGGTTCCACATCACCAAATCGGTCAACCGTTCGATGATAATGAGCTACAATCTCATAAAAAGCTATTTTGAGGTTCTACATCGCTAAATCAGTCAACCGTTCGATGATAATGAGTTGTAATCTCATAACAAGCCATTCTGAGGTTCTACATCATCGAATCGGTCAACCGTTCGATGATAATGAGTTGCAATCTCATAACAAGCCATTCTGAGATTCCACATCGCCGAATCAGTCAATCATTTGATGATAATGAGCTACAATCTCATAACAAGCTGTTCTAAGGTTCTACATCGTCGAATCGGTCAACCGTTGAATGATAATGAGTTGTAATCTCATAACAAGTCATTCTAAGGTTCCACATGGCCGAATCGGTTAATCATTTGATGATAATGAGCTGCAATCTCATAACAAGCTATTCTGAGGTTCCACATTGCCATATTGGTCAATCGTTTGATGATAATGAGCTACAATCTCATAACAAGCTGTTGTGAGGTTCCACATCATCGAATCAGTCAACCATTCGATGATAATGAGTTGTAATCTCATAACAAGCTATTCTGACATTCCACATCACTGAATCAGTCAACCGTTCGATGATAATGAGCTACAATCTCATAACAAGCTATTCTATGGTTCCACATCACCGAATCGGTCAACCGTTCGATGATAATGATTTGTAATCTTATAACAAGCCATTCTGAGGTTCCAGATCATCTAATCGGTCAACCGTTCGATGATAATGAGTTGCAATCTCATAACAAGCCATTCTGAGTTCCACGTTGCCAAATCAGTCAACCGTTTGACGATAATGAGCTACAATCTCATAACAAGTTGTTCTGAGGTTCCACATCGCCGAATCGGTTAATTGTTCAATGATAATGAGTTGTACTCTCATAACAAGCCATTCTAAGGTTCCACATTTCCGAATCGGTTAACTGTTCGATGATAATGAGCTACAATCTCATAACAAGCTATTCTGAGGTTCCACATCATCGTATTGGTCAACCGTTCGATGATAATGAGCTACAATCTCATAACAAGCTGTTGTGAGGTTCCACATCACCGAATCAGTCAACCATTTGATGATAATGAATTGTAATCTCATAACAAGCTGTTCTGAGGTTCCACATCGCTGAATTGGTCAATCGTTCGATGATAATGAGCTACAATCTCATAACAAGCTATTCTGAGGTTTCACATCACCGAATCTGTCAACCGTTCGATGATAATGATTTGTAATCTCATAATAAGCAGTCCTAAGGTTCCACATCATTGAATGGGTCAACCGTTTGATGATAATGATTTGCAATCTCATAACAAGCCGTTTTGAGATTCCACATCGCCGAATCGGTCAACCGTTCGATGATAATGAGCTACAACCTCATAACAAGCTGTTTTGTGGTTCTACATTGCCGAATCGGTCAACCGTTCGATGATAATGAGTTGTAATCTCATAACAAGCTAGTCTGAGGTTCCACATTACCGAATCGGTCAACCGTTCGCTAATAATTAGTTGTAATCTCATAACAAGCCGTTCTGAGCTTCCACATCACTGAATTGGTCAACCGTTCACTGATAATGAGTTGTAATCTCATAAAAAGCTATTCTGAGGTTGCACATCATCGAATCAGTCAACCATTCGATGATAATGATTTGCAATCTCATAACAAGCTGTTATGAGGTTCCACATCACTGAATCAGTCAATTGTTCGATGATAATGAGTTGTAATCTCATAACAAGCCATTCTGAGTTTCCACATCACCGAATCGGTCAACTGTACATTGATAATGAGCTGTAATCTCATAACATGCTTTTCTGCAGTTCCACATCGCCGAATCGATCAACCGTTCGATGATAATGAGTTGTAATCTCATAACAAGTCATTCTGAGGTTCCACATCGCCAAATTGGTCAACCATTTGGTGATAATGAGTTGTAATCTCATAACAAGCCATTCTGACATTCCACATCACCGAATCGGTCAACCATTTGTTGATAATGAGTTGCAATCTCATAACAAGCTGTTCTAAGGTTCCACATCGCCGAATCGGTCAACCATTCAATGATAATGAGCTACAATCTTATAACAAGTTGTTCTGAGGTTCCACATTGCCGAATCGGTCAACCATTGAATGATAATGAGTTGTAATCTCATAACAAGCTGTTCTGAGGTTCCACATCGCCGTATTGGTCAACCGTTCGATGATAATGAGTTGTAATCTCATAACAAGCTATTCTAAGGTTCCACATCGCCAAATCAGTCAACCATTTGATGATAATGAGTTGTAATCTCATAACAAGCTGTTTTGAGGTTCCATATCACTAAATCAGTCAACCGTTCGATGATAAGGAGCTACAATCTTATAACGAGCTATTCTGAGGTTCCACATCACTAAATCGGTCAACCGTTTGGTGATAATGATTTGTAATCTCATCACAAGCCGTTCTGAGGTTCCACATTGCTGAATTGGTCAACCATTCGATGATAATGAGTTACAATCTCATAACAAGCCGTTCTGAGATTCCACATTGCCGAATCGGTCAACCGTTCGATGATAATGATCTACAATCTCATAACAAGCTATTCTGAGCTTCCACATCACAGAATCGGTTAACTATTTGATGATAATGAGTTGTAATCTCATGAAAAGCCGTTCTGAGGTTCCACATTGCAGAATCGGTCAACTGTTTGATGATGAGTTGTAATCTCATAACAAGCCATTCTGAGGTTCCACATCGCTAAATTGCTCAACCATTCGCTAATAATGAGTTGTAACCTCATAACAAGCCATTCTGAGGTTCCACATCACTGAATCGATCAACCATTCACTGATAATGAGTTGTAATCTCATAACAAGCCATTCTGAGGTTCCACATCGTTGAATCGGTCAACCGTTCGATGATAATGAGTTGCAATCTCATAACAAGCTATTATGAGGTTCCACATCACTGAATCAGTCAACCGTTCAATGATAATTACTTGTAATCTCATAACAAGCCATTCTGAGGTTCCACATCGCCGAATCAGTGAACTGTACATTGATAATGAGCTGTAATCTTATAACAAGTTGTTCTGAGGTTCCACATCACCGAATCACTCAACCATTCGATGATAATGAGTTGTAATCTCATAACAAGCCATTATGAGGTTCCACATCACCGAATCCTTCAACTATTCGATGATAATGAGTTGTAATCTCATAACAAGGCATTCTGAGGTTCCACATCACTGAATCAGTCAACCATTCACTGATAATGAGTTGCAATCTCATAAAAAGCTATTCTGAGGTTCCACATCGCCGAATCGGTCAACCATTCAATGATAATGAGTTGTAATCTCATAACAAGCTATTCTAATGTTCCACATCGCTGAATCAGTCAACCGTTCAATGATAATGAGTTGTAATCTCATAAAAAGCCATTCTAAAGTTCCACATCACCGAATCGGTCAACCATTTGATGATAATGAGTTGCAATCTCATAACAAGCCATTTTGAGTTTCTGCATCACTGAATCGGTCAACCATTCGATGATAATGAGCTGCAATCTCATAACAAGCTGTTTTGAGGTTCCACATCACCGAATGGGTCAACCATTTGATGATAATGAGTTGTAATCTCATAACAAGCCATTCTGAGGTTCCACATCACCAAATCGGTCAACCATTCACTGATAATGAGTTGCAATCTCATAACAAGTTGTTCTGAGGTTCCACATTGCCAAATCTGTCAACCGTTCGATGATAGTGAGCTACAATCTGATAACAAGCTATTTCAAGGTTCCACATCACTAAATCGGTCAATCATTTTATGCTAATGAGTTATAATCTCATAACAAGCCCTTCTGAGGTTCCACATTGTTGAATCGGTCAACTGTTCGATGATAATGAGTTGCAATCTCATAACAAGCCATTCTGAGTTTCCACATCACTGAATCGGTCAACCATTCAATGATAATGAGCTGCAATCTCATAACAAGCTGTTCTGAGGTTCCACATCACAAAATCGGTCAACCGTTTGATGATTATGAGTTGTAATCTCATAACAAGCCATTCTGAGGTTCCACATGGCTAAAATGGTTAACCGTTCGATGATAATGAGCTGCAATCTCATAATAATTTGTTCTAAGGTTCCACATCGTCGTATTGGTCAACCATTCGATGATAGTGAGATATAATCTCATAACAAGTTGTTCTGAGGTTCCACATCACTAAATCAGTCAACCGTTCAATGATAATGAGTTGTAATCTCATAACAAGCTATTCTAAGGTTCCACATCGCTGAATCAGTCAACCGTTCGATGATAATGAGCTGCAATCTCATAACAAGCTATTATGAGGTTCCACATCTCCGAATCGGTCAACCATTCGATGATAATAATTTTTAATCTCATAACAAGCCATTCTGAGGTTCCACATCGCCAAATCGGTCAACCGTTTCATCATAATGATTTGCAATCTCATAACAAGCTGTTCTGAGGTACCACATCACTGAATCAGTCAACCGTTTGATAATAATGAGCTACAATCTCATAACAAGCTGTTCTAAGGTTCCACATCACCAAATTGGTCAACCATTCGATGATAATGTGTTGTAATCTCATAACAAACTGTTCTGAGGTTCCACATCACCGCATTAGTCAACCGTTTGATGATAATGAGTTATAATCTCATAACAAGCTGTTCTGAGGTTCCACATCACCGAATCGGTCAACCATTTGCTAATAATGAGTTGTAATCTCATAACAAGCCGTTCTCAGGTTCCACATCGTCGAATTGGTCAACCGCTCGATGATAATGAGTTGCAATCTCATAACAAGCTGTTCTAAGGTTCCACATCCCCAAATCGGTCAACCGTTCACTGATAATGAGTTGCAATCTCATAACAAGCTATTTTGAGGTTCCACATCACCGAATCGGTCAACCGTTCATTGATAATGAGCTGCAATCTCATAACAAGTTGTTCTGAGGTTCCACATCGCCAAATCGGTCAACCGTTCGATGATAATAAGTTGTAATCTCATAACAAGTTGTTCTGAGTTTCCACATCGCCGAATTGGTCAACCATTCGATGATAATGAGCTACAATCTTATAACAAGTTGTTCTGAGGTTCCACATTGCCGAATCAGTAACCCTTTTGATGATAATGAGTTGTAATCTCATAACAAGCCATTCTGAGGTTCCACATCACTGAATCGGTTAACCATTTACTGATAATGAGTTACAATCTCATAACAAGTTGTTCTAAGGTTCCACATCACTAAATCGGTCAACCGTTTGATGATAATGAGCTATAATCTCATAACAAACTATTCTGAGGCTCCACATCGCCGAATCAGTCAATCGTTCGATGATAATGAGTTGTAATCTCACAAAAAGCCATTCTGAGGTTCTACATCACCAAATTGGTCAACCGTTCGATGATAATGAGTTGCAATCTCATAACAAGCCATTCTGAGTTTCCACATCGCCGAATCAGTCAACCATTCGATGATAATGAGCTGCAATCTCATAACAAGCTATTCTAAGGTTCCACATTGCTGAATCGGTCAACCAGTCGATGATAATGAGTTGTAATGTCATAACAAGCCATTCTGGGGTTCCACATCGCTGAATCGGTCAACTGTTCAATGATAATGAGCTGCAATCTCATAACAAGCTATTCTGAGGTTCCACATCGCAGTATTGGTCAACTATTTGATGATAATGAGCTAAGATCTCATAACAAGCTATTTTGAGGTTCCACATCGCCAAATCAGTTAACCATTTGATGATAATGATTTATAATCTCATAACAAGCCATTTTGAGGTTCCACATTGCTCAATCAGTCAACTGTTTGATGATAATGAGTTACAATCTCATAACCAGCCATTTTGAGGTTCTACATCGCTGAATCGGTCAACCGTTTGATGATAATGAGCTGCAATCTCATAAAAAGCTATTCTAAGGTTCCACATCACTGAATTGGTCAACCGTTTGATGATAATGAGTTGTAATCTCATAAGAAGCCATTCTAAGGTTCCACATCGTCGAATCGGTCAACCGTTCAATGATAATGAGTTGTAATCTCATAACAAGCCATTCTAAGGTTCCTTATCGCTGAATTGGTCAACTCTTTGATGATAATGAGCTGCAATCTCATAACAAGCTATTCTAAGGTTCCACATCGCCGAATCGGTCAACCATTCAATGATAATGATTTGTAATCTCATAACAAGCTGTTCTGAGGTTCCACATCACCGAATCGGTCAACCGTTCGATGATAATGAGTTGCAATCTCATAACAAGCCATTCTGAGGTTTCACATCACCAAATCAGTTAACTGTTCGATGATAATGACCTATAATCTCATAATAAGTTGTTCTGAGGTTCCACATCGCCAAATTGGTCAACCATTCGATGGTAATGAGCTACAATCTCATAACAAGCTATTCTGAGGTTCCACATTGTCGAATCAGTCAACCGTTTGATGATAATGAGCTACAATCTCATAATAAGCTATTCTGAGGTTCCACATCACTGAATCGGTCAACCATTTGATAATAATGATTTGTAATCTCATAACAAGCCATCCTAAGGTTCCACATTGTTGAATTGGTCAACCGTTCGATTATAATGATTTGTAATCTCATAACAAGCCGTTCTGAGGTTCCACATTGCCAAATCGGTCAACCGTTCGATGATAATGAGCTACAATCTCATAACAAGCTATTTTGTGGTTCCACATCGCCGAATCGGTCAACCATTCAATGATAATGAGTTGTAATATCATAACAAGCTTTTCTGAGGTTCCACATCACTAAATCGGTCAACCGTTCGATGATAATGAGTTGTAATCTCATAACAAGTTGTTCTGAGGTTCCACGTCACAGAATCGGTCAACTGTTCACTAATAATGAGTTGTAATCTCATAACAAGCCATTCTGAGCTTCCACATCACCAAATCGGTCAACCATTCACTGATAATGAGTTGTAATCTCATAACAAGCTATTCTGAGGTTCCACATCACCGAATCAGTCAACCGTTTGATGATAATGAGTTGCAATCTCATAACAACCTATTATGAGGTTCCACATCGTCGAATCAGTCAACTGTTCGAAGATAATGAGTTGTAATCTCATAACAAGTTGTTTTGAGGTTCCACATCGCCGAATCGGTCAACCGTTCATTGATAATGAGCTGCAATCTCATAACAAGCTATTCTGAGGTTCCACATCGCCGAATTAGTCAACCGTTCGATGATAATAAGTTGTAATCTCATAACAAGCTATTCTGAGTTTCCACATCGCCGAATCGGTCAACCATTCGATGATAATGAGCTACAATCTTATAACAAGTTGTTCTGAGGTTCCACATTGCCGATTCAGTAACCCTTTTGATGATAATGAGTTGTAATCTCATAACAAGCCATTCTAAGGTTCCACATCGCTGAATCGGTTAACCATTTGCTGATAATGAGTTGTAATCTCATAACAAGTTGTTCTAAGGTTCCACATCACCAAATCGGTCAACCGTTTGATGATAATGAGCTGCAATCTCATAACAAGCTATTCTGAGGTTCCACATCGCCGAATCGGTCAATCATTCGATGATAATGAGTTGTAATCTCATAACAATCCATTCTGAGGTTCCACATCACCAAATTGGTCAACCGTTCGATGATAATGAGTTGCAATCTCATAACAACCCATTCTGAGTTTCCACATCGCCGAATCAATCAACCATTCGATGATAATGAGCTGCAATCTCATAACAAGCTATTCTAAGGTTCCACATCGCCGAATCGGTCAACTATTCGATGATAATGAGTTGTAATGTCATAACAAGCCATTCTGAGGTTCCACATCGCCGAATCGGTCAACCGTTCAATGATAATGAGCTGCAATATCATAACAAGCTATTCTGAGGTTCCACATCATAGTATTGGTCAACTATTTGATGATAATGAGCTAAGATCTCATAACAAGCTATTCTGAGGTTCCACATTGCCAAATCAGTCAACCATTTGATGATAATGATTTATAATCTCATAACAAGCCATTCTGAGGTTCCACATTGCTGAATCAGTCAACTGTTCGATGATAATGAGTTACAATCTCATAACAAGCTATTTTGATGTTCTACATCGTTGAATCGGTCAACTGTTTGATGACAATGAGCTGCAATCTCATAACAAGCTATTATGAGGTTCCACATCACTGAATTGGTCAACTGTTTGATGATAATGATTTGTAATCTCATAAGAAGCCATTCTAAGGTTCCACATCACCGAATTGGTCAACCATTTGATGCTAATGAGTTGTAATCTCATAACAAGCCATTCTGAGGTTCCACATCGCCGAATTGGTCAACTCTTTGATGATAATGAGATACAATCTCATAACAAGCTATTCTAAGGTTCCACATCACCGAATCGGTCAACCATTCGATGATAATGATTTGTAATCTCATAACAAGCCGTTCTGAGGTTCCACATCGCCAAATCGGTCAACCGTTCGATGATAATGAGTTACAATCTCATAACAAGCCATTCTGAGGTTTCACATTGCCAAATCGGTCAACCGTTCGATGATAATGACCTATAATCCATAATAAGCTATTCTGAGGTTCCACATCGCCAAATCGGTCAACCATTTGATGATAATGAGCTACAATCTCATAACAAGCTATTCTGAGGTTCCACATTGCCGAATCAGTCAACCATTTGATGATAATGAGCTACAATCTCATAATAAGCTATTCTGAGGTTCCACATCACCGAATCGGTCAACCATTTGATAATAATGATTTGTAATCTCATAACAAGCCATCCTAAGGTTCCACATTGTTGAATTGGTCAACCGTTCGATGATAATGATTTGCAATCTCATAACAAGCTGTTCTGAGGTTCCACATTGCCAAATCGGTCAACCGTTCGATGATAATGAGCTACAATCTCATAACAAGCTATTTTGTGGTTCCACATCACCGAATCGGTCAACCATTCGATGATAATGAGTTGTAATCTCATAACAAGCTTTTGTGAGGTTCCACATCACTGAATCGGTCAACCGTTCGATGATAATGAGTTGTAATCTCATAACAAGCTATTTTGAGGTTCCACATCGCCGAATCGGTCAACCATTCACTAATAATGAGTTTTAATCTCATAATAAACCATTCTGAGCTTCCACATCACCAAATCAGTCAACCGTTTACTGATAATGAGTTGTAATCTCATAACAAGATATTCTGAGGTTCCACATCATCGAATCAGTAAACCGTTTGATGATAATGAGTTGCAATCTCATAACAAGCTGTTATGAGCTTCCACATCATCGAATCAGTCAACTGTTTGATGATAATGAGTTGTAATCTCATAACAAGCTGTTCTGAGGTTCCACATCGCCGAATCGGTCAACCGTACATTGATAATGAGCTACAATCTCATAACAAGTTTTTCTGAGGTTCCACATCACCGAATCGATCAACCATTCGATGATAATGAGTTGTAATCTCATAACAAGCCATTCTGAGGTTCTACATCACCGAATCAGTCAACCGTTTGATGATAATGAGTTGTAATCTCATAACAAGCCGTTCTGAGGTTCCACATCGCCGAATCGGTCAACCGTTCACTGATAATGAGTTACAATCTCATAACAAGCTGTTGTGAGGTTCCACATCACCGAATCGGTCAACTGTTTGATGATAATGAGCTCTAATCTCATAACAAGCTATTCTGAGGTTCTACATCACTGAATCGGTCAACCTTTTGATGATAATGAGTTGTAATCTCATAACAAGCCATTCTGAGGTTCCACATCACCAAATCGGTCAACCGTTCGATGATAATGAGTTGCAATCTCATAAAAAGCCATTCTCAGGTTCCACATCACCAAATCGGTCAACCATTCGATGATAATGAGTTGCAATCTAATAACAAGCTATTCAGAGGTTCCACATAGCCGAATCGATCAACCATTCGATGATAATGAGTTGTAATCTCATAACAAGCCATTCTGAGGTTCCACATAACTGAATCAGTCAACCATTCGATGATAATGAGATACAATCTCATAATAAGCTATTCTAAGGTTCCACATCACCGTATTGGTCAACCATTTGATGATAATGAGCTGTAATATCATAACAAGTTGTTCTGAGGTTGCACATTGCCAAATCAGTCAAGCGTTCGATGATAATGAGAAGTAAACTCATAAAAAGTTGTTCTAAGATTCCTCATCGCTGAATCGATCAACTATTCGATGATAATGAGCTGCAATCTCATATTAAGTTGTTTTGAGGTTCCACATCACCGACTTGGTCAACCGTTCGATGATAACAAGTTGTAATCTCATAACAAGCCATTCTGAGGTTCCACATCACCGAATCGGTCAACCTTTTGATGACAATGAGTTGTAATCTCATAAAAAGCCGTTCTAAGGTTCCACATCACCAAATCGGTCAACCATTTGATCATAATGAGCTACAATCTCATAACAAGTTATTTTGAGGTTCCACATCGCCGAATCGGTCAACTGTTCAATGATAATGAGTTGTAATCTCATAACAAGCCATTTTGAGGTTCCACATCACCGAATCGGTCAACCATTCGATGATAATGAGTTGTAATCTCATAACAAGCCATTCTGAGGTTCCACATCACTGAATTGGTCATGCGTTCACTAATAATGAGTTATAATCTCATAACAAGCGATTCTGAGGTTCCACATCGCCGAATCGGTCAACCAATCGCTGATAATGAGTTGTAATCTCATAACAAGCCATTCTGAGGTTCCACATCATCAAATCGGTCAACCGTGTGATGATAATGAGTTGCAATCTCATAATAAGCTATTCTGAGGTTCCACATCACCGAATCGGTCAACCATTTGATGATAATGAGTTGTAATCTCATAACAAGCCATTCTGAGGTTCCACATCACTGAATCAGTCAATCGTACATTGATAATGAGCTACAATCTCATAACAAGCTATTCTAAGCTTCCACATTGCCGAATTGGTCAACTGTTTGATGATAATGAGTTGTAAACTCATAATAAGATGTTCTGAGGTTCCACATCGCCGAATCAATCAACTATTCAATGATAATGAGTTGTAATCTCATAACAAGCCATTCTAAGGTTCCACATCGCCGAATTAGTCAACCATTCACTGATAATGAGTTACAATCTCATAACAAGCTATTCTAAGGTTCCACATCGCTGAATCGGTCAACCGTTTGATGATAATGAGCTGGAATCTCATAACAAGCTATTCTGGGGTTCCACATAGCCGAATTGGTCAACCGTTTGATGATAATGAGTTGTAATCTCATAACAAGCCGTTCTAAGGTTCCACATCACCAAATCGGTCAACCATTCGATGATAATGAGTTGCAATCTCATAACAAGCTGTTCTGAGTTTCCACATTGCTGAATCGGTCAACCGTTCGATGATAATGAGCTGCAATCTCATAATAAGCTGTTCTAAGGTTCCACATCGCCGACTCGGTCAACCGTTCGATGATAATGAGTTGTAATCTCATAACAAGCTATTCTGAGGTTCCACATCACTGAATCGGTTAACCGTTCGATGATAATGAGCTACAATCTCATAACAAGCTGTTCTAAGGTTCCACATCGCCTTATTAGTCACCTGTTTGATGATAATGAGCTGCAATCTCATAACAAGCTATTATGAGGTTCCACATCCCCGAATCAGTCAATTATTCAATGATAATGAGTTGTAATCTCATAAAAAGCTATTCTGAGGTTCCACATCACTGAATCGGTCAACTATTCGATGATAATGAGATGCAATCTCATAACAAGCTATTCTGAGGTTCCACATCGCCGAATCGGTCAACGGTTCGGTGATAATTATTTGTAATCTCATAACAAGCCATTCTGAGGTTCCACATTGCCGAATCGGTCAACCATTCGATGATAATGATTTATAATCTCATAACAAGCCATTCTGGGGTTCCACATCACCGAATCGGTCAACTATTCGATGATAATGAGCTACAATCTCATAACAAGCTATTCTGAGGTTCCACATCGCTGAATTGGTCAACCATTCGATGATAATGAGTTGTAATCTCATAACAAGCCATTCTGAGGTTCCACATCGCCGAATTAATCAACTGTTTGATGATAATGAGTTGTAACCTCAAAACAAGCCATTCTGAGGTTCCACATCGCCGAATCAGTCAACCATTTGCTAATAATGAGTTATAATCTCATAACAAGCCATTCTGAGGTTCCACATCACCGAATCGGTCAACCATTTATTGATAATAAGTTATAATCTCATAACAAGCCATTTTGAGCTTCCACATCATTGAATTGGTCAACCGTTCCATGATAATGAGTTGCAATCTCATAACAAGCTGTTCTAAGGTTCCACATCGCCGAATCGGTCAACCGTTTGATGATAATGAGTTCTAATCTCATAACAAGCCATTCTGAGGTTCCACATCACCGAATCGGTCAACCATACATTGATAATGAGTTGTAATCTCATAACAAGCCATTCTGAGATTCCACATCGTTGAATCGGTCAACCGTTTGATGATAATGAGTTATAATCTCATAACAAGCCGTTTTGATGTTCCACATCGTTGAATGGGTCAACCGTTCACTAATAATGAGTTGCAATCTCATAATAAGCTTTTTTGAGGTTCCACATCGCTGAATCGGTCAACCGTTTGATGATAATGAGTTGTAATCTCATAACAGCCATTCTAAGGTTCCACATCGTCTAATCGGTCAACCATTCGATGATAATGAGTTGCAATCTCATAACAAGCCATTCTGAGTTTCCACATCCCCGAATCGGTCAACCGTTTGATGATAATGAGCTGTAATCTCATAACAAGCTGTTCTGAGGTTCCACATCGCTAAATTGGTCAACCATTCGATGATAATGAGTTGTAATCTCATAACAAGCCATTCTGAGGTTCCACATCACTGAATCGGTCAACCTCTCGATGATAATGAGCTACAATCTCATAACAAGTTGTTCTGAGGTTCCACATCATCGTATCGGTCAACCATTCGATGATAATGAGCTACAATCTCATAACAAGCTATTCTAAGGTTCCACATTGCCGAATCAGTCAACCGTTTGATGATAATGAGTTGTAATCTCATAACAAGTTGTTCTAAGGTTCCACATCACTGAATTGGTCAACTGTTCAATGATAATGACCTGTAATATCATAACAAGTTGTTCTGAGGTTCAACATTGCCAAATCGGTCAACCATTTTTATGATAATGATTTGTAATCTCATAACAAGCCGTTCTGAGGTTCCACATCACCGAATCGGTCAACCGTTCGATAATAATGAGTTGCAATCTCATAACAAGACATTTTGAGGTTCCACATCGCCGAATCAGTCAACTGTTCGATGATAATGAGCTGCAATCTCATAACAAGTTGTTCTGAGGTTTCACATCGACGAATCGATCAACCGTTTGATGATATTAAGTTCTAATCTCATAACAAGCCATTCTGAGGTTCCACATCACTGAATCGGTCAACCGTTCAATGATAATGAGTTGTAATCTCATAACAAGCCATTCTGAGTTTCCACATCACCGAATCGGTGAACCATTCGCTAATAATGAGTTGTAATCTCATAACAAGCCGTTCTGAGGTTCCACATTTCAAAATCAGTCAACTGTTCACTCATAATGAGTTGTAATCTCATAACAAGCCATTCTTAGGTTTCACATCATCGAATCAGTCAATCGTTCAATGATAATGAGTTGCAATCTCATAACAAGTTGTTTTGAGCTTAAACATTGCTAAATCGGTCAACCGTTTGAGGATAATGAGTTGTAATCTCATAAAAAGCCATTCTGAGGTTCCACATCACCAAATTGGTCAATTGTACATTGATAATGAGCTGCAATCTCATAACAAGCTATTCTGAGGTTCCACATCGCTGAATCGGTCAACCGTTCGATGATAATGAGTTGTAATCTTATAACAAGCCGTTCTGAGGTTCCACATCTCCGAATCGGTCAACCATTCAATGGTAATGAGTTGTAATCTCATAACAAGCTATTCTGAGGTTCGACATCACTGAATTGGTCAACCATTCGCTAATAATGAGTTGCAATCTCATAACAAGCTGTTCTAAGGTTCCACATCGCTGAATCAGTCAACCGTTTGATGATAATGAGCTACAATCTCATAACAAGCTATTTTGAGGTTCCACATCGCTGAATTAGTTAACCGTTCTATGATAATGAGTTGTAATCTCATAAAAAGCCGTTTTGAGGTACCACATCACCGAATCAATCAACCGTTCGATGATAATAAGTTGCAATCTCATAACAATCCGTTCTGAGTTTTTGCATCACCAAATTGGTCAACCGTTCGATGATAATGAGCTACAATCTCATAACAAGCTATTCTAAGGTTCCACATCACCGAATTGGTCAACCATACGATGATAATGAGTTGTAATCTCATAACAAGTCGTTTTAAGGTTCCACATTGCTCAATCAGTCAACCATTCTATAATAATGAGCTGCAATCTCATAACAAGCTTTTCTGAGGTTCCACATCGCCGTATTGCTCAACCGTTCAATGATAATGAGCTGCAATCTCATAATAAGCTATTCTAAGCTTCCACATCGCCGAATCAGTCAACCGTTTGATGATAATGAGTTGTAATCTCATAACAAGGTATTCTGAGGTTCCACATCACCGAATCAGTCAACCATTCGATGATAATGAGTTACAATCTCATAACAAGCCGTTCTGAGGTTCCACATCGCTGAATCAGTCAACCGTTCGATGATAATGAGCTGCAATCTCATAACAAGCTATTCTAAGGTTCCACATCGCCAAATCGGTCAACTATTTGATGATAATGAGTTGCAATCTCATAACAAGTTGTTCTGAGCTTCCACATCACAAAATCGGTCAACCATTCGATGATAATGAGTTGTAATCTCATAACAAGCCATTCTGAGGTTCCACATCACTGACTTGGTCAACCGTTTGTTAATAATGAGCTGTAATCTCATAGCAAGCCATTCTGAGGTTCCACATCGCCGAATCGGTCAACCATTTGATGATAATGAGTTGTAATCTCATAACAAGCCATTCTGAGGTTACACATCGTGGAATCGGTCAACCGTTCGATGATAATGAATTACAATCTCATAGCAAGCTGTTCTGAGGTTCCACATCACCGAATCGGTCAACTATTCAATGATAATGAGTTGTAATCTCATAACAAGCCATTGTGAGGTTCCACATCACCGAATCAGTCAACCGTACATTGATAATGAGCTATAATGTCATAACAAGCTATTTTGAGGTTCCACATCTCTGAATCGGTCAACCATTCGATGATAATGAGTTGTAATCTCATAACAAGCCATTCTGAGGTTCCACATCGCCGAATCGGTCAAGCGTTCGATGATAATGAGTTGTAATCTCATAACAAGCCATTCTGAGGTTCCACATCACCGTATCGGTCAAGCGTTCACTGATAATGAGTTGCAATCTCATAATAAGCTATTATGAGGTTCCACATCACCGAATCAGTCAACCGTTCGATGATAATGAGCTGCAATCTCATAACAAGCTATTCTGAGGTTCCACATCACCGAATCGGTCAACTATTCAATGATAATGAGTTTTAATCTCATAAAAAGCTATTCTGAGGTTCCACATCGCTGAATCGGTCAACGGTTTGATGATAATGGGTTGCAATCTCATAACAAGCCGTTCTGAGTTTTCACATTGCCGAATCGGTCAACCGTTCAATGATAATGAGCTGCAAACTCATAACAAGCTATTCGAAGGTTCCATGTCACCGAATCGGTCAATTGTTTGATGATAATGAGTTGTAATATCATAACAAGTCGTTCTAAGTTTCCACATCACTGAATGTGTCAACCGTTTGATGATAATGAGCTAAAATCTCATAACAAGCTATTCTAAGGTTCCACATCACTGTATTGGTCAACCGTTCGATGATAATGAGCTGCAATCTCATAACAAGCTATTCTAAGGTTCCACATCGCTGAATTAGTCAACCGTTCGATGATAATGAGTTTTAATCTCATAACAAGCTATTCTAAGGTTCCACATCGCTGAATCAGTCAACTGTTTGATGATAATGAGCTGCAATCTCATAACAAGCTATTCTGAGGTTCCACATCGCCGAATCGGTCAACTGTTTGATGATAATGATTTGTAATCTCATAACAAGCCATTCTGAGGTTCGACATCGCTGAATCAGTCAACCGTTTGATGTTAATGAGTTGCAATCTCATAACAAGATGTTCTGAGGTTCCACATCGCCGAATCGGTCAACCGTTCGATGATAATGAGCTACAATCTCATGGGGGGGTTGGCAGCATGCATTGTACTTATGGCTTTGAGAGAGTCTCTTTTTGCAGAGGATTTTTTCCCACTGGGTTTTCTCCTTTGGGTACCATATTAGGCCTTGTTGTCGGGACCCATTTCCTTCTTTCATAGTTGTGCTAGGTCAGCTTACCTCCTGAGTAATCATATTTTACACTTATTAATTAAATCACTTCAATTTAATTAATTAAGTTATTTATTACTCTATTTTCTTAAGCTATCTCTTAGGTGCATTATAATTAATATCTTTATTAATTATAATTTGCAACCTAGCTTTTTTAGGCTTTAGGGTTTTGTTCACCTTTATAGGTTGAACCTTATAAATCTTTTTTTCAATTAACTCAGATCATAATTTTGCTCTCATTTTTTAGTAACTTCTGAGTTCTACCTTTTACTTCTTTCCGCTTCTCTCCTATAACAGGTTATTTGCATGCAGGTATTCTTGGTGTTCTGTAGATTTGTATCTCTCAAATCCTACAAAACATTCATTGATAATGAGATATAATCTCATAACAAGTTATTATGAGGTTCCACATTACCGAATTGGTCAACCATTTGCTGATAATGAGCTATAATGTCATAAAAAGTCATTTGCTGATAATCGATCAACTGTTCACTGATAATGAGCTGTAATCTCATAATCATTCTAAGATTCTAGATCGTCGAATCGGTTAACTATTCACTGATAATGAGCTATAATCTCATAAAAAGTCATTTTGATTTTCCACATCGCCGAATCGGTCAACCCTTTGCTGATAATGAGTTGTAATCTCATAATAAGCTATTTTGAGGTTCTAGATCACCGAATTGGTTAACCATTTGCTGATAATGAGCTGTAATCTCATAAGAAGCCATTTTGAGATTCTAGATCGCCGAATCGGTCAACCATTCACTAATAATGAGCTGTAATCTTATAACAAGCCATTATGAGGTTCTAGATCACAGAATCGGTCAACCATTTGCTGATAATGAGCTATAATCTCATAACAAGCCATTTTGAGGTTCCACATTGCCGAATCGATCAACCATTTGCTGATAATGAGCTATAATCTCATAACAAGCTATTCTGAGGTTCTAGATTGCTGAATTGGTCAACCATTCATTGATAATGAGCTATAATCTCATAACAAGCAGTTCTGAGGTTCTGGATCGCCAAATCAGTCAATCATTTGCTGATAATAAGCTATAACCTCATAACAAGCCATTCTAAGATTCTAGATCGCTGAATCGGTCAACTGTTTGCTGATAATGAGCTGTAATCTCATAACAAGCCATTTTGAGGTTCTAGATCACCGAATCAGTCAACCATTTGCTGATAATGAGCTATAATCTCATAACAAGCCATTTTGAGGTTATAGATTATCGAATCGGTCAACCATTTGCTGATAATGAGTTATAATCCCATAACAAATCATTCTGAGATTCCACATCGCCAAATCATTCAACCATTCACTGATAATGAGTTGTAATCTCATAACAAGTCATTCTGAGGTTCCACATCACTGAATCAGTCAACCGTTCACTAATAATGAGCTACAATCTCATAACAAGTCATTCTGAGGTTCCACATCGCCAAATCAATCAACCATTCACTGATAATGAGCTATAATCTCATAATAAGTCATTCTGAGGTTCCACATCACCGAATCGGTCAACTGTTTACTGATAATGAGCTTTAACCTCATAACAAGCCATTCTAAGGTTCCACATCGCTAAATCGGTCAACCATACACTGATAATGAGCAGTTATATCATAACAAGCTATTCTGAGGCTCCACGTCACTGAATTGGTCAACCGTTCTCTGATAATGAGCTCTAATATCATAACAAGCCATTCTAAGGTTCTAGATCGCCGAATCGATCAACCGTTCACTGATAATGAGCTGTAATCTCATAACAAGCTATTTTGAGGTTCCATATTGCTGAATCAGTCAACCATTCACTGATAATGAGTTGTAATCTCATAACAAGCCATTCTGAGGATCTAGATTGCCAAATCGGTCAACCGTTTGCTGATAATGACCTATCATCTCATAACAACTCATTCTGAAGTTCCACATCACCGAATTGGTCAACTATTTGCTGATAATGAGCTCTAATCTCATAACAAGCCATTCTAAGGTTTTAGATCACCGAATTGGTCAACCGTTTGCTGATAATGAGCTTTAATCTCATAACAAACCATTTTGAGGTTCTAGATTGCTGAATCGGTCAACTGTTTACTGATAATGAGCTGTAATCTCATAAAAAGCCATTTTGCGGTTCTAGATCATCGAATCGGTCAACTGTTTGCTGATAATGAGCTGTAATCTCATAACAAGCCATTCTAAGGTTCTAGATCATCAAATTGGTCAACCATTTGCTGATAATGAGCTGTAATCTCATAACAAGTCATTCTGAGATTCTAGATCACTGAATTGGTTAACTGTTCACTGATAATGAGCTACAATCTCATAACAAGTCATTTTGAGGTTCCACATCACTGAATCAGTCAACCATTTCCTGATAATGAGTTGTAGTCTCATAAAAAGCCATTCTAAGGTTCTAGATCACTGAATCGGTCAACTATTTGCTGATAATGAGGTGCAATCTCATAACAAGTCATTCTAAGGTTCCACATCACCAAATCGGTCAACTGTTCACTGATAATGAGTTGTAATCTCATAATAAGCTGTTCTGAGGTTCCACATCACCAAATCGGTCAATCGTTCATTGAAAATGAGTTGTAATCTCATAACAAGCCATTATGAGGTTCCACATCACCAAATTAGTCAACCGTTCACTGATAATGAGCTGTAATCTCATAACAAACCATTTTGAGGTTCTACATTGCTGAATTGGTCAACCATTCACTGATAATGAGCTACAATCTCATAACAAGCTATTCTGAGGTTCCACATCGCTGAATCGGTCAATCATTCACTGATAATGAGTTTTAATCTCATAACAAGCTGCTCTAAGGTTCCACATTGCTGAATCGGTCAACCGTTCACTAATAATGAGTTGTAATCTCATAACAAGCCATTTTGATGTTCCACATCACCGAATCAGTCAACCGGACATTGATAATGAGCTGTAATATCATAACAAGCCATTCTGAGGTTCCACATCACTAAATTGGTCAACCATACATTGATAATGAGTTACAATCTCATAACAAGTCATTCTGAGGTTCCACATCCCTGAATTGGTCAACTATTTACTGATAATGAGTTGTAATCTCATAACAAGCTGTTCTAAGGTTTGACATCACCGAATCGGTCAATCGTTCGCTGATAATGAGTTGTATCTCATAACAAGCTGTTTTGAGGTTTCACATCACCGAATCAGTCAACCATTTACTGATAATGAGTTGTAATATCATAACAAGCTATTCTGAGGTTCCACATCATCAAATCGGTCAATCATTCATTGATAATGAGTTGTAATCTCATAACAAGCCATTCTAAGGTTCTACATCACTGAATCAGTCAACTGTACATTGATAATGAGCTACAATCTCATAAAAAGTCATTTTGAGGTTCCACATCGCCGAATCGGTCAACCATTCACTGATAATGAGTTGTAATCTCATAACAAGTCATTCTAAGGTTCCACATCACCAAATTGGTCAACTGTTCAATGATAATCAGTAGTAATATCATAACAAGATACTCTGAGGTTCCACATCATCAAATCGGTCAACCATTCACTAATAATGAGCTGTAATCTCATAACAATCTTTTTTGAGGTTCCACATCGCCGAATCGATCAATTATTCGCTGATAATGAGTTGTAATCTCATAACAAGCCATTCTGAGGTTCCACATCACCGAATCGGTCAACCATTCGTTGATAATAAGTTGTAATCTCATAATAAGCCGTTATGAGGTTCTACATCACCGAATCAGTTGACTATACATTGATAATGAGCTGTAATCTCATAACAAGCCATTCTGAGGTTCTACATTGCTGAATCGGTCAACCACTCATTGATAATAAGCTACAATCTCATAACAAGTCATTCTGAGGTTCCACATTGCTGAATCGGTCAATGGTTCACTAATAATGAGTTGTAATCTCAGAACAAGCTATTCTGAGGTTCCACATCACCGAATCAGTCAACCATTCACTAGTAATGTGTTGTAATCTCATAGCAAGCCATTCTGAGGTTCCACATCACCGAATCTGTCAACCATTTCTCTGATAATGAGCTGTTATCTCATAACAAGCTATTCTGAGGTTCCACATCACCGAGTTGGTCAACCGTTCACTAATAATGAGCTGCAATCTCCTAATAAGCTATTCTGAGGTTCCACATTGCTAAATCGGTCAATTGTTCACTGATAATGAGTTGTAATCTCATAACAAGCCATTTTGAGGTTTCACATCTCTGAATTCATCAACCGTTCACTGATAATGAGTTGTAATCAAATAACAAGCCATTCTGAGGTTCCACATCACTGAATCGGTCAACCGTACATTGATAATGAGCTGTAATCTCATAACAAGCCATTCTGAGGTCCCACATCACTAAATCAGTCAACCGTTCACAAATAATGAGTTGTAATCTCATAACAAGTCATTCTGAGTTTCCACATCGCTGAATCCGTTAACCAATCACTGATAATCAGCTATAATCTCATAATAATCTTTTCTGAGGTTTCACATCACTGAATCAGTCAATCATTCACTGATAATGAGCTGTAATCTCATAATAACCTATTCTGATGTTCCACATCGCTGAATCAGTCAATCATTCACTGATAATGAGTTATAATCTCATAACAAGCCATTCTGAGGTTCCACATCGCCGAATCAGTCAACCATTCCCAGATAATGAGTTGTAATCTCATAACAAGACATTCTAAGGTTCCAACTCGCTGAGTCAGTCAACCATACATTGATAATGAGCTATAATCTCATAACAAGCTGTTACAAGGTTCCACATCGCCAAATCGGTCAACCATTCATTGATAATGAGCTGCAATCTCATAACAAGTCATTCTAAGGTTCCACATCGCCGAATTGGTCAATCATTCACTGATAATGCGTTGTAGTCTCATAACAAGTTGTTCAGAGGTTCCACATCACCGAATCGGTCAATCGTTCGCTGATAATGAGTTGTAATCTCATAACAAGCCGTTATGTCGTTCCACATCGCCAAATTGGTCAACCGTTTACTAATAATGAGCTATAATCTCATAACAAGCTGTTCTAAGTTCCACATCGCCGAATCGGTCAACCATTCACTGATAATGAGCTGCAATCTCATAACAAGTTGTTCTGAGGTTCCACATCGCCGAATCGGTCAACCGATCATTGATAATGAGCTGCAATCTCATAACAAGTCATTCTGAGGTTCCACATCGCCAAATCGGTCAAGCATTCACTGATAATGAGTTGTAATCTCATAACAAGCTGTTCTGAGGTTCCACATCGCCAAAATGGTCAACCGTTTGCTGATAATGAGTTGTAATCTCATAACAAGCTGTTCTAAGGTTCCACATCACTGAATCGGTCAACCGTTCACTGATAATGAGTTATAATCTCATAACAAGCTATTCTAAGGTTCCACATCACTGAATCGATCAACCGTTTGCTAATAATGAGTTTTAATCTCATAACAAGCCATTCTGAGGTTCCACATCGCTGAATCGTTCAATCGTTCACTGATAATGAGTTGTAGGTTCCACATCGCCAAATCGGTCAACCATTTGCTGATAATGAGTTATAATCTCATAACAAGCCATTCTAAGGTTTCACATCCCCGAATCGGTCAATCGTTCACTAATAATGAGTTGTAATCTCATAACAAGCTATTCTGAGGTTCCACATCGCTAAATTGGTCAACCGTTTGCTGATAATGAGTTGTAATCTCATAACAAGCTATTTTGAGGTTCCACATCACTGAATTAGTCAACTGTTTGCTGATAATGAGCTGTAATCTCATAACAAGCCATTCTGAGGTTCCACATCACTGAATCGGTTAACCGTTCATTGATAATGAGCTGTAATCTCATAACAAGTTATCTGATGTTCTAAATCACCGAATTGGTCAACCCTTCATTGATAATGAGTTGTAATCTCATAAAAAGCTATTCTGAGGTTCCACATCACTGAATTAGTCAACCATTCGCTAATAATCAGTTGTAATCTCATAACAAGTTGTTCTAAGGTTCCACATCACCGAATCGGTCAACCGTTCACTGATAATGAGCTGTAATCTCATAGCAAGCTGTTCTAAGGTTTCACATCGCTGAATCGGTCAATCATTTGCTGATAATGAGTTGTAATCTCATAACAAGTTGTTCTAAGGTTCCACATCGCCGAACTGGTCAACCATTCACTGATAATGAGTTGTAATCTCATAACAAGCCATTCTGAGGTTCCACATCACTGAATTGGTCAATCGTTCATTAATAATGAGTTGTAATCTCATAACAAGTTGCTCTGAGGTTCCACATTGCCAAATCGGTCAACCATTCACTGATAATGAGCTATAATCTCATAAAAAGCTATTCTAAGGTTCCACATAGCTGAGTGAATCAAATGTATGCTGATAATGAGTTGTAATCTCATAACAAGCCATTCTGGGGTTCCACATCACCAAATCGGTCAACCGTTCGCTGATAATGAGTTATAATCCCATAACAAGCCGTTCCAAGGTTCCACATCGCCGAATCGGTCAATCGTACATTGATAATCAACTGTAATCTCATAACAAGCCATTTTGAGGTTCTACATCAGTGAATCAGTCAATCTTTCATTGATAATGAGCTACAATCTCATAACAAGTCATTCTAAGGTTCCACATCGCCAAATCGGTCAACCATTCACTGATAATGAGTTGTAATCTCATAACAAGCTATTCTGAGGTTCCACATCACCAAATCGGTCAAGTGTTCATTGATAATGAGTTGTAATCTCATAACAAGTCATTCTGAGGTTCCACATCACTAAATCGGTCAACCATTCTCTGATGATGAGTTGTAATCTCATAACAAGCCATTCTGAGGTTCCACATCGCTGAATGAATCAACCATTCACTGATAATGAGTTGTAATCTCATAACAAGCCATTCTGAGGTTCCCCATCGCTGAATCAGTCAACTGTTCATTGATAATGAGTTGTTATCTCATAACAAGCCATTCTGAGGTTCTACATCACTGAATCAGTCAACTATACATTGATAATGAGCTTCAACCTCATAACAAGTCATTCTGAGGTTCCACATCGCTAAATCGGTCAACCCTTCACTGATAATGAGTTGTCATCTTATGAGAAGCCGTTCTGAGGTTCCACATCACCGAATCGGTCAACCGTACATTGGTAATGAGTTGTTATCTCATAACAAGCCATTATGAGGTTCCACATCGCCGAATCAGTCAATCATACATTGATAATGAGCTACAATCTCATAACAAGCCATTCTGAGATTCCACATCACCGAATCGGTCAACCGTTCGATGATAATGAGTTATATTCTCATAATAAGCCATTCTGAGGTTCCACATCACTGAATCGGTCAACCGTTTGATGATAATGAGTTGTAATCTCATAACAAGCCATTCTGAGGTTCCACATCGCCAAATCGGTCAACTGTTTGATGATAATGAGTTGTAATCTCATAAAGTTTTGTTCTAAGGTTCCACATCGCTGAAACGGTCAACCATTTGCTGATAATGAGTTGTAATCTCATAACAAGCTATTCTGAGGTCCCACATCACCGAATCGGTCAACCGTTCACAGATAATGAGCTATAATCTCATAACAAGCAGTTCTGAGGTTCCACATCACCGAATCGGTCAACCGTTCACTGATAATGAGTTTTAATCTCATAACAAGCCATTCTGAGGTTCCACATCGCCGAATTGGTCAATCATTCACTGATAATGAGTTGTAATCTGATAACAAGCCATTCTGAGGTTCCACATTGCCGAATCGGTCAACCGTTCGGTGATAATGAGTTGTAATCTCATAACAACCCATTCTAAGGTTCCACATCGCCAAATTGGTCAACTGTACATTGATAATGAGTTGTAATCTCATAACAAGTTGTTCTAAGTTTCCACATTGCTGAATGGGTCAACTGTACATTGATAATGAGCTATAATCTCATAACAAGCCATTCTGAGGTTCCACATCACCGAATCGCTCAACCGTTCATTAATAATGAGTTGCAATCTCATAACAAGTCATTATGAGGTTCCACATCGCCGAATTGGTCAACCGTTCAATGATAATGAGTTGTAATCTCATAACAATCTATTTTAAGGTTCCAAATCACCGAATCGGTCAACCGTTCACTGATAATGAGTTATAATCTCATAACAAGCCATTCTGAGGTTCCACATTACCAAATTGATCAACCGTTCACTGATAATGAGTTGTAATCTCATAACAAGCCCTTCTAAGGTTCCACATCACTGAATCGGTCAACCATTCTTTAATAATGATTTATAATCTCATAACAAGCCATTCTGAGGTTCTACATTGCCGAATTGATCAACCGTACATTGATAATGAGCTACAATCTCATAGCAAGTCATTCTGAGGTTCCACATCACTGAATCAGTCAACCATTCGCTGATAATGAGTTGTAATCTCATAACAAGTCATTCTGAGGTTCCACATCGCCAAATCAGTCAAACGTTCACTGATAATCAGCTGTAATCTCATAACAAACTGTTTTGAGGTTCCACATCGCTGAATCAGTCAACTATTTGCTGATAATGAGCTTTAATCTCATAACAAGTTGTTCTAACATTCCACATCACCTAATCAGTCAATCATTCACTGATAATGAGTTGTAATCTCATAACAGGCCATTCTGAGGTTTCACATCGCCGAATCGGTCAACCGCTCACGGATAATGAGTTGTAATCTCATAACAAGCCTTTCTGAGGTTCCACATCTTTGAATCGGTCAACTGTACATTGATAATGAGTTGTAATCTCATAACAAGCCATTGTGAGGTTCCACATCGCTGAATAGGTCAACCATTCATTAATAATGAGCTGCAATCTCATAAAAAGTCATTCTGAGGTTCCACATCACCAAATCAGTCAACCGTTCACTGATAATGAGTTGTTATCTCATAACAAGCTATTCTCAGGTTCCACATCATCGAATCGGTCAACCATTCACTGATAATGAGTTGTAATCTCATAACAAGCCATTCTGAGGTTCCACATCACTGAATCGGTCAACCATTCATTGATAATGAGCTATAATCTCATAACAAGTTGTTCTGAGGTTCCACATCACCAAATCAGTCAACCGTTCGCTGATAATGAGCTGGAATCTCATAACATGCTATTCTAAGGTTTCACATCACCAAATTGGTCAATTATTCACTGATAATGAATTGTAATCTCATAACAAGCCATTCTAAGGTTCCACATCACCAAATCGGTCAACCCTTCACTAATAATGAGTTATAATCTCATAACAATCTATTCTGAGGTTGCACATCGCCAAATCGTTCAACCGTACATAGATAATGAGCTATAATCTCATAACAAGCCGTTCTAAGGTTCCACATCGCTGAATTGATCAACCGTTCATTGATAATGAGCTGTAATCTCATAACAAGTCGTTCTGAGGTTCTACATCGCCAAATCGGTCAACTGTTTGCTGATAATGAGTTATAATCTCATAACAAGTCACTTTGAGGTTCCACGTCGCTGAATCAGTCAACCATTTGCTGATTATCACCTGTAATCTCATAACAAGCTATTTTGAGGTTCCACATCGCCAAATCATTCTACCATTCGCTGATAATGAGCTATAATCTCATAACAAGATGTTCTGAGGTTCCACATCATCGAATAGGTCAATCATTCGCTGATAAAGAGTTTTAATCTCATAACAAGCCATTCTGAGGTTCCACATTGCCAAATCGGTCAACCGTTCACTGATAATGAGTTGTAAAATCATAATAAGTCATTCTAAGGTTCCACATCACTGAATCAGTCAACTATACATTGATAATGAGCTGTAATGTCATAACAAGTTGTTCTGAGGTTCCACATCACCGAATCGGTCAACCGTTCATTGATAATGAGCTACAATCTCATAACAAGTCATTCTAAGGTTCCACATCACTGAATCAGTCAATTATTCGCTTATAATGAGTTGTAATTTCATAAGAAGCTGTTCTGAGGTTCCACATCACCGAATCGGTCAACTGTTTGATGATAATGAGTTGTAATCTCAAAACAAGGCATTTTGAGGTTCCATATCAGCAAATCAGTCAACCGTTTATTGATAATGAGCTATAATCTCATAACAAGCTGTTCTAAGGTTCCACATCGCCGAATCAATCAACCGTTCACTGATAATGAGCTGTAATTTCATAAAAATCTTTTCTGAGGTTCTACATCGCCGAATCGGTCAATCATTCACTCATAATGAGTTGTAATCTCATAACAAGTCGTTCTGAGGTTCCACATCGCCGAATCGATCAACTATTTGCTGATAATGAGTTGTAATCTCATAACAAGCTATTCTAAGGTTCCACATCCCCGAATAGGTCAACCGTACATTAATAATGAGTTGTAATCTCATAACAAGCCGTTCTAAGGTTTCACATCGCTGAATCAGTCAACCGTACATTGATAATGAGTTGTAATCTCATAACAAGCCATTCTAAGGTTCCACATCGCCGAATCGGTCAATTGTACATTGATAATGAGCTACAATCTCATAACAAGTCATTCTGAGGTTCCACATCGCCGAATCGGTCAACCGTTTGCTGATAATGAGTTGTAATCTCATAACAAGTTGTTCTGAGGTTCCACATCGCTAAATTGGTCAACTGTTCACTGATAATGAGTTGTAATCTCATAAAAGTCGTTCTAAGTTTCCACATCCCCAAATCGGTCAACCATTCACTGATAATGAGTTGTAATCTCATAATAAGTTATTTTGATGTTCTACATCACCGAATCGATCAAGTGTACATTGATAATGAGCTACAATCTCATAACAATGTATTCTAAGGTTCCACATCACCAAATCGGTCAACCATTCGATGATAATGAGCTATAATCTCATAACAAGCTGTTCTAAGGTTCCACATCGCCGACTCGGTCAACCATTTGCTGATAATGAGTTGTAATCTCATAACAAGCCGTACTGAGGTTCCACATCGCTGAATCGGTCAACCGTTTGCTGATAATGAGTTGTAATCTCATAACAAGCCGTTCTGAGGTTCCACATCATCAAATCAGTCAACTACTCACTGATAATGAGTTATAATCTCATAACAAGCTATTTTGATGTTCCACATCACCGAATCGGTCGATCGTTCGATGATAATGAGCTGCAATCTCATAACAAGCTGTTCTGATGTTCCACATTGCCAAATCGGTCAACCATTTGATGATAATGAGTTGTAATCTCATAACAAGCCATTTTGAGGTTCCACATCGCCGATTCAGTCAACTATTTGATGATAATGAGTTGCAATCTCATAACAAGCTATTATGAGGTTCCACATCACCGAATCGGTCAACCGTTTGATGATAATGAGCTACAATCTCATAACAAGCTATTCTGAGGTTCCACATCGCCGAATCGGTTAACCGTTCGATGATAATGAGTTGTAATCTCATAACAACCCATTTTGATGTTCCACATCGCCGAATCAGTCAACCGTTTGATGATAATGAGTTACAATCTCATAACAAGCTGTTCTGAGGTTCCACATCGCCGAATCAGTCAACCATTCGATGATAATGAGTTTCAATCTCATAACGAGCTGTTCTAAGGTTCCACATCACCGAATCGGTCAATTGTTTGATGATAATGAGTTGTAATCTTATAACAAACTGTTTTGAGGTTCTACATCGCCGACTCGGTCAACCATAGGATGATAATGAGTTGTAATCTCATAACAAGCCGTTCTGAGGTTCCACATAGCCAAATCGGTCAACCGTTCGATAATAATGAGTTGTAATCTCATAACAAGTCATTCTAAGGTTCCACATAGCCGAATCGGTCAATTGTACATTGATAATGAGTTGTAATCTCATAATAAGCTGTTCTGAGGTTCCACATCGCCGAATCGGTCAACTGTTCGATGACAATGAGCTACAATCTCATAACAAACTGTTCTGAGGTTCTACATTGCCGAATCGGTCAACCGTTTGATCATAATGAGTTGTAATCTCATAGAAGCCATTTTGAGGTTCCACATTGCCGAATCGGTCAACCATTTGATGATAATTAGTTGTAATCTCATAACAAGTTGTTCTGAGGTTCCACATCACCGAATCGGTCAACTGTACATTGATAATGAGTTATAATCTCATAACAAACTGTTCTGAGGTTCCACATCACCAAATCGGTCAATCGTTCGATGATAATGAGCTGCAATGTCATAACAAGCTATTTTTAGGTTCCACATCACCAAATTGGTCAACTATTTGATGATAATGAGTTGCAATCTCATAACAAGCTATTCTGTGGTTCCACATTGCCGAATCGGTCAACCGTTCGATGATAATTAGTTGTAATCTCATAACAAGCCATTCTAAATTTCCACATCACCGAATCAGTCAACCATTTGATGATAATGAGTTGTAATCTCATAACAAGTTGTTCTGAGGTTCCACATTGCCAATTCGGTCAACCGTTTGATGATGATGAGCTGCAATCTCATAACAAGCTGTTCTGAGGTTCCACATCACCGAATCGGTCAACCGTGTTATGATAATGAGTTGCAATCTCATAACAAGCTATTCTGAGGTTCCACATCACCAAATCGGTCAACCGTTTAATGATAATGAGTTTTAATCTCATAACAAGTTGTTCTGAGGTTCCACATCGCCGAATTGGTCAACTGTTCGATGATAATGAGCTGCAATCTCATAACAAGCTATTCTGAGGTTCCACATCACCAAATCGGTCAACCGTTCGATGATAATAAGTTGTAATCTCATAACCAGCCGTGGTGGTACCCTAAATTTTGATAATTTAGAAGTCCCAATACATTATCAGCAAGCATGTTTCTCCATAAAAAAAAGGTCAAAGGTAGGAAGCTTTATGACACAAATAAATAGAACTAAATAATCGAAGCCTTCAGAAAATGGTGGAATTTCAACCTATTACAAAGATGATGCCAACAGAGGCTGAAGATGGTCAAATTTTAAAAATCTAAAACCGACCCAGTTCGGAAAATCAAATTTCCTATCTCTAGCTACAATTTTAGCTTTTCATGATGTGTTTTGGATTTTTGACCAAAGCCAAATCCAAAAGTTAGGTAGTTATTTTTTAGTTAGTTTATTGTTTTTTCAAAATATTTTGTAATAAGGGTTGTGTCTTTTCACCTTAAAGAGGTGTGAAAGACACTCAAACACATATATATACATAATGTAAAATGTAAATAGATGACAATACAATAAGAATACAATATGATACAATTTCACATATTTGGATAATTTTTAGTCAACAAGTATAAACATGGACTTGGATGTACTATTTTTTCAAAATCAATAAAGATAAGTCCTTTTTCTTTCACATGTGTAATAGTTTCATTATCATTTTACAACTAGTCCCTCAGATAAACCAATAGAACTTCTTCAAAGTGATAGTTTGATGTGCATGCTTCCTGATTTGATTCATAGTCTATATTTTCAAT
>MU223284.1:1013283-1072559 GCA_018584345.1 Thuja plicata | reverse complement strand
GTTTAATCTGTGAATTATGTAAAGGTATTGAAAAGATTTCATCTCTTATAGTTCTTATAACATGTTTAAATGAAAATTTATGTTCTTTCGATTAAGGTTTAAATGCCCAGATTTTGGGGCATGACAGCATTGTGCTTATGGCTTTGAGATAGTCTCTTTTTGGAGAGGATTTTTTCCCACTAGGTTTTCTCCTTTGGGTACCTGATCAGGCCTTGTTGTCGGGACCCATTTCCTTCTTTCATAGTTGTGCTAGGTCAGCTTACCTCCTGAGTAATTATATTTTACACTTATTAATTAAATTACTTTGATTTAATTAATTAAGTTATTTATTACTCTATTTTCTTAAGCTATCTCTTAGGTGCATTATAATTAATATCTTTATTAATTATAATGTGCAACCTAGCTTTTTTAGGCTTTAGGGTTTTGTTCACCTTTATAGGTTGAACCTTATAAATCTTTTTTTCAATTAACTCAGATCATAATTTTGCTCTCATTTTTTAGTAACTTCTAAGTTCTACCTTTTGCTTCTTTATGCTTCTCTCCTATAACAGGTTATTTGCATGCAGGTATTCTTGGCCTTCTGTGGATTTGTATCTCTCAAATCCTACAAAACATTCATTGATAATGAGATATAATCTCATAACAAGTCATTCTGAGGTTCCACATTATCGAATCGGTCAACCATTTGCTGAGAATGAGCTATAATGTCATAAAAAGTCATTCTAAGGTTCTAGATCACTGAATCAGTCAACCATTCACTGATAATGAGCTGTAATCTCATAACAAGTTGTTCTGAGAGTCTAGATCACTGAATTGGTCAACTATTCACTGATAATGAGCTATAATATTATATCAAGCCATTCTGAGGTTCTAGATCACTGAATTGGTCAACTGTTTGTTGATAATGAACTGTAATCTCATAACAAGTTGTTCTGAGGTTCTAGATCGCTGAATTGATCAACTGTTCACTGATAATGAGCTGTAATCTCATAATCATTCTAAGATTCTAGATCATCAAATTGGTTAATTGTTCACTGATAATGAGCTATAATCTCATAACAAGTCATTTTAATTTTCCACATCACTGAATCGGTCAACCGTTTGCTGATAATGAGTTGTAATCTCATAACAAGCCATTTTGAGGTTCTAGATCGCTGAATTGGTTAATCATTTGCTGATAATGAGCTGTAATCTCATAAGAAGCCATTCTGGGATTCTAGATCATTGAATCAGTCAACCATTCGCTGATAATGAGCTATACTCTCATAACAAGCCATTTTGAGGTTCTAGATAGTGGAATCGGTCAACCATTTGCTGATAATGAGCTATAATCTCATAACAAGCTATTTTGAGGTTCCACATTGCTGAATCGGTCAACCATTTGCTGATAATGAGCTATAATCTCATAACAAGCCATTCTGAGGTTCTAGATTGCTGAATCGGTCAACCATTCACTGATAATGAGCTATAATCTCATAACAAGCAGTTCTGAGGTTCTGGATCACCAAATCAGTCAGTCATTTGTTGATAATCAGCTGTAACCTCATAACAAGTCATTTTGAGATTCTAGATCGCTGAATCGGTCAATTGTTTGCTGATAATGAGCTGTAATCTCATAACAAGCCATTCTGAGGTTCTAGATCACCGAAT
Source organism: Thuja plicata (assembly GCA_018584345.1). Lineage (NCBI taxonomy): Eukaryota > Viridiplantae > Streptophyta > Pinopsida > Cupressales > Cupressaceae > Thuja > Thuja plicata. The sequence goes on along the minus strand of MU223284.1, from coordinate 1,070,909 downwards.
CAGTCAACCGTTTGCTGATAATGAGCTGTAATCTCATAACAAGCCATTTTGAGGTTCTAGATTGTCAAATTAGTCAACCATTTGTCGATAATGAGTTGTAATCTCATAACAAATCATTCTAAATTTCCACATAGCCAAATTGTTCAACCATTCGCTGATAATGAGTTGTAATCTCATAACAAGTCATTCTGAGGTTCCACATCACTGAATCGGTCAACCATTCACTGATAATGAGCTACAATCTAATAACAAGTCATTCTGAGGTTCGACATCACCGAATCAATCAACCATTCACTGATAATGAGCTGTAATCTCATAATAAGTCATTCTAAGGTTCCACATCACCGAATCGGTCAATTGTTCGCTGATAATGAGCTTTAATCTCATAACAAGCCATTCTGAGGTTCCACATCACTGAATCGGTCAACCATTCATAGATAATGAGCAGTAATATCATAACAAGCTATTCTGAGGTTCCACATCACCGAATTGGTCAACCGTTCAGTGATAATGAGCTCTCATCTCATAACAAGCCATTCTAAGGTTCTAGATCACCAAATTGGTCAATCGTTCATTGATAATGAGCTGTAATCTCATAACAAGCTATTTTGAGGTTCCACATTGCTGAATCAGTCAACCATTCACTGATAATGAGTTGTAATCTCATAACAAGCCATTCTGAGGTTCTAGATTGCCAAATTGGTCAACCGTTTGCTGATAATGAGCTAGCATCTCATAACAAGTCATTCTGAGGTTCCACATCACCGAATTGGTCAACCGTTTGCTGATAATGAGCTCTAATCTCATAACAAGCCATTCTAAGGTTCTAGATCACCGAATTGGTCAACCGTTTGCTGATAATGAGCTCTAATCTCATAACAAAGCGTTCTGAGGTTCTAGATTGCCGAATCGGTCAACCGTTTGCTGATAATTAGCTATAATATCATAAAAAGCCATTTTGAGGTTCTAGATCATCGAATCAGTCAACTGTTTGCTGATAATGAGCTGTAATCTCATCACAAGCCATTCTGAGGTTCTAGATCATCGAATTGGTCAACCGTTTGCTGATAATGAGCTGTAATCTCATAACAAGTCATTCTAAGATTCTAGATCATTGAATTTGTCAACCGTTCACTGATAATGAGCTACAATCTCATAACAAGTCATTTTGAGGTTCCACATCACCGAATTGGTCAACCATTTCCTGATAATGAGTTGTAATCTCATAACAAGCCATTCTGAGGTTCTAGATCACTGAATCGGTCAATTGTTTGCTGATAATGAGGTGCAATCTCATAACAAGTCATTCTGAGGTTCCACATCACTGAATCGGTCAACCATTCACTGATAATGAGTTGTAATCTCATAACAAGCTGTTCTGAGGTTCCACATCGCCGAATCGGTCAACCGTTCACTGATAATGAGTTGTAATCTCATAGCAAGCCATTCTAAGGTTCTACATCACCAAATCGGTCAACCATTCACTAATAATGAGTTGTAATCTCATAACAAGCCATTCTGAGGTTCCACATCGCCGAATCGGTCAACCATTCGCTGATAATAAGTTGTAATCTCATAACAAGCTATTCTGAGGTTCCACATCGCTGAATTGGTCAATCATTCACTGATAATGAGTTTTAATCTCATAAAAAGCCGTTCTAAGGTTCCACATCACCAAATCGGTCAACCATTCACTGATAATGAGTTGTAATCTCATAACAAGCCATTTTGATGTTCCACATCACTGAATCGGTCAACCGTACATTGATAATGAGCTGTAATCTCATAATAAGCTGTTCTGAGGTTCCAAATCACTAAATCGGTCAACCGTTCATTAATAATGAGTTGTAATCTCATAACAAGTCATTCTAAGGTTCCACATCCCCAAATCGGTCAACGGTTTGCTGATAATGAGTTGTAATCTCATAACAAGCTGTTCTAAGGTTCCACATCACCGAATTGGTCAACCATTCGCTGATAATGAGTTGTATCTTATAACAAGCCATTCTAAGGTTCCACATCACCGAATCAGTCAACCATTTGCTGATAATGAGTTGTAATATCATAACAAGCCATTCTAAGGTTCCACATCACCAAATTGGTCAATCATTCATTGATAATGAGTTGTAATCTCATAACAATCCATTCTGAGGTTCTACATCGCTGAATCAGTCAACTGTACATTGATAATGAGCTACAATCTCATAACAAGTCATTCTAATGTTCCACATCACTGAATCGATCAACCGTTTGCTGATAATGAGTTGTAATCTCATAACAAGTCATTCTGAGGTACCACATCACCAAATCGGTCAACTGTTCCGTGATAATCAGTAGTAATCTCATAACAAGCTGCTCTGAGGTTCCACACCGCTGAATCGGTCAACCATTCCCTGATAATGAGCTGTAATCTCATAACAAGCTATTCTGAGGTTCCACATCACCGAATTGATCAATCATTCACTGATAATGAGTTGTAATCTCATAACAAGCCATTCTAATATTCCACATCACCGAATCAGTCAACCATTCATTGATAATGAGTTGTAATCTCATAACAAGCCATTCTGAGGTTCTACATCACCGAATTAGTCAACTATACATTGATAATGAGCTGTAATCTTATAAAAAGCCATTCTGAGGTTCCACATTGCCGAATCAGTCAACCGTTCATTGATAATGAGCTACAATCTCATAACAAGTCATTCTAAGGTTCCACATCATTGAATCGGTCAATGGTTCACTGATAATGAGTTGTAATTTGATAACAAGCTATTCTGAGGTTCCACATCACCGAATCACTCAACCATTCATTGATAATGAGTTGTAATCTCATTACAAGCCATTCTGAGGTTCCACATCACTGAATCGGTCAACCATTCACTGATAATGAGCTGTAATCTCATAACAAGCTATTCAGAGGTTCCACATCGCCGAATTGGTCAACCGTTCACTGATAATGAGTTGCAATCTCATAACAAGCTATTCTGAGGTTTCACATTGCTAAATCGGTCAATCGTTCACTGATAATGAGTTGTAATCTCATAACAAGCCATTTTGAGGTTCCACATCTCTCAATCCATCAACCGTTCACTAATAATGAGTTGTAATCTCATAACAAGTCATTCTAAGGTTCTACAACGTCGAATCTGTCAACCATTCATTGATAATCAACTATAATCTCATAACAAGCTTTTCTAAGGTTCCACATTGCCAAATCGGTCAACTATTCACTAATAATGAGTTGTAATCTTATAACAAGTTTTTTTGAGGTTCCACATCATCAAATTAGTCAATCATTCACTGATAATGAGTTATAATCTCATAACAAGCCGTTCTGAGGTTCCACATCACTGAATCAGTCAATCATTCCCTCATAATGAGTTATAATCTCATAACAAGCCATTCTGAGGTTCCACATCACTGAATTAGTCAACCATACATTGATAATGAGCTGTAATCTCATAACAAGCTATCGTGAGGATCCACATCGCCAAATCGGTCAACCATTCATTGATAATGAGCTACAATCTCATAACAAGTCATTCTAAGGTTTCACATCACTGAATTGGTCAACCATTCATTGATAATGAGTTGTAATCTCATAACAAGTTATTCTGAGGTTCCACATCGCCGAATCGGTCAACCATCCGCTGATAATGAGTTGTAATCTCATAACAAGCCATTCTGAGGTTCCACATCACCAAATCAGTCAACCATTTGCTGATAATGAGTTGTAATCTCATAACAAGCTATTCTAAGGTTCCACATCGCCGAATCGGTCAACCATTCACTAATAATGAGCTGCAATCTCATAACAAGTTATTCTAAGGTTCCACATTGCCGAATCAGTCAACCATTCATTGGTAATGAGCTATAATCTCATAACAAGTTGTTCTGAGGTTCCACATCACCAAATCGGTCAACCATTCGCTCATAATGAGTTGTAATCTCATAACAAGTTGTTCTGAGGCTCCACATCACCGAAATGGTGAACCATTTGCTGATAATGAGTTGTAATCTCATAACAAGTTGTTCTAAGGTTCCACATCATCAAATCGGTCAACCATTCACTGATGAGCTGTAATCTCATAACAAGCTATTCTGAGGTTCCACATCGCTGAATCGGTCAACCATTCACTGATAATGAGTTTTAATTTCATAACAAGCCGTTCTGAGGTTCCACATTACCGAATCGGTCAATCATTCATTGATAATGAGTTGTAATCTCATAACAACCTGTTCTGAGGTTCCACATCACCAAATTGATTAACCATTTGCTAATAATGAGTTGTAATGTCATAACAAGCCATTCTGAGGTTCCAGATCACTAAATCGGTCAATCGTTCACTGATAATGAGTTGTAATCTCAAAACAAGCTATTCTGATGTTGCACATCGCCAAATTGGTCAACCATTCACTGATAATGAGTTGCAATCTCATAACAAGCTATTTTGAGGTTCCACATCGCCGAATCAGTCAATCATTCATTTATAATGAGCTATAATCTCATAACAAGCTATTCTAACGTTCCACATCGCCGAATTGGTCAACCCTTCATTGATAATGAGTTATAATCTCATAACAAGCCATTCTAAGGTTCCACATCATGGAATCAGTAAATCATTCGCTGATAATGAGCTATAATCTCATAACAAGCTATTCTAAGGTTCCACATCACCGAATCAGTCAACCGTTCACTGATAATGAGTTGTAATCTCATAACAAGCTATTTTAAGGTTCCACATCATTGAATCGGTCAATCAGTCACTGATAATGAGTTGTAATCTCATAACAAGCTGTTCTAAGGTTCCACATCACCGAATCGGTCAACCGTTCATTGATAATGAGTTGTAATCTCATAACAAGCCATTCAGAGGTTCCACATCATCAAATTGGTCAACTGTTCACTAATAATGAGCTGTAATCTCATAACAAGTTGCTCTGAGGTTCCACATCACCAAATCAGTCAACCGTTCACTAATAATGAGCTACAATCTCATAACAAGCTATTATGAGGTTCTACATTGCTAAATCAATCAACCATACATCGATAATGAGTTGTAATCTCATAACAAGCCATTCTGAGGTTCCACATCACCAAATCAGTCAACCATTCGTTGATAATGAGTTGTAATCTCATAACAAGCCATTCTGAGGTTCCACATCACCGAATCGGTCAACCGTACATTGATAATCAACTGTAATCTCATAACAAGCCATTCTGAGGTTCTACATCAGTGAATCAGTCAATCATTCATTGATAATGAGCTGTAATCTCATAACAAGTCATTCTAAGGTTCCACATCACCGAATTGGTCAACCGTTCGCTGATAATGAGTTGTAATCTCATAATGAGCTTTTCTAAGGTTTCACATCGCCGAATCGGTCAAGCATTCACTGATAATGAGTTGTAATCTCATAATAAGTCATTCTAAGGTTCCACATCGCCGAATCGGTCAACCATTCTCTGATAATGAGTTGTAATCTCATAAAAAGCTATTTTGAGGTTCCACATCGCCGAATCGGTCAAGTGTTCACTGATAATGAGTTATAATCTCATAACAAGCCATTCTGAGGTTTCACATCGCTGAATCGATCAACCATTCACTGATAATGAGTTATAATCTCATAACAAGCCATTCTAAGGTTCCACATTGCCAAATCGGTCAACCGTTCACTGATAATGAGTTGTAATCTCATAACAAGCCATTATGAGGTTCTACATCGCTGAATTGGTCAACTGTACATTGATAATGAGTTGCAATCTCATAAAAAGTCATTCTAAGGTTCCACATCACTGAATCGGTCAACCGTTCACTGATAATGAGTTGTAATCTTATAACAAGCCATTCTGAGGTTCCACATTGCCGAATCATTCAACCATACATTAATAATGAGTTGTAATCTTATAACAAGCCATTCTGAGGTTCCACATTGCCGAATTGGTCAATCGTACATTGATAATGAGCTGCAATCTCATAACAAGCCATTTTGTGGTTCCACATCATCGAATCGGTCAACCCTTCGATGATAATGAGTTGTATTCTCATAACAAGCCGTTCTGAGGTTGCACATCGCCGAGTCAGTCAACCATTCGATGATAATGAGTTGTAATCTCATAACAAGCCATTCTAAGGTTCCACATTGCCAAATTGGTTAACCATTCGATGATAATGAGTTGTAATCTAATAACAAGCCATTCTGAGGTTCCACATCACTAAATCGGTCAACCATTTGATGATAATGAGTTGTAATCTCATAACAAGTCATTCTGAGGTTCCACATCACCAAATTGGTCAATCGTACATTGATAATGAGCTGTAATCTCATAACAAGCCATTCTTACGTTCCACATCGCCAAATCGGTCAACCATTCATTGATAATGATTTGCAATCTGATAACAAGTCATTCTGATGTTCCACATCGCCGAATCGGTCAACCATTCGCTAATAATGAGTTGTAATCTCATAACAAGCTATTCTGAGGGTCCACATCGCCAAAATGGTCAACCATTTGCTGATAATGAGTTGTAATCTCATAACAAGCTATTCTGAGGTTCCACATTGCTAAATCGGTCAACTGTTCACTCATAATGAGGTGTAATCTCATAACAAGCTATTCTGAGGTTCCACATCACCGAATCGGTTAACCGTTTGCTGATAATGAGTTTTAATCTCATAAGAAGCCATCCTAAGGTTCCACATGATTGAATCAGTCAATCATTCACTGATAATGAGTTGTAATCTCATAACAAGCCATTCTGAGGTTCCACATCACTGAATCGGTCAACTTTTGCTAAAAATGAGTTATAATCTCATAACAAGCTGTTCTAAGGTTCCACATCACTGAATTGGTCAACCGTTCACTGATAATGAGTTGTAATCTCATAACAAGCCATTCTGAGGTTCCACATCACTGAATCAGTCAACCGTACATTGATAATGAGTTGTAATCTCATAACAAGCTGTTATGAGGTTCCATATCACTGAATGGGTCAACTATACATTGATAATGAGCTATAATCTCATAACAAGCCATTCTGAGGTTCCACATCACTGAATCAGTCAACCGTTCATTGATAATGAGTTGCAATCTCATAACAAGTCATTATGAGGCTCCACATTGCCGAATCAGTCAACCGTTCACTGATAATGAGTTATAATCTCATAACAAGCTATTTTAAGGTTCCACATTGCTGAATCGGTCAACCGTTCACTGATAATGAAATGTAATCTCATAACAAGCCATTCTGAGGATCAACATCACCGAATCGATCAACCGTTCACTGATAATGAGTTGTAATCTCATAACAAGCCCTTCTAAGGTTCCACATCGCCAAATCAGTCAACTGTTCATTGATAATGAATTTTAATCTCATAACAAGCCATTATAAGGTTCTACATTGCCGAATCGGTCAACTATACATTTATAATGAGCTACAATCTGATAGCAAGTCATTCTGAGGTTCCACATCACCGAATCGGTCAACCATTTGCTTATAATGAGTTGTAATCTCATAACAAGTAATTCTGAGGTTGCACATCACTGAATTAGTCAAACATTCACTAATAATCAATTGTAATCTCATAACAAGCTATTCTGAGGTTCCACATCACTAAATCGGTCAACTGTTCGCTGATAATGAGCTATAATCTGATAATAAGTTGTTCTGAGGTTCCACATCGCCAAATCGGTCAATCATTCACTGATAATTAGTTATAATCTCATAACAACCCATTTTGAGGTTCCACATCACTGAATCAGTCAACCGCTCACTGATAATGAGTTTTAATCTGATAACAAGCCTTTTTGAGGTTCCACATCTTCGAATCGGTCAACTGTACATTGATAATGAGCTATAATCTCATAACAAGCCATTCTGAGGTTCCACATCACTAAATCGGTCAACCGTTCATCGATAATGAGCTACAATCTCATAACAAGTCATTCTGAGGTTCCACATCACTGAATCGGTCAACCATTCACTGATAATGAGTTGTAATCTCATAACAAGCTGTTCTGAGGTTCCACATCACTGAATCGGTCAATCGTTCGCTGATAATGAGTTATAATCTCATAACAAGCCATTCTGAGGTTCCACATCACTGAATCGGTCAACCATTCACTGATAATGAGCTGTAATCTCATAACAAGCTATTCTGAGGTTCCACATTGCCAAATCGGTCAACCGTTCACTGATAATGAGCTGGAATCTCATAAAAAGCTATTCTAAGGTTCCACATCGCCAAATTGGTCAATCATTCATTGATAATGAGTTGTAATCTCATAACAAGCCATTCTGAGGTTCCACATCGCCAAATCGGTCAACCCTTCATTGATAATGAGTTATAATCTCATAAAAAGCCATTCTGAGGTTCCACATCGTCAAATCGCTCAACCGTACATTGATAATGAGTTATAATCTCATAAAAAGTCATTCTGAGGTTCCACATCGCCAAGCGGTCAACTGTTCATTGATAATGAGCAACAATCTCATAACAAGTCATTCTGAGGTTCTACATTGCTGAATCGGTCAACTATTTGCTGATAATGAGTTGTAATCTCATAACAAGTCACTCTGAGGTTCCACATTGCTGAATCAGTCAACCGTTTGCTGATAATCAGCTATAATCTCATAACAAGTTGTTTTAAGGTTCCACATCGCCAAATCATTCCACCGTTCGCTGATAATGAGCTATAATCTCATAACAAGTTGTTCTGAGGTTCCACATCACCGAATAGGTTAATCATTCACTGATAATGAGTTGTAATCTCATAACAAGCCATTCTGAGGTTCCGCATTACCGAATCGATCAATCGTTCAGTGATAATGAGTTGTATTCTCATAACAAGTCATTCTGAGGTTCCACATCACCGAATCGGTTAACTATACATTGATAATGAGCTGTAATCTTATAACAAGCTATTCTAAGGCTCCACATCACCGAATCGGTCAACTGTTCGATGATAATGAGTTGTAATCTCATAACAAGTTGTTCTGAGGTTCCACATTGCTGAATTAGTCAACCACTTGCTGATAATGAGTTGTAATCTCATAACAAGCTATTCTGAGGTTCCACATTGCCGAATCAGTCAACCGTTCACTGATAATGAGCTGCAATCTCATAACAAGCTCTTCTGAGGTTCCACATCACCAAATTGGTCAATCGTTCACTGATAATGAGTTGTAATCTCATAACAAGCCATTCTGAGGTTTCACATTGCCGAATCGGTCAATTGTTCACTGATAATGAGTTGTAATCTCATAACAAGCCATTCTAAGGTTCCACATCACTGAATTGGTCAACCGTACATTGACAATGAGCTATAATCTCATAACAAGCCATTCTAAGGTTCCACATTGCCGAATCAGTCTACCGTTCATTGATAATGAGCTGCAATCTCATAACAAGCCATTCTGAGGTTCCACATTGCCAAATCGGTCAACCATTCACTGATAATGAGTTGTAATCTCATAACAAGTCATTCTGAGGTTCCACATCACCGAATCGGTCAATCGTTTGATGATAATGAGTTACAATCTCATAACAAGCCGTTCTGAGGTTCCTGATTGCCAAATCAGTCAACTGTTTGATGATAATGAGCTACAATCTCATAACAAGTTGTTCTGAGGTTCCACATTGCTGAATCGGTCAACCATTTGATGATAATGAGTTGTAATATTATAACAAGCCATTCTAAGGTTCTACATCACCAAATTGGTCAACCGTACATTGATAATGAGTTTTAATCTCATAACAAGCCATTCTGAGGTTCCACATCGCCAAATCGATCAACCATACATTGATAATGAGCTACAATCTCATAACAAGTCATTCTGAGGTTCCACATTACTGAATCGGTTAACCATTCACTGATAATGGGTCATAATCTCATAACAAGTTATTCTGAGGTTCCACATTGCTAAATCAGTCAACCATTCACTGATCATGAGTTGTAATGTCATAACAAGCTATTCTAACATTCCACATTGCCAAATCAGTCAACGGTTCACTGATAATGAGCTGTAATATCATAACAAGCTATTTTAGGGTTCTACATCACCAAATCGGTCAACTGTACATTGATAATGAGCTACAATCTCATAACTGTTCTGAGGTTCCACATCATCGAATCAGTCAACCGTTTGATAATAATGAGCTACTATCTCATAACAAGCTATTTTGAGGTTCCACATCGCTGAATCAGTCAACTGTTTGCTGATAATGAGTTGTAATCTCATAACAAGCAATTTTTAGGTTCCACATCGCCGAATCGGTCAACCGTTCACTGATAATGAGTTGTAATCTCATAACAAGCCATTATGAGGTTCCACATCACCAAATCAGTCAACCATTCACTGCAATGAGCTGTAATCTCATAACAAGCTATTTTGATGTTCCACATCACCGAATTGGTCAACCGTTTGATGATAACAAGCTGTAATCTCATAACAAGCTATTCTGAGGATCCACATTGCTGACTCAGTCAACTGTTCGATGATAATGAGTTATAATCTCATAACAAGCCATTCTGAGGTTCTACATCACTAAATCGGTCAACTGTTCGATGATAATGAGTTACAATCTTATAACAAGCCATTCTGAGGTTCCACATCACCGAATTGGTCAACCGTTTGATGATAATGAGTTGCAATCTCATAACAAGCTGTTCTAAGGTTCTACATTGCCGAATTGGTCAACCGTTCGATGATAATGAGCTACAATCTCATAACAAGTTGTTCTGAGGTTCCACATCACCGAATCGGTCAACCATTCGATGATAATGAGTTGTAATCTCATCACAAGCCATTATGAGGTTCCACATCGCTGAATCAGTCAACCATTTGAGGATAATGAATTGTAATCTCACAACAAGCCATTTTGAGTTTCCACATTGCCGAATCGGTCAACCATTCACTGATAATGAGTTATAATCTCATAACAGGCCATTCTGAGGTTCCACATCACCAAATTGGTCAACCGTTCATTGATAATGAGTTGTAATCTCATAACAAGCCATTCTAAGGTTCCACATCACCGAATCAGCCAACCATTCGATGATAATGAGTTGCAATCTCATAACAAGCTATTCTGAGGTTCCACATCGCTGAATCGGTCAACCGTTTGATGATAATGAGTTGTAATCTCATAACAAGCCATTCTGAGGTTCCACATCACTGAATCAGTCAACCATTTGATGATAATGACTTAAAATCTCATAACAAGCCGTTTTGAGGTTCCACATCACTGAATCGGTCAACCGTTCGATGATAATGAGCTGTAATCTCATAAAAACCTATTCTAAGATTCCACATCGCCAAATCGGTCAACCATTCGATGCTAATGAGTTGCAATCTCATAACAAGCCGTTCTGAGGTTCCACATCATCGAATTAGTCAACTGTTCGATGATAATGAGCTACAATCTCATAACAAGTTGTTATAAGTTTCCACATCACCAAATCGGTCAACCATTCGATGATAATGAGTTGTAATCTTATAACAAGCCATTCTGAGGTTCTACATCACTGAATCGGTCAACCATTCGATGATAATGAGTTGTAATCTCATAACAAGCTGTTGTGAGGTTCCACATAGCCGAATAAGTCAACCGTTTGATAATAATGAGTTGTAATATCATAACAAGCCATTTTGAGGTTCCACATCACTGAATCGGTCAACCGTTCATTGATAATGAGTTGTAATCTCATAATAAGCTGTGCTGAGGTTCCACATTACTGAATTGGTCAACTATTTGATGATAATGAGCTGCAATCTCATAACAAGCTGTTGTGAGGTTCCACATCACCGAATCGATCAACTGTTCGATCATAATGAGTTGTAATCTCATAACAAGCCATTCTGAGGTTCCACATCACCCAATCGGTCAACCATATGATCATAATGAGTTATAATCTCATAACAAGCCATTCTGAGGTTCCACATTGCCCAATTAGTCAACCATTCGATGATAATGAGTTGTAATCTCATAACAAGCCATTCTGAGGTTCCACATTGCTGAAATGGTCAACCATCAATGATAATGAGCTGCAATCTCATAACAAGCTATTCTAAGGTTCTACATCGCCGAATTGATAAACTATTTGATGATAATGAGCGGCAATCTCATAACAAGCTATTCTGAGGTTCTAGATCACCGAATCAGTCAACCATTTGATGATAATGAGTTGTAATCTCATAACAAGCTGTTCTAAGGTTGCACATCGCTGAATCGGTCAATTGTTCGATGATAATGAGCTACAATCTCATAACAAGCTTTTCTAAGGTTCCGCATAACCGAATTGGTCAACCGTTCAATGATAATGAGTTGTAATCTCATAACAAGCCATTCTGAGGTTCTAGATCACCAAATTGGTCAATCATTCGATGATAATGAGTTGCAATCTCATAACAAGCCATTCTAAGGTTCCAGATTGCCAAATCGATCAACCGTTTAATGATAATGAGCTACAATCTCATAACAAGTTTTTCTGAGGTTCCACATCACCAAATCGGTCAACCATTCGACGATAATGAGTTGTAATCTCATAACAAGCCATTCTGAGGTTCCACATTTTTGAATCGGTCAACTATTTGATGATAATGAGTTGTAATCTCATAATAAGCCATTTTGAGGTTCCACATCGCCGAATCAGTCAACCATTCACTGATAATGAGTTATAATCTCATAACAAGCCATTCTGAGGTTCCACATTACAGAATCAGTCAACCGTTTGATGATAATGAGTTATAATCTCATAACAAGCCATTCTGAGGTTCCACATCACCGAATCGGTCAACTGTTCGATGATAATGAGTTGTAATCTCATAACAAACCATTTTGAGGTTCCACATCACCGAATCGGTCAACCATTTGATGATAATAAGTTGTAATCTCATAACAAGCCATTCTGACATTCCACATCGCCGAATCGGTCAACTGTTTGATGATAATGAGCTGTAATCTCATAACAAGCTATTCTAAGGTTGCACATCGCTAAATCGGTCAACCGTTCGATGATAATGAGCTACAATCTCATAACAAGTTGTTCTGAGGTTCCACATCGCCGAATCGGTCAACCATTCAGTGATAATGAGTTGTAATCTCACAAGAAGCCATTCTGAGGTTCCACATTGCCGAATCGGTCAACCATTCAGTGATAATGAGTTGTAATCTCATAACAAGCCATTCTGAGGTTCCACATAGCCAAATCGGTCAATCATTCACTGATAATGAGTTGTAATCTCATAACAAGCCATTCTAAGTTTTCACATCGCCAAATCAGTCAACCATTTGATGATAATGAGTTGCAATCTCATAGCAAGCTGTTTAGAGGTTCCACATTGCCAAATTGGTCAACTATTCGATGATAATTAGTTGTAATCTCATAACAAAGCATTCTTAGGTTCCACATTGCCGAATCTGTGAACCGTACATTGATAATGAGCTGCAATCTCATAACAAGCCATTCTGAGGTTCCACATCACCAAATCGGTCAACCGTTCGATGATAATGAGCTACAATCTCATAACAAGCTATTCTGAGGTTCCACATCGCCGAATCGGTCAACCATTCAATGATAATGAGCTACAATCTCATAATAAGCTATTCTGTGATTCCACATTGCTAAATCAGTCAACCGTTTGATGATAATGAGTTGTAATCTCATAAAAACCTATTTTGAGGTTCCACATCTCTGAATCGTTCAACCATTTGATGATAATGAGTTGCAATCTCATAACAAGTTGTTCTGAGGTTCCACATCACTGAATCGGTCAACTATTCGATGATAATGAGTTGTAATCTCATAACAAGCCATTCTGAGGTTCCACATCATTGAATTGGTCAACCGTTGAATGATAATGAGTAGAAATCTCATAAAAAACTATTCTGAGGTTCCACATCACTGAATCGGTCAACTGTTTGATGATAATGAGTTGTAATCTCATAACAAGCTGTTCTAAGGTTCCACATCACCAAATCGGTCAACCGTTTGATGATAATGAGTTGTAATCTCATAACAAGCCATTCTGAGGTTCCACATCGCTGAATCGGTCAATCGTTCACTGATAATGAGTTGTAATCTCATAACAAGCTGTTCTGAGGTTTCACATCATCCAATTGGTCAACCATTCACTGATAATGAGTTGTAATCTTATAACAAGCTGTTCTGAGGTTCCAGATCACCGAATTGGTCAACCGTTCAATGATAATGAGTTATAATATGATAACAAGCCATTTTGAGGTTCCACATCACCAAATCGGTCAACTGTTCGATGATAATGAGATGCAATCTCATAACAAGCCATTCTGAGGTTCCACATCACCAAATCGATCAACCATTTGATGATAATGAGCTGCAATCTCATAACAAGCCGTTCTGATGTTCCACATCACCGAATCGGTTAACCATTCGATGATAATGAGTTGTAATCTCATAACAAGCTGTTCTGACATTCCACATCACTGAATCAGTCAACTGTTCGATTATAATAAGTTGTAATCTTATAACAAGCTATTCTGAGGTTCCACATCGCCAAATCGGTCAACCGTTTGATGATAATGAGCTACAATCTCATAACAAGCTATTCTAAGGTTCTACATCGCCGAATCGGTCAACCGTTCGATGATAATGAGTTGTAATCTCATAACAAGCCATTCTGATGTTCCACATCATTGAATTGGTCAACTATTCAATGATAATGAGAAGAAATCTCATAAAAAACTATTCTGAGGTTCCACATCACTGAATCGGTCAATTGTTTGATGATAATGAGTTGTAATCTCATAATAAGTTGTTCTAAGGTTCCACATCACCAAATCGGTCAACCGTTTGATGATAATGAGTTGTAATCTCATAACAAGCCATTCTGAGGTTCCACATCACTGAATCGGTCAATCGTTCACTGATAATGAGTTGTAATCTCATAACAAGCTATTCTGAGGTTCCACATCATCCAATCGGTCAACTGTTCATTGATAATGAGTTGTAATCTCATAACAAGCTGTTCTGAGGTTCCAGATCACCGAATTGGTCAACCGTTCAATGATAATGAGTTATAATATGATAACAAGCCATTCTGAGGTTCCACATCACCGAATCGGTCAACTGTTCGATGATAATGAGATGCAATCTCATAACAAGCCATTCTGAGGTTCCACATCACCAAATTGGTTAACCGTTTCGATGATAATGAGCTGCAATCTAATAACAAGCTGTTCTGAGGTTCCACATCGCCGAATTAGTCAACCATTCGATGATAATGAGTTGTAATCTCATAACCAGCTGTTCTGATGTTCCACATCATTGAATCAGTCAACTGTTCAATGATAATCAGTTGTAATCTCATAACAAGCTATTCTGAGGTTCCACATCGCCGAATCAGTCAACCGTTTGATGATAATGAGCTGCAATCTCATAACAAGCTGTTCTAAGGTTCTACATCACCAAATCGGTCAACCGTTCGATGATAATGAGTTGCAATCTCATAACAAGCTATTCTATGGTTCCACATTGCCGAACAGGTCAACCATTCGATGATAATGAGCTATAATCTCATAACAAGTTGTTCTAAGGTTCCACATCACCGAATCGGTCAACTGTTCGATGATAATGAGTTGCAATCTCATAACAAGCCATTCTGAGGTTCCACATCACTGAATCGATCAATCGTTCAATGATAATGAGCTACAATCTCATAACAAGCTGTTCTGAGGTTCCACATCACCGAATCGGTCAACTATTTGATGATAATGAGCTATAATCTCATAACAAGCCATTCTGACGTTCCACACCGCCAAATTGGTCAACCATTTGATGATAATGAGTTTTAATCTCATAACAAGCCATTCTGAGGTTCCACATCACCGAATCGGTCAACTGTTCGATGATAATGAGTTGTAATCTCATAACAAGCCGTTCTGAGGTTCCACATTGCCGAATCGCTCAACCGTTGGATGATAATGAGCTGCAATCTCATAACAAGTTGTTATGAGGTTCCACATCACTGAATCGGTCAACCATTTGATGATAATGAGCTGCAATCTCATAACAAGCTATTTTGAGGTTCCACATCACCGAATTGGTCAACCGTTTGATGATAATGAGTTGTAATCTCATAACAAGCTGTTCTGAGGTTCCACATCACTGAATCGGTCAACCATTTGATGATAATTAGCTGCAATCTCATAAGAAGCTATTTTGAGGTTCCACATTGCCAAATCGGTCAACTGTTCGATGATAATGAGTTGTAATCTCATAACAAGCCGTTCTGAGGTTCCACATCGCCGAATCGGTCAACCCTTCGATGATAATGAGTTGTAATCTCATAACAAGCCATGCTGAGGTTCCACATCACCAAATCTGTCAACCGTACATTGATAATGAGCTACAATCTCTTAACAAGCCATTTTGAGGTTCCACATTGCCGAATTGGTAAACCGTTTGATGATAATGAGTTTTAATCTCATAACAAGCCATTCTGAGGTTCCACATCGCCGAATCGGTCAACCATTCGATGATAATGAGTTGTAATCTTGTAACAAGTCATTCTAAGGTTCCACATCACTGAATCAGTCAACTGTTCGCTGATAATGAGTTGCAATCTGATAACAAGTTGTTTTGAGGTTCCACATCACCGAATCAGTCAACCGTTCGATGATAATGAGCTACAATCTCATAACAATCTGTTCTGAGGTTCCACATCACCAAATTGGTCAACCATTCAATGATAATGAGTTGTAATCTCATAACATGCTGTTCTAAGGTTCCACATCACCAAATTGATCAACCGTTCAATGATAATGAGTTGTAATGTCATAATAAGCCGTTCTTAGGTTCCACATTGCTGAATCAGTCAACCGTTTAATGATAATGAGCCACAATCTCATAACAAGCTATTCTAAGGTTCCAGATCGCCAAATCGGTCAACCATTCATTGATAATGAGTTGTAATCACATAACAAGCCGTTCTGATGTTCCACATCACTGAATCAGTCAACCATTCTCTGATAATGAGTTGTAATCTCATAACAAGCCGTTCTGAGGTTCCACATCGCCAAATCAATCAACCGTACATTGATAATAAGTTATAATCTCAAAACAAGCTATTCTAAGGTTCCACATCGCTGAATCGGTCAACTGTTCGATGCTAATGAGCTACAATCTCATAACAAGCTATTCTGAGGTTCCACATCGCCAAATCGATCAACCGTTCGATGATAATGAGTTGCAATCTCATAACAAGCTGTTCTAAGGTTCCACATCGCTAAATCAGTCAACCGTTTGATGATAATGAGCTGCAATCTCATAACAAGCCATTCTGAGGTTCCACATTGCCGAATTGGTCATCCATTTGATGATAATGAGTTTTAATCTCATAACAAGCCGTTCTAAGGTTCCACATCACTGAATCGGTCAATTGTTTGATGATAATGAGTTGTAATCTCATAACAAGCCATCCGAGGTTCCACATCACTGAATCGGTCAACCATTTGATGATAATAAGCTACAATCTTATAACAAGCTGTACTGAGGTTCCACATCGCCGAATCGGTCAACCATTTGATGATAATGAGCTGCAATCTCATAACAAGCTGTTCTAAGGTTCCACATCACCGAATCAGTCAACCGTTCGATGATAATGAGTTGTAATCTCATAACAAGCTATTATGAGGTTCCACATCACAGAATCGGTCAACCATTCGATGATAATGAGCTGCAATCTCATAACAAGCTATTCTAAGGTTCCACTTTGCTGAATCGGTCAACCATTTGATGATAATGAGTTGTAATCTTAGAAGAAGCTATTCTGAGGTTCCAAATCACCAAACTGGTCAACCATTTAATGATAATGAGTTGCAATCTCATAAGAACCCATTCTGAGGTTCCACATCGCCGAATCTGTCAACTGTTTGATGATAATGAGATGCAATCTCATAACAAGTTGTTCTGAGGTTCCACATCACCCAATCGGTTAACTGTTTGATGATAATGAGTTGTAATCTCATAACAAGCTGTTGTTAGGTTCCACATCATCAAATCGGTCAACCGTTCAATGATAATGAGTTGTAATCTCATAACAAGCCATTCTGAGGTTCCACATCACTAACTCGGTTAACCATTCGCTGATAATGATTTGTAATCTCATAACAAGCCATTCTGAGCTTCAACATCACTGAATCGGTCAACCATTCACTGATAATGAGTTGTAATCTCATAACAAGCCATTCTGAGGTTCCACAACATCGAATAGGTCATCCATTCGATGATAATGAGTTGCAATCTCATAACAAGCTGTTATGAGGTTCCACCTCGCCGAATCAGTCAACCATTCGATGATAATGAGTTGTAATCTACTAACAAGCCATTCTAAGGTTCCACATTACCAAATTGGTCAACCATACATTATTAATGAGCTGCAATCTCATAACAAGCTATTCTGAGGTTCCACATCACTGAATCTGTCAACCATTCAATGATAATGAGTTGTAATCTCATAACAAGCCATTTTGACGTTCCACATCACCGAATCGGTCAACCGTTTGATGATAATGAGCTGTAATCTCATAACAAGCTATTCTGAGCTTCCACATCATCGAATCGGTCAACCATTTGATGGTAATGAGTTACAATCTCATAACAAGCTATTCTGAGGTTCCACATCACTGAATCGGTCAACTGTTCGATGATAATAAGTTGTAATCTCATAACAAGCTGTTGTGAGGTTCCACATCACTGAATCGGTCAACTGTTTGATGATAATGAGTTGCAATCTCATAATAAGCCATTCTAAGGTTCCACATTGCCGAATCAGTCAACCATTCGATGATAATGAGCTACAATCTCATAACAAGCTATTCTGAGGTTCCACATCGTCAAATCGGTCAACCGTTTGATGATAATGAGTTGTAATCTCATAACAAGCCGTGCTAAGGTTCCACATCACCAAATCGGTCAACCCTTCGCTGATAATGAGTTGTAATCTCATAACAAGCCATTTTGAGGTTCCACATCGCTAAATTGGTCAACCGTTCACTGATAATGAGTTGTAATCTCATAACAAGCCATTCTAAGGTTCCACATCATTGAATCAATCAACTATTTGATGATAATGAGTTGCAATCTCATAACAAGCTATTCTGAGGTTCCACATCGCCGAATTGGTCAACCGTTTGATGATAATGAGTTGGAATCTCATAACAAGCTATTCTGAGGTTCCACATCACCGAATCAGTCAACTGTTCGATGATAATGAGTTGCAATATCATAACAAGCCATTCTGAGGTTCCACATTGCCGAATCGGTCAACCATTCGATGATAATGAGTGACAATTTCATAACAAGCTATTTTGAGGTCCCACATCACCAAATCAGTCAACCGTTCAATGATAATGAGTTGTAATCACATAACAAGCCGTTCTGAGGTTCCACATTGCTGAATCGGTCAACCGTTTGATGATAATGAGTTGTAATCTCATAACAAGCCTTTCTGAGGTTCTACATTGCTGAATTGGTCAACCCTACATTGATAATGAGTTATAGTCTCATAACAAGCTATTCTGAGGTTCCACCTCCCCGAATCGGTCAAATGTTTGATGATAATGAGCTAAAATCTCATAACAAGCTATTCTGAGGTTCCACATCGCTGAATCAGTCAACCGTTCGATCATAATGAGTTGCAATATCATAACAAGCTGTTCTGAGGTTCCACATTGCCGAATCGGTTAATCATTTGATGATAATGAGCTGCAATCTCATAACAAGCTGTTCTGAGGTTCCACATCACAAAATCGGTCAATCATTCGATGATAATGAGTTGCAATCTCATAACAAGTTGTTCTGAGGTTCCACTTCATCGAATTGGTCAACCGTTTGATGATAATGAGCTGCAATCTCATAACAAGCTGCTCTGCGGTTCCACATCGCCGAATCGGTCAATGATTCAATGATAATGAGCTACAATCTCATAACAAGTCATTCTGAGGTTCCACATCATTGAATCCATCATCTATTCGATGATAATGCGTTGTAATCTCATAACAATCCATTCTAAGGTTCCACATCACTGAATCGGTCAACCGTTCGATGATAATCAATTGTAATCTCATAACAAGTCTTTCTGATGTTCCACATCACCGAATCGGTAAATTGTTTGATGATAATGAGCTACAATCTCATAACAAGCTATTCTGAGGTTCCACATCGCCGAATTGGTAAACCGTTCGATGATAATGAGCTACAATCTCCTAACAAGCTGTTCTGAGGTTCCACATTACCAAATCGGTCAATCATTCGATGATAATGAGTTGTAATCTCATAACAAGCTATTTTGAGGTTTCACATCACCGAATCGGTCAATCGTTCGATGATAATGACCTTTAATCTCATAACAAGTCTTTCTGAGGTTCCACATCACCAAATCGGTCAATCGTTTGATGATAATGAGCTACAATCTCATAACAAGCTATTCTAAGGTTCCACATCGCCGAATCGGTAAACCGTTTGATGATAATGAGTTGCAATCTCATAAGAAGCCATTCTAAGGTTCCACATCGCCGAATCAGTCAACCATTCAATGATAATGAGATGCAATCTCATAACAATCTATTCTGAGGTTCCACATCGCCGAATCGGTTAACTGTTCGATGATAATGAGTTGTAATCTCATAACAAGCCATTCTAAGGTTCCACATCACCAAATCAGTCAACCGTTCAATGATAATGAGTTGTAATCTCATAATAAGCCATTCTGAGGTTCCACATCACCGAATTGGTCAACCATTCACTGATAATGAGTTGTAATCTCATAACAAGCCGTTTTGAGCTTCCACATAGCCGAATCAGTCAACTATTCACTGATAATATGTTGTAATCTCATAACAAGCCATTCTGAGGTTCCACATCGCTGAATCGGTCAACCATTCACTGATAATGAGTTGCAATCTCATAACAAGCTATTTTGAGGTTCCACATCGCTGAATTGGTCAACCGTTTAATGATAATGAGTTGCAATATCATAACAATCCGTTCTGAGGTTCCACATCACCAAATTGGTCAACCATTTGATGATAATAAGCTGCAATCTCATAACAAGCTATTCTGAGGTTCCACATCGCCGAATCAGTCAACCGTTTGCTGATAATGAGTTGCAATCTCATAACAAGATATTCTAAGGTTCCACATCGCCGAATCAGTCAACCATTTGCTGATAATGAGTTACAATCTCATAACAAGCCATTTTGAGGTTCCACATCGCCGAATCAGTCAACCGTTCACTGATAATGAGTTGCAATCTCATAACAAGCTGTTCTGAGGTTCCACATCACCGAATCGGTCAACCGTTCAATGATAATGAGCTGCAATCTCATATCAAGCTGTTCTAAGGTTCCACATCGCCGAATCGGTCAACCGTTCGATGATAATGAGTTGTAATCTCATAACAAGCTATTCTGAGGTTCCACATCACCGAATTGGTCAACCGTTCAATGATAATGAGTTGCAATCTCATAACAAGCC
Organism: Thuja plicata; assembly: GCA_018584345.1. Classification (NCBI taxonomy): domain Eukaryota; kingdom Viridiplantae; phylum Streptophyta; class Pinopsida; order Cupressales; family Cupressaceae; genus Thuja; species Thuja plicata. Next base: position 1,049,386 of record MU223284.1, on the reverse strand, counting down.
ATTCTAAGGTTCCACATCACTGAATCAGTCAGCTGTTAGATGATAATGAGCTGCAATCTCATAACAAGCTATTCTGAGGTTCCACATCACCGAATCGGTCAACCGTTTGATGATAATGAGTTGCAATCTCATAACAAGCTATTCTAAGGTTCCACATCGCTGAATCGGTCAACCGTTTGATGATAATTAGTTGCAATCTCATAACAAGCTATTCTGAGGTTCCACATTGCCGAATCAGTCAACCATTCGATGATAATGAGTTGCAATCTCATAACAAGCCGTTCTGAGGTTCCACATCATCGAATTGGTCAACCATTCGATGATAATGAGCTGCAACCTCATAACAAGCTGTTCTAAGGTTCCACATCACCGAATCGGTCAACCGTTCGATGATAATGAGTTGCAATCTCGTAACAAGCCATTCTAAGGTTCCATATCGCCGAATCGGTCAACCATTTGATGATAATGAGCTACAATCTCATAAAAAGTTGTTCTAAGGTTACACATCACCGAATCGGTCAACCGTTCGATGATAATGAGTTGCAATCTCATAAAAATCCATTCTGAGGTTCCACATCGCCGAATGGGTCAACCCTTCGATGATAATGAGTTGTAATCTAATAACAAGTTGTTCTGAGGTTCCACATCGCCGAATCGGTCAACCGTTTGTTGATAATGAGTTGTAATCTCATAACAAGCCATTCTGAGGTTCCACATCACTGAATCGGTCAACTGTTCACTGATAATGAGTTTTAATCTCATAACAAGCCATTCTGAGGTTCCACATCATCAAATCGGTCAACCATTTGATGATAATGAGTGCAATCTCATAACAAGCTATTCTGAGGTTCCACATCACCGAATCGGTCAACCCTTCGATGATGATGAGTTGTAATCTCATAACAAGCTGTTGTGAGGTTTCACATCACTAAATTGGTCATTTGTTCAATGATAATTAGTTGCAATCTCATAACAAGGCATTCTAAGGTTCCACATCGCCAAATCGGTCAACCATTCGATGATAATGAGTTGCAATCTCATAACAAGTTGTTCTAAGGTTCCACATCACCAAATCGGTCAACCATTTTATGATAATGAGTTGTAATCTCATAATAAGCCATTCTGAGGTTCCACATCGTCAAATTAGTGAACCGTTTGATGATAATGAGTTGTAATCTCATAACAAGCCGTTCTAAGGTTCCACATCACCGAATCGGTGAACCCTTCATTGATAATGAGTTGTAATCTCATAACAAGCCATTCTGAGGTTCCACATCGCCGAATCGGTCAACCGTTTGATGATAATGAGTTGTAATCTCATAAAAAGCCATTTTGAGGTTCCACATCACCAAATCGGTCAACTATACATTGATAATGAGCTGCAATCTCATAACAAGCTGTTCTGAGGTTCCACATCACCAAATCGGTCAACCATTCGATGATAATGAGCTGCAATCTCATAACAAGCTATTCTGAGGTTCCACATCCCTAAATCGGTCAACCATTCAATGATAATGAGTTGTAATCTCATAACAAGCCATTCTGAGGTTCCACATCATCAAATCAGTCAATCGTTCGATGATAATGAGTTGTAATCTCATAACAAGCTATTCTAAGGTTCCACATCACCAAATCAGTCAACCATACATTGATAATGAGTTGCAATCTCATAACAAGCTGTTGTAAGCTTCCACATCGCTGAATCGGTCAACCGTTCAATGATAATGAGCTACAATCTCATAACAAGCTATTCTAAGGTTGCACATCCCCAAATCGGTCAACTGTTCAATGATAATGAGTTGTAATCTCATAACAAGCCATTCTGAGGTTCCACATCACCGAATCGGTCAACTGTTTGATGATAATGAGTTACAATCTCATAACAAGCCATTCTGAGGTTCCACATCACCGAATCAGTCAACCGTTAGATGATAATGAGCTACAGTCTCATAACAAGCTATTCTGAGGTTCCACATCACCGAATCAGTCAACTGTTCAATGATAATTAGCTGCAATCTCATAACAAGCTATTCTGAGGTTCCACATCACCGAATCAGTCAACCGTTCGATGATAATGAGTTGTAATCTCATAACAACCCGTTCTGAGGTTCCACATCACCGAATCGATCAACCGTTTGATGATAATGAGTTGCAATCTCATAACAAGCCATTCTGAGGTTCCACATCACCAAATCAGTCAACCGTTAGATGATAATGAGCTGCAATCTCATAACAAGCTATTCTCAGGTTCCACATCACCGAATCAGTCAACCATTTGATGATAATGAGTTGCAATCTCATAACAAGCTATTCTAAGGTTCCACGTCGCCGAATCAGTCATCTAATTTTGATGATAATTAGCTGTAATCTCATAACAAGCTATTCTGAGGTTCCACATTGCTGAATCAGTCAACCATTCGATGATAATGAGTTGCAATCTCATAACAAGCCGTTCTAAGGTCCACATCGTTGAATTGGTCAACCATTCGATGATAATGAGCTACAACCTCATAATAAGCTGTTCTGAGGTTCCACATCGCCGAATCGGTCAACAATTTGATGATAATGAGTTTTAATCTCATAACAAGCCGTTCTAAGGTTCCACATCGCCGAATCGGTCAACCGTTCGATGATAATGAGCTACAATCTCATAAAAAGTTGTTCTGAGGTTACACATCACCGAATCGGTCAACCATTTGATGATAATGAGTTATAATCTCATAAAAATCCATTCTGAGGTTCCACATCACTGAATCGGTCAACCGTTTGATGATAATGAGTTTCAATCTTATAACAAGCCATTCTAAGGTTCCACATCCCCAAATCGGTCAACCATTCGATGATAATGAGCTGCAATCTCATAACAAGCTCTTCTGAGGTTCCACATTGCCAAATTAGTCAATCATTTTATGATAATGAGTTGTAATCTCATAATAAGCCATTCTGAGTTTTCACATCATCCAATTGGTCAACCGTTCGATGATAATGAGTTGTAATCTCATAACAAGCCGTTATAAGGTTCCACATCACCGAATCGGTGAACCCTTCATTGATAATGAGTTGTAATCTCATAACAAGCCGTTCTGAGGTTCCACCTTGCCGAATCAGTCAACCATTTGATGATAATGAGTTGTAATCTCATAACAAGTCATTCTGAGGTTCCACATCACCGAATCGGTCAACTATACATTGATAATGAGCTGCAATCTCATAACAAGTTGTTCTGAGGTTCCACATCGCCAAATCGGTCAACCATTCGATGATTATAAGATGCAATCTCATAACAAGCTATTCTGAGGTTCCATATCCCCAAATTGATCACCCATTCGATGATAATGAGTTGTAGTGTCATAACAAGCCATTCTGAGGTTCCACATCATCGAATCGGTCAACCGTTCGATGATAATGAGTTGTAATCTCATAACAAGCCATTTTGAGGTTCCACATCGCCGAATCAGTCAACCATACATTGATAATGAGCTACAATTTCATAACAAGCCATTTTGAGTATCCACATCGCCAAATCGGTCAATCTTTCGATGATAATGACTTATAATCTCATAACCAGCCGTTCTGAGGTTCCACATCACCGAATCGGTCAACCGTTCGATGATAATGAGTTGTAATCTCATAACAAACCATTTTGAGGTTCCACATCACCGAATCAGTCAACTGTTCTGTTATAATGAATTCCAATCTCATAACAAGCTGTTCTAAGGTTCCACATCGCCGAATTGGTCAATTGTTCAATGATAATGAGCTGCAATCTCATAACAAGCTATTCTAAGGTTCCCCATCGCCGAATCGGTCAACCGTTCGATGATATTGAGTTGTAATCTCGTAACAAGCTGTTCTAAGGTTCCACATCATCGAATCAGTCAACCGTTTGATGATAATGAGTTGCAATCTCATAACAAGCCATTCTGAGGTTCCACATAACTGAATCAGTCAACGGTTAGATGATAATGAGCTACAATCTCATAATAAGCTATTTTGAGGTTCCACATCACCGAATCGGTCAACCGTTCGATGATAATGAGTTACAATCTCATAACAAGCTATTCTGAGGTTCCACATCACCAAATCGGTCAACCATTTGATGATAATTAGCTGCAATCTCATAACAAGCTATTCTGAGGTTCCACATTGCCGAATCAGTCAACCATTTGATGATAATGAGTTGCAATCTCATAACAAGCTGTTCTAAGGTTCCACATCATTGAATTGGTCAACCATTCGATGATAATGAGCTGCAACCTCATAACAAGCTGTTCTGAGGTTCCACATCGCCGAATCGGTCAATCGTTCAATGATAATGAGTTGTAATCTCATAAAAAGCCATTCTGAGGTTCCACATCACCAAATCGGTCAACCCTTCGATGATAATGAGTTATAATCTCATAACAAGCTATTCTGAGGTTCCACATTGCCGAATCGGTCAACCGTTTGTTGATAATGAGTTGTAATCTCATAACAAGCCATTCTAAGGTTCCACATCGCTGAATCGGTCAACTGTTTGATGATAATGAGCTGCAATCTTATAACAAGCTATTCTGAGGTTCCACATCTCCGAATCGGTCAACCGTTTGATGATGATGAGTTGTAATCTCATAATAAGCTGTTGTGAGGTTCCACATCACCGAATCGGTCAACCGTTCGATGATAATGAGTTCCAACCTCATAACAAGCCATTCTAAGGTTCCACATTGCCAAATCGGTCAACCATTCGATGATAATGAGCTGTAATCTCATAACAAGCCATTCTAACGTTCCACATCGCTGAATCGGTCAACTATTTGATGATAATGAGTTGTAATCTCATAACAAGCCATTCTGAGGTTCCACATCACCAAATCGGTCAACTTTACATTGATAATGAGCTACAATCTCATAACAAGCTATTTTGAGGTTCCACATCGCCAAATCAGTCAACCATTCGATGATAATGAGTTGTAATCTCATAACAAGCTGTTCTGAGGTTCCACATCCCCAAATAGGCCAACCATTCGATGATAATGAGTTGTAATCTCATAACAAGTTGTTCTGAGGTTCCACATAGCTGAATCAATCAACCGTTCACTGATAATGAGTTGCAATCTCATAACAAGCTATTCTAAGGTTCCACATTGTCAAATCGGTCAACCATTTGATGATAATGAGCTGCAATCTCATAACAAGCTATTTTGAGGTTCCACATCACCGAATCGGTCAACCGTTTGATGATAATGAGTTGTAATCTCATAACAAGCCATTTTGAGGTTCCAGATCGTCGAATCGGTCAACCGTTTGATGATAATCAGTTGCAATCTCATAACAAGCCGTTATGAGGTTCCACATCACTGAATTAGTCAATTGTTCGATGATAATGAGCTGCAATCTCATAACAAGCTATTCTAAGGTTCCACATCGCCAAATCGGTCAACCATTTGATGATAATGAGTTGTAATCTCATAACAAGCCATTCTGAGGTTCCACATCACCAAATCAATCAACCACTTGATGATAATGAGTTGTAATCTCATAACAAGTTGTTCTAAGGTTCTACACCACTGAATCAGTCAACTGTACATTGATAATGAGTTGTAATCTCATAACAAGCTATTCTGAGGTTCCACATCACTGAATCGGTCAACCATTCGATGATAATGAGCTACAATCTCATAACAAGCTGTTTTGAAGTTCCACATCGCTGAATCAGTCAATCGTCCGATGATAATGAGTAGCAATCTCATAACAAGCTATTCTGAGGTTCCACATCGCCAAATTGGTCAACCATTCGATTATAGTGAGCTGCAATCTTATAACAAGCTGTTCTGAGGTTCCACATCACCGAATCGGTCAACCGTTTGATGATAATGAGTTACAATCTCATAATAAGCCATTTTGAGGTTCTACATCGCTAAATCGATCAACCATTCGATGATAATGAGCTACAATTTGATAATAAGCTATTCTGAGGTTCCACATCACCGAATTGGTCAACCATTTGATGATAATGTGCTGTAATCTCATAACAAGCCATTTTGAGGTTCCACATCACCGAATTGGTCAACCATTTGATGATAATGAGTTGTAATCTCATAACAAGCTATTCTGAGGTTCTACATCGCCAAATCGGTCAACCATTCGATGATAATGAGTTGTAATCTCATAACATGTTCTTAGGTTCCACATCACCGAATTAGTCAACCATTAAATGATAATGAGTTGTAATCTTATAACAAGCCATTCTGAGGTTCCACATCACCGAATCGGTCAACCATTTGATGATAATGAGGTGCAATCTTATAACAAGTTGTTCTGAGGTTCTACATCGCCGAATCGGTCAACTATTCGATGATAGTGAGTTGTAATCTCATAACAAGCGATTCTGAGCTTCCACATCGCCGAATCAATCAACTGTTCCTTGATAATGAGTTGCAATCTCATAACAAGCTATTCTGAGGTTCCACATCGCCGAATCGGTCAACCGTTCACTGATAATGAGTTGCAATCTCATAACAAGCTGTTCTGAGATTCTACATCACTGAATCAGTCAGTCGTTCAATGATAATGAGCTACAATCTTATAACAAGCTATTCTGAGCTTCCACATCACTGAATTGGTCAACCGTTCGATGATAATGAGTTGCAATCTCATAAAAAGTCATTCTGAGGTTCTACATTGATGAATCAATCAACCGTTTGATGATAATGAGCTGCAATCTCATAATAAGTTGTTCTGAGGTTCCACATCGCCGAATCGGTCAATCGTTCAATTATAATGAGCTACAATCTCATAACAAGCCATTCTGATGTTCCACATCACCGAATCGGTCAACTGTTCGATGATAATGAGTTGTAATCTCATAACAAGCCATTCTAAGGTTCTACATCGCCGAATCGGTCAACCGTTCAATGTTAATGAGTTGTAATCTCATAACAAGCCGTTCTGAGGTTCCACATCACCGAATCGGTCAAGTATTCAATGATAATGAGTTGTAATATCATAACAAGCCATTCTAAGGTTCCACATCACCGAATCGGTCAACCATTTAATGATAATGAGCTGCAATCTCATAACAAGCTGTTCTTAGGTTCCACATCACCGAATCAGTCAACTGTTCGATGATAATGAGCTGCAATCTCATAACAAGTTGTTCTGAGGTTTTACATCGCTGAATTGGTCAACCGTTTGATGATAATGAGTTATAATCTCATAACAAGTTGTTCTGAGGTTCCACATCACTGAATCGGTCAAGCATTCGATGATAATGAGCAGCAATCTCATAACAAGCTGTTCTAAGGTTCCACATCACCATAAGAAGCCATTCTGAGGTTCCACATCACCGAATCGGTCAACCATTCGATGATAATGAGCTACAATCTCATAACAAGCTATTCTGAGTTTCCACATCATTGAATCGGTCAACCGTTCGATGATAATGAGTTGTAATCTCATAACAAGCCATTCTGAGGTTCCACATCACCGAATCGATCAATTGTTTTATGATAATGAGTTGTAATCTCATAACAAGCCGTTCTGAGGTTCCACATTGCCGAATCGGTCAACCGTTCACTGATAATGAGTTGTAATCTTATAACAAGCCATTTTAAGGTTCCACATTGTCAAATTGGTCAACCATTTGGTGATAATGAGTTGTAATCTCATAACAAGCTGTTCTGAGGTTCCACGTCACCGAATCGATCAACCATTGGATGATAATGAGTTACAATCTCATAACAAGCTATTCTGGGGTTCCACATTCCCGAATCGGTCAACCATTCGATGATAATGAGTTGTAATCTTATAACAAGCCATTCTGACATTCCACATCATTGAATTGGTCAACCATACATTGATTATGAGCTACAATCTCATAACAAGCTATTTTGAGGTTCCACATTGTCGAATCGGTCAACCGTTCAATGATAATAAGTTGTAATCTCATAACAAGCCATTCTGAGGTTCCACATCGCCGAATCAGTCAACCGTACATTGATAATGAGTTGTAATCTCATAACAAGCTGTTCTAAGGTTCCACATGGTTGAATTAGTCAACCGTTCGATGATAATGAGCTACAATATCATAACAAGTTGTTCTGAGGTTCCACATTGCTGAATTGGTCAACCGTTCGATGATAATGAGTTGCAATCTCATAATAAGCTATTTTGAGGTTCCACATAACCAAATCAGTCAATTATTCGATGATAATGAGCTGCAATCTCATAACAAGCTATTTTGAGGTTCCACATTGCTGACTCGGTCAACCGTTCAATGATAGTGACTTACAATCTCATAACAAGCTATTCTGAGGTTCTGCATCACTGAATCGGTCAACCGTTTGATGATAATGAGCTCTAATCTCATAACAAGTTGTTCTGAGGTTCCACATCGCTGAATCGGTCAACCATTCGATGATAATGAGGTGCAATCTCATAACAAGCCATTCTGAGGTTCCACATCACTGAATCGGTCAACTGTTTGACGATAATGATTTGTAATCTCATAACAAGCCGTTCTGAGGTTCCACATCACCAAATCGGTCAACTGTTTGATGATAATGAGTTGTAATCTCATAACAAGCCGTTCTTAGGTTCCACATCACCAAATCAGTCAACCATTCAATGATAATGAGTTATAATCTCATAACAAGCTGTTCTGAGGTTCCACATTGCCGAATCGGTCAACTGTTTGATGATAATGAGTTGCAATCTCATAACAAGTTGTTCTTAGGTTCCACATTGCCGAATTGGTCAAGCATTCGATGATAATGAGCTGCAATCTCATAACAAGCTGTTCTTAGGTTCCACATCGCCGAATTGGTCAACCATTTGATGATAATGTGTTGTAATCTCATAACAAGCAATTCTGAGGTTCTACATCGCTGAATCAGTCAACCATTCGATTATAATGAGTTGTAATCTCATAACAAGGAAATCTAAGGTTCCACATCACCGAATCGGTCAATCATTTGATGATAATGAGTTGCAATCTCATAACAAGCCATTTTGAGGTTCCACATCGTTGAATCGGTCAACCATTCGATGATAATGAGCTACAATCTTATAACAAGCTTTTCTGAGGTTCCACATTACCGAATCGGTCAACCATTCGATGATAATGAGTTGTAATCTCATAACAAGCCGTTCTAAGGTTTTGCAACACCGAATCGGTCAACCATTCGATGATAGTGAGTTGTAATCTCATAATAAGCCATTCTGAGGTTCCACATCACTAAATTGGTCAACCGTACATTGATAATGAGCTACAATCTCATAACAAGCCATTCTCAGGTTCCACATCACCGATTCGGCCAACTGTTTGATGATAATGAGTTGTAATCTCATAACAAGCCATTCTGAGGTTCCACATCACCAAATCGGTCAACCATTCGATGATAATGAGTTGTAATCTCATAACAAGCCATTCTGAGGTTCCACATTGCCAAATCGGTCAATCGTTCACTGATAATGAGTTGCAATCTCATAACAAGCTGTTCTGAGGTTCCACATTGTTGAATCGGTCAACTGTTTGATGATAATGAGCAGCAATCTCATAACAAGCTATTATGAGGTTCCACATCACCGAATCAGTCAACCATTCAATGATAATGAGTTGTAATGTGATAACAAGCCATTTTGAGGTTCCACAATGCCAAATCGGTCAACCGTTCGATGATAATGAGTTGTAATCTCATAACAAGCTATTCTGAGGTTCCACATCGCTGAATCGGTCAACTGTTTGATGATAATGAGCTACAATTTCATAACAAGTTGTTCTGAGGTTCCACATCGCTGAATTGGTCAACCATTCGATGATAATGAGTTGCAATCTCATAACAAGCTATTCTGAGGTTCCACATCACCGAATTGGTCAACTGTTTGATGATAATGAGCTACAATCTCATAACAAGCCCTTTTGAGGTTCCACATCGTCGAATCGGTCAACCTTTTGATGATAATGAGTTGTAATCTCATAATAAGCCGTTCTAAGGTTCCACATCACTGAATCGGTCAACCATTTAATGATAATGAGTTGTAATCCCATAACAAGCTAGTTTGAGGTTCCACATCACCGAATCGGTCAACTATTCGATGATAATGAGCTATAATCTCATAACAAATTGTTCTAAGGTTCCACATCACCGAATCAGTCAACCGTTTCATGATAATGAGTTGTAATCTCATAACAAGCCATTTTGAGGTTCTACATCACCAAATCAGTCAACCATTCGATGATAATGAGTTGTAATCTCATAACAAGCCCTTTTGAGGTTCTACATCAATGAATCGGTCAACCCTTCACTGATAATGAGTTGTAATCTCATAACAAGCCGTTCTAAGGTTTCACATCACCAAATTGGTCAACTGTTCACTGATAAAGAGTTGTAATCTCATAACAAGCCATTCTGAGGTTCCACATCACTAAATCGGTCAACTGTTCGATGATAATGAGTTGCAATCTCATAACAAGGTATTCTGAGGTTCCACATCGCTGAATTAGTCAACCATTTGATGATAATGAGTTGCAATCTCATAACAAGCCATTTTGAGGTTCCACATCACCGAATCGGTCAACCATACATTGATAATGAGCTACAATCTCATAACAAGTCATTCTGAGGTTTCACATCGCTGAATCGGTCAACCGATTAATGATAATGAGTTGTAATCTAATAACAAGCCATTCTGAGGTTCCACATCGCTGAATCGGTCAACCGTTCGATGATAATGAGTTGTAATCTCATAACAAGTCATTCTGAGGTTCCACATCACCGAATCAGTCAACCATTTGTTGATAATGAGTTGTAATCTCATAACAAGCTGTTCTGAGTTTCCACATTGCTGAATCGGTCAACCGTTTGATGATAATGAGCTACAATCTCATAAAAAGCTATTCTGAGGTTCCGCATTGCCGAATCGGTCAACCATTCGATGATAATGAGTTGTAATCTCATAATAAGCCATTCTGAGGTTCCACATCGCCAAATCGGTCAACCATTTGATGATAATGAGTTGCAATCTCATAACAAGTTGTTATGAGGTTACGCATCGCTTAATCGGTCAACCGTTCGATGATAATGAGCTACAATCTCATAACAAGCTATTCTAAGGTTCCACATCGTCGAATCGGTCAACCATTCGATGATAATGAGTTGCAATCTCATAACAAGCCATTCTGAGGTTCTACATCGATGAATTGGTCAACCATTCGATGATAATGAGCTACAATCTCATAACAACCTGTTCTGAGGTTCCACATTGCCGAATTGGTCAACCATTCGATGATAATCAGCTATAATCTCATAACAAGCCGTTCTGAGGTTCCACATCACCAAATCGGTCAACCATTCAATGATAATGAGTTGTAATCTCATAACAAGCCATTCTGAGGTTCCACATCGCCGAATCGGTCAACCATTCAATGATAATGAGTTGTAATCTCATAACAAGCCATTCTGAGGATCTAAATCGCGGAATCGGTCAACCATTTGATGATAATTAGTTGTAATCTCATAATAAGCTATTCTGAGATTCGACATCACCGAATCGGTCAACAATTTGATCATAATGAGTTGCCATCTCATAACAAGCTATTCTGAGATTCCACATCGCCGAATCAGTCAACTATTCGATGATAATGAGCTGCAATCTCATAACAAGCTGTTCTGAGGTTCCACATTATTGAATCGGTCAACCGTTTGATGATAATGAGTTGTAATCTCATAACAAGCTATTCTGAGGTTCCACATCGCCAAATCGGTCAACCGTTCGATGATAATGAGCCATAATCTCATAACAAGTTGTTCTGAAGTTCCACATTGCCGAATCGGTCAACCGTTGATGATAATGAGTAGTAATCTTATAACAAGCCATTCTAAGGTTTCACATCACCGAATCGGTCAATCATTTGATGATAATGAGTTGCATTCTGATAACAAGCCATTCTGAGGTTCCACATCACCAAATAAGTCAACCATTTGATGATAATGAGCTGCAATCTCCCAACAAGCCATTCTCAGGTTCCACATCACCGAATCGGTCAACCGTTCAATGATAATGAGTTTTAATCTCATAACAAGCCATTCTGACATTCCAAATCACTAAATCGGTCAACCATACATTGATAATGAGCTACAATATCATAACAAGCCATTTTGAGGTTCCACATCACCGAATCGATCAACCATTTGATGATAACGAGTTGTAATCTCATAACAAGCCGTTCTCAGGTTCTACATCACCGAATCGATCAACCATTCGATGATAATGAGTTGTAATCTCATAACAAGCCATTCTGAGGTTCCACATTGCTGAATCAGTCAACCATTCACTGATAATGAGTTGCAATCTCATAACAAGCTATTCTGAGGTTCCACATCACCAAATCGGTCAATCATTTGATGATAATGAGCTGCAATCTCATAACAAGCTATTCTGAGGTTCAACATCACTGAATCAGTCAACCGTTCGATGATAATGAGTTGTAATCTCATAACAAGCCATTATGAGGTTCCACATCGCTAAATCGGTCAACCATTTGATGATAATGAGTTACAATCTCATAACAAGCCATTTTGAGGTTCCACATCGCCGAATCGGTCAACCATTCGATGATAATGAGTTTCAATCTCATAACAAGTTGTTCTTAGGTTCCACATCACTAAATCAGTTAACTGTTTGATGATAATGAGTTGTAATTTCTTAACAAGCTATTCTGAGGTTCCACATCACCGAATCGGTCAACCGTTTGATGATAATGAGTTATAATCTCATAACAAGCCATTCTAAGGTTCCACATCGCCGCATGGGTCAACTGTACATTGATAATGAGTTGTAATCTAATAACAAGCTATTCTAAGGTTCCACATTACCAAATCGGTCAACCGTTCGATGATAATGAGCTACAATCTCATAACAAGCTATTTTGAGGTTCCACATCACTGAATCGATCAACCGTTTGATGATAATGAGTTGCAATCTCATAACAAGCTGTTCTGAGGTTCCAAATTGCCAAATCGGTCAATCGTTCAATGATAATGAGTTGCAATCTCATAAAAAGCTATTCTGAGGTTCTACATCACCGAATTGGTCAACTGTTTGATGATAATGAGTTACAATCTCATAACAAGCCGTTCTGAGGTTCCACATCGCCGAATTGGTCAACCGTTTGATGATAATGAGCAGCAATCTCATAACAAGCTGTTCTAAGGTTCCACATCACCAAATTGGTCAACTTTATATAATAATTAGCTGCAATCTCATAACAAGCCATTCTAAGGTTCCACATTGCCAAATCGGTCAACCATTTGATGATAATGAGTTGTAATCTCATAGCCATTCTGAGGTTCGACAACGCCAAATCGGTCAACCATTCGATGATAATGAGTTGTAATCTCATAAAAATCCATTCTTAGGTTCCACATCACCGAATCGGTGAACTGTTCGATGATAATGAGTTATAATCTCATAACAAGCATTTCAGAGGTTCCACATCGCTGAATCGGTCAATCGTTCAATGATAATGAGCTACAATCTCATAACAAGCTGTTCTGAGGTTCCACATTACTGAATCGGTAAACTATTCAATGATAATGAGCTGTAATCTCATAACAAGCTGTTCTGACGTTCCACATTGCCGAATGGGTCAACCGTTCGATGATAATGAGTTGTAATCTCATAAAAAGCTGTTTTGAGGTTCCACATCACCGAATCGGTCTACCGTTCGATGATAATGAGATGCAATCTCATAACAAGCTGTTCTGAGGTTCCAGATCACTGAATCAGTCAACCGTTTGATGATAATGAGTTGTAATCTCATAACAATCCATTCTAAGGTTTCACATCACCGAATCAGTCAACTATTTGATGATAATGAGTTGCAATCTCATAACAAGCTGTTCTGAGGTTCCACATCACCGAATCAGTCAACTATTCGATGATAATAAGCTACAATCTCATAACAAGTTGTTCTGAGGTTCCACATCACCAAATTGGTCAACCATTTGATGATAATGAGTTGTAATCTCATAACAAGCCATTCTGAGGTTCTACATCACTAAATCTGTCAACCGTTCAATGATAATGAGTTTTAATCTCATAACAAGCCGTTGTAAGGTTCCACATCGCCGAATCAGTCAACCATTCACTGATAATGAGTTGTAATCTCATAACAAGCCATTTTGAGGTTCCACATCACCGAATTGGTCAACCTTTCACTGATAATGAGTTGTAATCTCATAATAAGCCATTATGAGGTTCCACATCACCGAATCGGTCAACCATTTGATGATAATGAGTTGCAATCTCATAACAAGATATTCTGAGGTTCTACATCGTCGAATTGGTCAACCGTTCAATGATAATAAGTTGTAATCTCATAACAAGCCATTTTGAGGTTCCACATCGCTGATTCAGTCAACCGTACATTGATAATGAGCAGCAATCTTATAACAAGCACTTCTGAGGTTCCACATCACTGAATCGGTCAACCGTTCGATGATAATGAGTTGTAATCTCATAACAAGTCATTTTGAGGTTCAACATCGCTGAATCGGTCAACCATTCGATGATAATGAGTTGAAATCTCATAACAAGTCATTCTGAGGTTCTACATCGCCAAATCGGTCAATCGTTCACTGATAATGAGTTGCAATATCATAACAAGTTGTTTTAAGGTTCCACATCGCCGAACTGGTCAACCGTTCATTGATAATGAGCTACAATCTCATAACAAGCTATTCTGAGGTTCCACATTGCCAAATCGGTCAACCGTTTGATGATAATGAGTTTTAATCTCATAACAAGCCATTTTGAGGTTCCACATTGCTGAATCGGTCAACTATTTGATGATAATGAATTGTAATCTCATAACAAGTCGTTCTAAGTTTCCACATCATCGAATTGGTCAACCGTTTGATGATAATGAGCTGCAATCTCATAACAAGTTGTTCTAAGGTTCCAGATCACTGAATCGGTCAACCATTCGATGATATTGAGTTGTAATCTCATAACAAGCTGTTCTGAGGTTCCACATCACCAAATCGGTCAACCGTTTGATGATAATGAGTTGTAATCTCATAACAAGCCATTCTGAGGTTCCACATCACCGAATCGATCAATCGTACATTGATAATGAGTTGTAATCTGTTATCAAGTTGTTCTGAGGTTCCACATCACGGATTCAGTCAACTATTCGATGATAATGAGCTACAATCTCATAACAAGCTATTCTGAGGTTCCACATTGCCGAATCAGTCAACCATTCGATGATAATGAGTTATAATCTCATAACAAGAGATTTTGAGGTTCCACGTCGCCAAATCAGTCAACCTTTCGATGATAATGAGCTGCAATCTCATAACAAGCTATTCTGAGGTTCCACATCACCAAATCAGTCAACCATTCGATGATAATGAGTTGCAATCTCATAACAAGCCATTCTGAGGTTCCACATTGCCAAATCGGTCAACTATTTGATGATAATGAGTTGTAATCTCATAACAAGCTGTTCTGAGGTTCTACATCACCAAATCGGTCAACCGTTTGATGATAATGAGTTATAATCTCATAACAAGTCATTCTGAGGTTCCACATTGCCAAATCAATCAACCGTTTGACGATAATGAGTTGTAATCTCATAACAAGCCATTCTGAGGTTCCACATCAGCGAATCAGTCAACTGTTCGATGATAATGAGTTGTAATCTCATAACAAGCTGTTCTAAGGTTTGACATCACCGAATCGGTCAACTGTTTGATGATAATGAGCTGCCATCTCATAACAAGCTATTCTGAGGTTCCACATTGCCGAATCAGTCAACTGTTCGATGATAATGAGCTGCAATCTCATAAAAAGCTATTCTGAGGCTCCACATCACTAAATCAGTCAATCGTTCAATGATAATGAGTTGTAATGTCATAACAAGCTATTCTGAGGTTCCACATCACCGAATCGGTCAACCATTTGATGATAATGAGATGCAATCTCATAACAAGCTATTCTAAGGTTCCACATTGCCGAATCAGTCAACCGTTTGATGATAATGAGTTGTAATCTTATTTCAAGCCATTTTGAGGTTTCACATCGCCGAATTGGTCAATCGTTCAATGATAACAAGTTTTAATCTCATAACAAGCCATTCTGACGTTCCACATCACTGAATCGGTCAACCATGTATTTATAATGAGCTGCAATATCATAACAAGCCATTCTGAGGTTTTGCATCACCGAATCGGTCAACCATTTGATGATAACGAGTTGTAATCTCATAACAAGCCGTTTTGATGTTCCACATCACCGAATCGATCAACCGTTTGATGATAATAAGTTGTAATCTCATAACAAGCCATTCTAAGGTTCCACATTGCCGAATCGGTCAACCATTCGCTGATAATGAGTTGCAATCTCATAACAAGCTATTCTAAGGTTCCACATCGCTGAATCGGTCAACCGTTTGATGATAATGAGTTACAATCTCATAACAAGCTATTCTAATGTTCCAAATCACCAAATCGGTCAACCATTCAATGATAATGAGCTACAATCTCATAAGAAGCTTTTTTGAGGTTCTACATCACCGAATTGGTCAACCGTTTGATGATAATGAGTTACAATCTCATAACAAGCCATTCTGAGGTTCTACATCGCCGAATCGGTCAACCATTTGATGATAATGAGGTGCAATCTCATAACAAGCTATTCTGAGGTTTCACATTGCCGAATTGGTCAACCGTTCGATGATAATGAGCTGCAATCTCATAACAAGCCATTCTAAGGTTCCACATCGCCAAATCGGTCAACCGTTCAATGATAATGAGCTGCAATCTTATAACAAGCTGTTCTGAGGTTCCACATCACTAAATCGGTAAACTATACAATGATAATGAGCTGCAATCTCATAACAAGTTGTTCTGAGGTTCCACATTGCTGAATCGGTCTACTGTTCGATGATAATGAGATGCAATCTCATAATAAGCTATATTTGAGGTTCCATATCGCTGAATCGATCAACCGTTTGATGATAATAAGTTGTAATCTCATAACAAGCTATTCTGAGGTTCCACATCACCGAATCAGTCAACCATTTGATGATATTGAGTTGCAATCTCATAACAAGTTATTTTGAGGTTCCACATCGCCGAATCAGTCAATTGTTCGATGATAATGAGCTGTAATCTCATAACAAGCTATTCTGAGGTTCCACATCACCATATGGGTCAACCGTTTGATGATAATGAGTTGTAATCTCATAATAAGCCGTTCTAAGGTTACACATCACTAAATCGGTCAACCGTTTGATAATGAGTTGTAATCTCATAACAAGTCATTCTGAGGTTCCACATCATTGAATTGGTCAACCTTTCACTGATAATGAGTTGTAATCTCATAACAAGCCATTTTGAGGTTCCACATCACCGAATCGGTCAATCATTCCATGATAATGAGTTGCAATCTCATAACAAGCTATTCTGAGGTTCCACATCACCAAATTGGTCAACCGTTCGATCATAATAAGTTGTAATCTTATAACTAGCCATTCTAAGGTTCCACATTGCTGAATCAGTCAACTGTACATTGATAATGAGCTGCAATCTCATAACAAGCCCTTCTGAGGTTCCACATCACTGAATCGGTCAACCGTTCAATGATAATGAGTTGTAATCTCATAACAAGCCATTCTGAGGTTCCACATCGCCGAATCGGTCAACCATTCGATGATAATGAGTTGTAATCTCATAACAAGTCATTCTGAGGTTCCACATTGCCAAATCGGTCAACCGTTTGATGATAATGAGTTGCAATATCATAACAAGCCATTCTGAGTTTTCACATCCCCGAATTGGTCAACCGTTTGATGATAATGAGCTGCAATCTCATAACAAGTTGTTCTGAGGTTCCACGTCACCGAATCAGTCAACCATTTGATGATAATGAGTTGTAATCTCATAACAAGCTATTCTAAGGTTCCACATCACCAAATCGGTCAACCATTCGATGATAATGAGTTGTAATCTTATAACAAGCTATTCTGAGCTTCCACATCACCGAATCGATCAACCGTACATTGATAATGAATTGTAATCTCATATCAAGTTGTTCTAAGGTTCCACATCACCAAATTGGTCAACTGTTCGATGATAATGAGCTACAATCTCATAGCAAGCTGTTCTGAGGTTCCACATCGCCGAATTGATCAACCGTTCGATGATAATGAGTTGTAATCTCATAACAAGCCACTCTGAGGTTCCACATCACCGAATCGGTCAACCTTTTGATGATAATGAGTTGCAATCTCATAACAAGCCATTCTAAGGTTCCACATCACTGAATCGGTCTACCGTTCGATGATAATGAGCTGCAATCTGATAACAAGTTGTTCTAAGGTTCCACATCGCCAAATCGGTCGACCATTTGATGATAATGAGTTGTAATCTCATAACAAGCCATTCTAAGGTTCCACATCGCCGAATTGGTCAACCATTCGATAATAATGAGTTGTAATCTCATAACAATATATTTTGAGGTTCCACATCACCGAATCGGTCAACCGTACATTGATAATGAGTTGTAATCTCATAACAAGCTATTCTAAGGTTCCACATCCTTGAATTGGTCAACCATTCAATGAGAATGAGCTATAATCTCATAACAAGCTATTCTAAGGTTCCACATCACCAAATAAGTCAACCATTCGATGATAATGAGTTGTAATCTCATAATAAGCTGTTCTAAGGTTCCACATCGCTGAATCGGTCAACCATTCGATGATAATGAGCTACAATCTCATAAGCTATTCTAAGGTTTCACATTGCCGAATCGGTCAACCATTTGATGATAATGATTTGTAATCTCATAACAAGCCATTATGAGGTTCCACATTGCCGAATCAGTCAATCATTTGATGATAATGAGCTACAATCTCATAACAAGCTATTCTGAGGTTCCATATCGCCAAATCGGTCAACCGTTCGATGATAATGAGTTGTAATGTCATAACAAGCCATTGTGAGGTTCCACATCACTGAATCGGTCAACTGTTCGATGATAATGAGTTGTAATCTAATAACAAGCCATTCTGAGGTTCCACATCACCGAATCAATCAACCGTTCACTGATAATGAGTTGTAATCTCATAACAAGCTATTTTGAGGTTTCACATCACTAATTCGGTCAACCGTTCGATGATAATGAGCTGTAATCTCATAACTAACTGTTCTAAGGTTTCACATCACCAAATCAGTCAACCATTCGATCATAATGAGTTGTAATCTCATAACAAGCCGTTCTGAGGTTCCACATTGCCGAATTGGTCAACCGTTCGATGATAATGAGTTGTAATCTCATAACAAGCCGTTCTGAGGTTCCACATTGCCGAATTGGTCAATCATACATTGATAATGAGTTGTAATCTCATAAGAAGCTATTCTGAGGTTTCACATCACCGAATCGGTCAACCGTTCGATGATAATAAGCTGCAATCTCATAACAAGTTGTTTTGAGGTTTCACATCGCTGAATCGGTCAACCGTTCGATGATAATGAGTTTCAATCTCATAACAAGCTATTTTGTGGTTCCACTTCGCCGAATCGGTCAACTGTTCGATGATAATGAGCTACAATCTCATAACAAGCTGTTCTAAGGTTCCACATCGCTGAATCAGTAAACCATTCGATGATAATGAGTTGCAATCTCATAACAAGCCATTTTGAGGTTCCACATCACCAAATTTGTCAACTGTTTGATGATAATGAGTTGCAATCTCATAACAAGCTATTCTAAGGTTCCACATTGCTATATTGGTCAACCGTTTGATGATAATGACCTGCAATCTCATAACAAGCTATTCTGAGGTTCCACATCACCGAATTAGTCAACCATTCGATGATAATGAGTTGTAATCTCATAGCAAGCTATTATGAGATTCCACATCACTGAATCGGTCAACTGTTTGATGATAATGAGCTGCAATCTCATAACAAGCTATTCTGAGCTTCCACATCGCCGAATCGGTCAATTGTTTGATGATAATGAGTTATAATCTCATAACAAGCCATTGTGTGGTTCCACATTGCCGAATCGGTCAACCATTCGATGATAATGAGATGCAATCTCATAACAAGCCATTCTGAGGTTCCACATTAGCGAATCGGTCAACCGTTCGATGATAATGAGCTGTAATCTCATAACAAGTTGTTCTGAGGTTTCACATCGTCGAATCCATCAACTGTTCGATGATAATAACTTGTAATCTCATAAGAAGCTATTCTTAGGTACCACATCACTGAATCGGTCAACCGTTCGATGATAATGATGTGTAATCTCATAAGAAGCCGTTCTGAGGTTCCACATCGCTGAATCGGTCAACCGTTCGATGATAATGAGCTGTAATCTTATAACAAGTTGTTCTGAGGTTCCACATCACCGAATCGGTCAACCGTTTAATGATAATGAGCTGCAATCTCATAACAAGCTATTCTAAGGTTCCACATCGCCGAATCGGTCAACTATTTGAGGATAATGAGTTGTAATATCATAGCAAGCTATTCTGAGGTTCCACATCGCCGAATCAGTCAACCCTTTGATGATAATGAGCTGCATTAATCTCATAACAAGTTGTTCTAAGGTTCCACATCACTGAATCAGTCAACCGTTTGATGATAGTGAGTTGTAATCTCATAACAAGCCGTTCTAAGGTTCCACATCACTGAATCAGTCAACTATTCGATGATAAAGAGTTGCAATCTCATAGCAAGCCATTCTGATGTTCCACATCACTGAATCGGTCAACTATTCGATGATAATGAGCTGCAATCTCATAACAAGCTATTCTGAGGTTCCACATCACCAAATCAGTCAACCGTTTGATGATAATGAGTTGTAATCTCATAACAAGCTGTTCTGAGGTTCCACATCACTGAATTGGTCAATCGTTTAATGATAATGAGTTGTAATCTCATAACAAGCTGTTCTGAGGTTCCACATCGCTGAATCAGTCAACCGTTCACTAATAATAAGTTGTAATCTCATAACAAACTATTTTGAGGTTCCACATTGCCAAATCAGTCAACCATTCACTGGTAATGAGTTGTAATCTCATAACAAGCCATTCTGAG
Source organism: Thuja plicata (assembly GCA_018584345.1). Taxonomy (NCBI): domain Eukaryota; kingdom Viridiplantae; phylum Streptophyta; class Pinopsida; order Cupressales; family Cupressaceae; genus Thuja; species Thuja plicata. The sequence continues at coordinate 1,028,288 of MU223284.1, read as the reverse complement.
GTTCCACATCACTGAATTGGGCAACCATTCAATGATAATGAGTTTCAATCTTATAACAAGCTGTTCTGAGGTTCCACATCACCGAATCGGTCAACCATTCGATGATAATAAGTTGTAATCTCATAATAAGCCATTCTGAGGTTCCACATCGCCGAATTGGTCAACTATACATTGATAATGAGCTTTAATCTCATAACAAGCTATTCTGAGGTTCCACATTGCCGAATTGGTCAACCGTTTGATGATAATGAGTTGTAATCTCATAACAAGCTGTTCTGAGGTTTTGCATCGCCGAATCAGTCAACCGTTTGATCATAATGAGTTTTAATCTCATAAAAATCCATTCTGAGGTTCCACATTGCCGAATTGGTCAACCGTTCACTAATAATGAGTTGCAATCTCATAACAAGCTGTTTTGAGGTTCCACATCGTGGAATCGTTCAACCGTTCGATGATAATGAGCTATAATCTCATAACAAGCTGTTCTGAGGTTCCACATCACCGAATCAGTCAACTGTTTGATGATAATGAGTTGTAATTACATAACAAGCCGTTCTAAGGTTCCACATCACCGAAACGGTCAACCGTTTGATGATAATGAGCTGCAATCTCATAACAAGCCATTCTGAGTTTCCACATGATCGAATCAGTCAACCGTTCGATGATAATGAGCTACAATCTCATAACAAGTTGTTCTGAGGTTCCACATCACCGAATTGGTCAACCGTTTGATGATAATGAGTTGTAATCTCATAACAAGGCATTCTGAGGTTCCACATCACAGAATTGATCAACTATTTGATGATAATAAGTTGTAATCTCATAGCAAGCTGTTCTGAGGTTCCATATCGCCGAATCGGTCAACCGTACATTGATAATGAGTTGTAATCTTATAACAAGCTATTCTTAGGTTCCACATCGCCGAATCGGTCAACTGTTTGATGATAATGAGCTACAATCCCATAACAAGCTATTCTGAGGTTCCACATCGCCGAATCGGTCAACCGTTTGATGATAATGAGTTGTAATAAAATAATAAGCCGTTCTGAGGTTCCACATCACCGAATTGGTCAACTGTTTGATGATAATGAGTTGCAATCTCATAACAAGCCATTTTGAGGTTCCACATCGCCGAATCGGTCAACTGTTCAATGATAATGAGCTGCAATCTCATAACAAGCTGTTCTAAGGTTCCCCATTGCCGAATCGGTCAACCATTTGATGATAATGAGTTGTAATCTCATAACAAGCCATTCTGAGGTTGCACATCACTGAATCAGTCAAGTGTTCGATGATAATGAGTTGTAATCTCATAACAAGCCATTCTGAGGTTTGACATCGCCGAATCGGTCAACCGTACATTGATAATGAGTTGTAATCTCATAACAAGCTATTTTGAGGTTCCACATCACCGAATTGGTCAATCATTCAATGATAATGAGCTGCAATCTCATAACAAGTTGTTCTGAGGTTTCACATCACCGAATCGGTCAACCATTCGATGATAATGAAATCCAATCTCATAACAAGCTATTCTGAGGTTCCACATTATCAAATTGGTCAACCGTTCAATGATAATGAACTATAATCTCATAAGCTATTCTTAGGTTCCACATCGTCGAATCGGTCAACTATTCGATGATAATGAGCTGTAATCTCATAACAAGCTATTCTAAGGTTCCACATCGCTGAATCGGTCAACCGTTTGATGATAATAAGTTTTAATCTCATAGCAAGCTATTCTGAGGTTCCACATCACCGAATCAGTCAACCGTACATTAATAATGAGTTGTAATCTCATAACAAGCTGTTCTGAGGTTCCACATCGCCGAATTGGTCAACCGTTCGATGATAATGAGTTGTAATCACATAACAAGCCATTCTGAGGTTCTGCATCGCCGAATCGGTAAACCGTTCACTGATAATGAGTTGCAATCTCATAACAAGCTATTTTTAGGTTCCACATCGCCGAATCGGTCATCCATTTGATGATAATGAGCTGCAATCTTATAACAAGCTATTCTGAGGTTCCACATCGCCAAATTGGTCAACAATTCAATGATAATGAGTTGTAATCTCATAACAAGCCGTTCTGAGGTTCCACATCACCAAATCGGTCAACCGTTTGATGATATTGAGTTGCAATCTTATAACAAGTCATTCTAAGTTTTCACATCATTGAATTAGTCAACCGCTCGATGATAATGAGCTACAATCTCATAACAAGCTGTTCTAAGGTTCCTCATCGCCAAATTAGTCAACCGTTTGATGATAATGAGTTGTAATCTCATAACAAGCCATTCTGAGGTTCTACATCATTGAATTGGTCAATAGTTTGATGATAATGAGTTGTAATCTCATAACAAGCCATTCTGAGGTTTCACATCACCGAATTGGTCAACCGTACATTGATAATGAGTTGTAATCTCATAACAAGCTCTTTTGAGGTTCCACATCACCGAATCGGTCAACTATTTGATGATAATGAGCTACAATCTCATAACAAGCTGTTCTGAGGTTCCACATCACCGAATCGGTCAACCATTCGATGATAATGAGTTGCAATCTCATAACAAGCTATTCTTAGGTTCCACATCACCAAATCGGTCAACCGTTCAATGATAATGAGCTACAATCTCATAACAAGCTGTTCTAAGGTTCCACATCGGTGAATCAGTCAACCGTTCAATGATAATGAGTTGCAATCTCATAATAAGCCATTCTAATTTTCCACATTACTGAATTGGTCAACCATTCGATGATAATGAGCTGCAATCTCATAACAAGCTATTCTAAGGTTCCACATCGCCGAATCGGTCAACCATAAATTGATAATGAGTTGTAATCTCATAACAAGCTATTCTAAGGTTCCACATCACTGAATCGGTCAATCGTTCAATGATAATGAGCTGCAATCTCATAACAAGTTTTTCTGAGGTTCCACTTTGCCAAATCGGTCAACCGTTCGATGATAATGAGTTCCAATCTCATAACAAGTTGTTTTGAGGTTCCACATCGCCAAATCGGTCAACCATTCGATGATAATGAGCTATAATCTCATAAGGTATTCTTAGGTTCCATATCACTGAATCCATCAACCGTTCGATGATAATGAGCTGTAATCTCATAACAAGCTATTTTGAAGTTCCACATCGCCGAATCGGCCAACCATTCGATGATAATGTGTTGTAATCTCATAACAAGCCATTCTAAGGTTCCACATCGCTAAATCGGTCAACTGTTTGATGATAATTAGTTGTAATCTCATAACAATCCATTTTGAGGTTTCACATCACCGAATCAGTCAACCGTTCACTGATAATGAGTTGCAATCTCATAACAAGCTATTCTGAGGTTCCACATCGCCGAATCGGTGAACCGTTCGATGATAATGAGCTACAATCTCATAGCAAGCTATTCTTAGGTTCCACATCGCCAAATCGGTCAACCATTCAATGATAATGAGTTGTAATCTCATAACAAGCCATTCTGAGGTTCTACATCACTAAATTGGTCAACAGTCCAATGATAATGAGTTGTAATCTCATAACAAGCCATTCTGAAGTTCCACATCGCCGAATTGGTCAACCGTACAATGATAATGAGTTGTAATCTCATAACAAGCTATTTTGAGGTTCCACATCACTGAATCGGTCAACTATTTGATGATAATGAGCTACAATCTCATAATAAGCTATTCTGAGGTTCCAAATCACCGAATCGGTCAACCGTTTGATGATAATGAGTTGCAATCTTATAACAAACTATTCTGAGGTTCCACATCACCGAATCGGTCAACCATTCGATGATAATGAGCTACAATCTCATAACAAGCTGTTCTGAGGTTCCACGTCGCTAAATCAGTCAACCATTGGATGATACTGAGTTGTAATCTCATAACAAGCCATTCTGAGGTTCTACATCACTAAATTGGTCAACAGTCAATGATAATGAGTTGTAATATCATAACAAGCCATTCTGAGGTTCCACATTGCTGAATTGGACAACTGTACAATGATAATGAGTTGTAATCTCATAACAAGCTATTTTGAGCTTCTATATCACTGAATCGGTCAACTATTTGATGATAATGAGCTACAATCTCATAACAAGCTATTTTGAGGTTCCAGATCACCGAATCGGTCAACCATTTGATGATAATGAGTTGCAATCTCATAACAAACTATTCTAAGGTTCCACATTACCGAATCGGTCAACCATTCGATGATAATGAGCTACAATCTCATAACAAGCTGTTTTGAGGTTCCACATCGCCGAATCGGTCAACCATTTGATGATAATGAGTTGCAATCTCATAACAAGCCGTTCTGAGTTTCCACATCGCCGAATTGGTCAACCTTTCGATGATAATGAGCTGCAATCTCATAAGAAGTTATTCTAAGGTTCCACATCACCAAATCGGTTAACCGTTTGATGATAATGAGTTGTAATCTCATAACAAGTCGTTCTGAGGTTCCACATCGCCGAATTTCTCAACTATTCAATGATAATGAGTTGCAATCTCATAACAAGTCGTTCTGAGGTTCCACATCGCCGAATCGGTCAATAGTTCAATGATAATGAGCTGCAATCTCATAACAAGTTGTTCTGAGGTTCCACATCGCCAAATCGGTCAACCATTCAATTATAATGAGTTATAATCTCACAACAAGCCATTCTGAGGTTCCACATCGCTGAATCGGTCAATCGTTTGTTGATAATGTGTTGTAATCTCATAACAAGCCATTCTGAGGTTCCACATTGCCGAATCGGTCAACCATTCGCTGATAATGAGTTGCAATCTCATAACAAGCTGTTCTAAGGTTCCACATCATGGAATCGGTCAACCGTTTGATGATAATGAGCTGTAATCTCATAACAAGTTGTTCTGAGGTTCCACATCGCCGAATCAGTCAACTGTTTGATGATAATGAGTTGTAATCTTATAACAAGCCATTCTAAGGTTCCACATCGCCGAATCGGTCAACCGTTCGATGATAATGAGTTGCAATCTCATAACAAGCCATTCTGAGTTTCCACATCACTGAATCAGTCAACCATTCGATGATAATGAGCTACAATCTTGTAACAAGCTGTTCTGAGGTTTCACATCACCGAATTGGTCAACCGTTTGATGATAATGAGTTGTAATCTCATAGCAAACCGTTCTGATGTTCCACATCACGGAATCGGTCAACTGTTCGATGATTATATGTTGTAATCTCATAGCAAGCTGTTCTAAGGTTCCACATCACCGAATCGGTCAACTGTACATTGATAATGAGTTGTAATCTCATAACAAGCTATTTTGAGGTTCCACATCACCGAATCGGTCAACCGTTTGATGATAATGAGCTACAATCTCATAACACGTTATTTTGAGGTTCCACATCACCGAATCAGTCAACCATTTGATGATAATGAGTTGTAATCTCATAAAAAGCCATTCTGAGGTTCCACATCACCGAATTGGTCAACTGTTTGATGATAATGAGTTGCAATCTCATAACAAGCCATTTTGAGGTTCCACATCGCTGAATCAGTCAACCGTTCAATGATAATGAGCTGCAATCTCATAATAAGCTGTCCTAAGGTTCCCCATTCCCAAATCGGTCAACCATTTGATGATAATGAGTTGTAATCTCATAACAAGCCATTCTGAGGTTCCACATCGCTGAATCGGTCAATCGTTCGATGATAATGAGTTGTAATCTCATAACAAGCCGTTCTAAGGTTCAACATCACCGAATCGGTCAACCGTACATTGATAATGAGTTGTAATCTCATAACAAGCTATTTTGAGGTTCCACATCGCCGAATCGGTCAATCATTCAATGATAATGAGCTGTAATCTCATAACAAGTTGTTCTGAGGTTCCACATCGCCGAATTGGTCAACCATTCGATGATAATGAGTTCCAATCTCATAACAAGCTATTCTGAGGTTCCACATCATCGAATTGGTCAACCGTTCGATGATAATGAGCTATAATCTCATAAGCTATTCTTAGGTTCCACATCATCGAATCGGTCAACGGTTCAATGATAATGAGTTGTAATCTCATAACAAGCTATTCTAAGGTTCCACATCGCTGAATCGGTCAACCGTTCGATGATAATGAGTTGTAATCTCATAACAAGCCTTTCTAAGGTTCCACATCGCCAAATCGGTCAACCTTTCAATGATAATGAGTTATAATCACATAACAAGCCATTCTGAGGTTCCACATCACCGAATTGGTCAACCATTCGCTGATAATGAGTTGCAGTCTCATAACAAGCTATTCTGAGGCTCCACATCGCCGAATCGGTCAACCGTTCGATGATAATGAGCTGCAATCTCATAACAAGCTATTCTGAGGTTCCACATCACTGAATTTGTCAACAATTCAATGATAATGAGTTGTAATCTCATAACAAGCCGTTCTGAGGTTCCACATCGCCGAATCGGTCAACCGTTTGATGATAATGGGTTGCAATCTTATAACAAGCCATTCTAAGTTTCCACATCACTGAATTAGTCAACCGCTCGATGATAATGAGCTACAATCTCATAACAAGCTGTTCTAAGGTTCCACATCGCCGAATTAGTCAACCGTTTGATGATAATGAGTTTTAATCTCATAACAAGCCATTCTGAGGTTACACATCACCAAATTGGTCAACCGTACATTGATAATGAGTTGTAATCTCATAACAAGCTGTTTTGAGGTTCCACATGACCGAATCAGTCAACTATTTGATGATAATGAGCTACAATCTCATAACAAGCCGTTTTGAGGTTCCACATCATTGAATCGGTCAATCGTTCGATGATAATGAGTTGCAATCTCATAACAAGCTATTCTAAGGTTCCACATCACCAAATCGGTCAACCATTCGATGATAATGAGCTACAATCTCATAACAAGCTGTTCTAAGGTTCCACATCGATGAATCAGTCAACCGTTTGATGATAATGAGTTGCAATCTCATAACAAGCCATTCTAAGTTTCCACATTGCCGAATTGGTCAACCATTTGATGATAATGAGCTGCAATCTCATAACAAGCTATTCTAAGGTTCCACATCACTGAATCGGTCAACCGTTCGATGATAATGAGTTGTAATCTCATAACAAGTCATTCTAAGGTTCCACATCACCGAATCGGTCAACCATTCAATGATAATGAGTTGCAATCTCATAACAAGCCGTTCTGACATTCCACATCACCGAATCAGTCAACAGTTCAATGATAATGAGCTATAATCTCATAACAAGTTGTTCTGAGGTTCCACATCACTGAATCGGTCAATCGTTCGATGATAATGAGTTGTAATCTCATAACAAGCCATTCTGAGGTTCCACATCGCCGAATCAGTCAACTGTACGATGATAATGAGTTATAATCTCATAACAAGCCGCTCTGAGGTTCCACATCACCGAATCATTCAACCATTCGATGATAATGAGCTACAATCTCATAACAAACTATTCTGACATTCTACATCAATGAATCAGTCAACTGTTCGATGATAATGAGTTGCAATCTCATAACAAGCCATTCTGAGGTTCCACATCGCCGAATCGGTCAATCATTTGCTGATAATGAGTTGTAATCTCATAACAAGTTATTCTGAGGTTCCACATCACCAAATCGGTCAACCGTTCAATGATAATAAGCTACAATCTCATAACAAGCTGTTCTGAGGTTCCACATCACCGAATTGGTCAACCGTTCGATGATAATGAGTTGTAATCTTATAACAAGCTATTTTGTGGTTCCACATCGCTAAATCGGTCAAGCATTTGATGATAATGAGCTGCTATCTCATAACAAGCTACTCTGAGGTTCCACATCGCCGTATTGGTCAACCGTTCGATGATAATAAGTTGCAATCTCATAACAAGTTGTCCTAAGCTTCCACATCACTGAATCAGTCAACCATTCGATGATAATGAGTTATAATCTCATAATAAGCTCTTCTGAGGTTCCACATCGCTGAATCAGTCAACCGTTCAATGATAATGAGCTACAATATCATAACAAGCTATTTTGAGGTTCCACATCGCCGAATTGGTCAACCATTCGATGATAATGATTTCTAATCTCATAACTAGTAGTTCTGATGTTCCACATCACCAAATCGGTCAGTCGTTCGATGATAATGAGTTGCAATCTCATAACAAGCCGTTCTGAGGTTCCACATCGCTGGATGGTCAACTGTTTGATGATAATAAGTTATAATCTCATAACAAGCTATTCTGAGGTTCCACATCACTGAATCGGTCAATCATTCGATGATAATGAGTTGTAATCTCATAACAAGCCATTCTGAGGTTCCACATTGCCAAATCGGTCAACTGTTTGCTGATAATGAGTTGCAATCTCATAACAAGCTGTTCTGAGGTTCCACATTGCTGAATCGGTCAACCGTTTGATGATAATGAGCTACAATCTCATACCAAGCTATTATGAGGTTCCACATTGCCGAATCGGTCAATCATTCGATGATAATGAGTTGTAATCTCATAACAAGCCATTCTGAGGTTCCGCATCACCGAATCGGTCAACCGTTTAATGATAATGAGTTGCAATCTCATAACAAGCCATTCTGAGGTTCCACATCGCCTTATCGGTCAACCGTTTGATGATAATGAGTTGCAATCTCATAACAAGCTGTTCTAAGGTTCCACATAGTTGAATTGGTCAACTGTTTGATGATAATAAGTTGTAATCTCATAACAAGCCATTCTGAGGTTCCACATCACTGTATCGGCCAACTATACATTGATAATAAGCTGCAATCTCATAACAAGCTATTTTGAGGTTCCACATCACCGAATCGGTCAACCATTCGATGATAATGAGTTGTAATCTCATAACAAGCTGTTCTGAGGTTCCACATTGCCGAATCGGTCAACCATTCGATGATAATGAGTTGTAATCTCATAACAAGCCATTCTGAGGTTCCACATCGCCGAATCATTCAACCGTTCACTGATAATGAGTTGCAATGTCATAACAAGCCATTCTGAGGTTCCACATCACCGAATCAGTCAACCGTTCACTGATAATGAGTTGCAATCTCATAATAAGCTATTCTGAGGTTCCACATCGCCGAATCGGTCAACCGTTTGATGATAATGAGTTGTAATCTCATAAGAAGCCGTTCTAAGGTTCCAAATCCCCGAATCGGTCAACCGTTCGATGATAATGAGTTGCAATCTCATAACAAGCCATTCTGAGGTTCCACATCACCGAATCAGTCAACCGTTTGCTGATAATGAGTTGCAATCTCATAACAAGCTATTCTGAGGTTCCACATTGCTGAATCGGTCAATCATTTGATGATAATGAGTTGTAATCTCATAACAAGCCATTCTGAGGTTCCACATCATAGAATCGGTCAACCGTTCGATGATAATAAGTTTTAATCTCATAGCAAGCTATTCTGAGGTTCCACATCACCGAATCAGTCAACCATACATTAATAATGAGTTTTAATCTCATAACAAGCTGTTCTGAGGTTCCACATCGCCGAATCGGTCAACCGTTCGATGATAATGAGCTACAATCTCACAACAAGCTATTCTGAGGTTCCACATTGCCGAATCGTTCAATCGTTCAATGATAATGAGTTGTAATCTCATAACAAGCCATTCTAAGGTTCCACATCACCAAATCGGTCAACTATTTGATGATAATGAGTTGCAATCTCATAACAAGCTGTTTTGAGGTTCCACATCACCAAATTGGTCAACTGTTTGATGATAATGAGTTGCAATCTCATAACAAGCTGTTCTGAGGTTCTACTTTGCTGAATTGGTCAACCGTTTGATGATAATGAGTTACAATCTCATAACAAGTTTTTTTGAGGTTCCACATCACTGAATCGGTCAACCATTCGATGATAATGAGTTGTAATCTCATAATAAGCCATTCTGAGGTTCCACATCGTCGAATCGGTCAACTGTACATTGATAATGAGTTGTAATCTCACAACAAGCTATTCTGAGGTTCCACATCACCGAATCGGTCAACCGTTCAATGATAATGAGCTGCTATCTTAGGTTCCACATCACTGAATCTGTCAATCATTCGATCATAATGAGCTGTAATCTCATAACAAACTATTTTGAGGTTCCACATCACCGAATCGGTCAATCGTTCGATGATAATGAGTTGTAATCTCATAACAAGCCATACTGAGGTTCCACATCACCAAATCAGTCAACTATTTGATGATAATGAGTTGTAATCTCATAAAAAGCCATTCTGAGGTTCCACATCACCGAATCAGTCAACCATTTGCTGATAATGAGTTGCAATCTCATAACAAGCTATTCTGAGGTTCCACATCGTCGAATCGGTGAACCCTTCGATGATAATGAGCTGCAATCTCATAACAAGCTATTCTGAGGTTCCACATCGCTGAATCGGTCAACCATTCAATGATAATGAGTTGTAATCTCATAACAAGCCATTCTGAGGTTCTACATCACTAAATTGGTAGATAGTTCAATGATAATGAGTTGTAATCTCATAATAAGCCATTCTAAAGTCCCACATCGCCGAATTGGTCAACCGTACAATGATAATGAGTTGTAATCTCATAACAAGCTATTTTGAGGTTCCACATCACCGAATTGGTCAACTATTTGATGATAATGAGCTACAATGTCATAATAAGCTATTCTGAGGTTCCAAATCACCGAATCAGTCAACCATTTGATGATAATGAGTTGCAATCTCATAACAAACTATTCTGAGGTTCCACATCACCGAATCAGTCAACCATTCGATGATTATGAGCTACAATCTCGTAACAAGCTATTCTGAGGTTCCACATTGCCGAATCAGTCAACCATTCGATGATACTGAGTTGTAATCTCATAACAAGCTATTCTGAGGTTCTACATCACTAAATTGGTCAACAGTTCAATGATAATGAGTTGTAATCTCATAACAAGCCATTCTGAGGTTCCACATCACCAAATTGGTCAACCGTACAATAATAATGAGTTATAATCTCATAACAAGCTATTTTGAGGTTCCACATCACCGAATCGGTCAACTCTTTGATGATAATGAGCTAAAATCTCATAACAAGCTATTCTGAGGTTCTAGATCACTGAATCGGTCAACCGCTTGATGATAATGAGTTGTAATCTCATAACAAACTATTCTGAGGTTCCACATCATTGAATCGGTCAACCATTCGATGATAATGAGCTACAATCTCATAACAAGCTGTTCTGAGGTTCCACATCGCCGAATCGGTCAACCATTTGATGATAATGAGTTGAAATCTCATAACAAGCCATTCTGAGTTTCCACATCGCCGAATTGGTCAACCGTTTGATGATAATGAGCTACAATCTCATAACAAGCTGTTCTAAGGTTCCACATCGCTGAATCGGTTAACCGTTTGATGATAATGAGTTGTAATCTCATAACAAGCCATTCTGAGGTTCCACATCGCCGAATTGCTCAACCGTTCAATGATAATGAGTTGCAATCTCATAACAAGCCGTTCTGACGTTCCACATCACCGAATCGGTCAACAATTCAATGATAATGAGCTGCAATCTCATAACAAGCTGTTCTGAGGTTCCACATCACCGAATCGGTCAACCGTTCAATGATAATGAGTTATAATCTCACAACAAGTCATTCTGAGGTTCCACATCACCGAATCAGTCAACCATTTGATTATAATGAGTTGTAATCTCATAACAAGCCGTTCTGAGGTTCCACATTGCCAAATCGGTCAACCGTTCGCTAATAATGAGTTGTAATCTCATAACAAGCCATTTTGAGGTTCCACATCACCGAATCGGTCAACCATTCACTGATAATGAGTTGTAATCTTATAACAAGCTGATCTGAGGTTCCACATCATCGAATCAGTCAACCATTCGATGATAATGAGTTACAATCTCATAACAATCTATTCTGAGGTTCTACATCGCTGAATCAGTCAACTGTTCGATGATAATGAGTTGTAGTCTCATAACAAGCCATTCTAAGGTTCCACATCACCAAATCAGTCAACCATACATTGATAATGACCTGCAATCTCATAACAAACTGTTCTAAGGTTCCACATCGCCAAATCGATCAACCATTTGATGATAATGAGTTGTTATCTCATAACAAGCCATTTTGAGGTTCCACATTGCCAAATCGGTCAACCATTCGATGATAATGAGTTGCAATCTCATAACAAGCCATATTGAGGTTCCACATCGCCGAATCGGTCAACCATTCACTAATAATGAGTTGTTATCTCATAACAAGCCGTTCTGAGGTTTTACATCACCGAATCGGTCAACTGTTCATTGATAATGAGTTGGAATCTCATAACAAGCCATTCTAAGGTTCCACATCATCAAATTAGTCAACCATTTGATTATAATGAGTTGCAATCTCATAACAACCTGTTCTAAGGTTCCACATCACTGAATCGGTCAACCGTTCGATGATAATGAGTTGTAATCTCATAACAAGTCATTTTGAGGTTCCACATCCCCTAATCGGTCAACCGTACATTGGTAATGAGTTGCAATCTCATAACAAGCTATTTTGAGGTTCCATATCGCTGAATCGGTCAACTGTTCAATGATAATGAGTTGTAATCTCATAACAAGCTGTTGTGATGTTCCAAATCACCAAATCGGTCAACCGTTCAATGATAATGAGTTTTAATCTCATATTAAGCCATTCAGAGGTTCCACATCACCGAATCGGTCAACCGTTCGCTGATAATGAGTTGCAATCTCATAACAAGCTATTCTGAGGTTCCACAACACTGAATTGGTCAACCATTCAATGATAATGAGCTGCAATCTCATAACAAGTTGTTCTGAGGTTCCACATCGCCGAATCGGTCAACTGTTCAATGATAATGAGTTGTAATTGCATAACTATCCTTTCTGAGGTTCCACATCACCGAATCAGTTAACCATTTGATGATAATGAGCTGTAATCTCATAACAAGCTATTCTAAGGTTCCACATCACTGAATCACTCAACCATTCAATGATAATTGGTTGTAATCTCATAGAAAGTTGTTCTAAGGTTCCACATCACTGAATCGGTCAACCATTCGATGATAATGAGCTACAATGTCATAACAAGCTATTCTGAGGTTCAACATCGCCGAATCGATCAACCATTTGATGATAATGATTTGTAATCTCATAACAAGCCTTTCTGACATTCCACAACACCAAATCGGTTGACCGTTCAATGATAATAAGTTGCAATCTCATAATAAGCCCTTCTGAGGTTCCACATCACCAAATCGGTCAACCGTTTGGTGATAATGAGCTACAATCTCATAACAAGCTATTCTAAGGTTCAACATTGCTGAATCGGTCAACCATTCGATGATAATGAGTTGTAATCTCATAACAAGCCATTCTAAGGTTCCACATCGCTAAATCGGTCAATCGTACATTGATAATAAGCTGCAATCTCATAACAAGCTGTTCTGAGGTTCCACATTGCTGAATCGGTCAACTGTTCCATGATAATGAGTTGTAATCTCATAACAAGCCATTTTGAGGTTCCACATCGCCGAATCAGTCAACCGTTTGATGATAATGAGTTGTAATCTAATAACAGGCCATTTTGAGGTTCCACATCACCGAATCGGTCAACCATTTGCTGATAATGAGTTACAATCTCATAACAAGCTGTTCTGAGGTTCCACATCGCCAAATCGGTCAATCGTTCAATGATAATAAGCTGCAATCTCATAACAAGTTTTTTAGAGGTTCCACATCGCCGAATTGGTCAAGCGTTCGATGATAATGAGCTAGAATCTCATAAAAAGCTATTCTGAGGTTGCACATTGGTGAATTGATCAACCATTCGATGATAATGAGTTATAATCTCATAACAAGCCATTCTGAGGTTCCACATTGCTGAATCGGTCAACTATTCGATTATAATGAGCTATAATCTCATAACAAGCTATTTTGAGGTTCCACATCACCGAATCAGTCAACCGTTCGATGATAATGAGTTGTAATCTCATAACAAGCTATTCTGAGGTTCCACATCACTAAATCGGTCAACCGTTCGATGATAATGAGCTGCAATCTCATAAGAAGTAGTTTTGAGGTTCCACATCGCCGAATCGGTCAACCATTCAATGATAATGAGCTGCAATCTCATAACAAGCTATTCTGAGGTTCCTTATCGCCGTATTGGTCAACCGTTTGATGATAATAAGCTATAATTTTATAACAAGCTATTTTGAGGTTCCACATCACTGTATCAGTCAACCGTTTGCTGATAATCAGTTGTAATCTCATAACAAGCCATTCTGAGGTTCCACATCAACGAATCAGTCAACCGTTCGATGATAATGAGTTGCAATCTCATAAAATGCTATTTTTAGGTTCCATATTGCCGAATCGGTCAACCGTTTGATGATGATAACAAGTTGTAATCTCATAAAAAGCCATTCTGAGGTTCCACATCGCCGAATCGGTCAACTGTACATTGATAACAAGGTACAATCTCATAACAAGCTATTCTGAGGTTCCACATCACCGAATCAGTCAACCGTTCAATGATAATAAGTTGTAATCTCATAACAAGCTATTTTGAGGTTCCACATCACCGAATCGGTTAACCATTTGATGATAATGAGTTGTAAAATCATAACAAGCCATTCTGAAGTTCTACATTGCCGAATCAGTCAACCGTTCATTGAAAATGAGTTGCAATCTCATAACAAGCTATTTTGTGTTGGAATAATGATACATTTGGCATCCGTGAATGCACTTAGTGAAAACACTTATTCAGTTTTGAATGCTTACCGAGCTTATCACTCAGCCCACAGCCTATACTGAGCATTCAGTAAAGCTCACTGATCAAACAGTTCAAACCGAGCAGTAAGGCAGTCACCGAGCATATAAGAAGAACATCAGTTACCGAGCAGACGGTAGTCACCGAGTCATCAGTTGAAGATAACCGAGAGGTCAGTTTCTACCGAGTCACCAGTGGT
>MU223284.1:921449-979396 GCA_018584345.1 Thuja plicata | reverse complement strand
CAATCACTCCTAATTAGGAGGCAACAGGTCATCTCAATCATTTTGTAGAACAAACAATTCATGTTTGTCTCTGCAAATCAAATGGATTGAATAAGGACTATGTTGCGTTTGTGTTGAATAGAGAGGTCCACATTCGACATCAAACAATAATGAGCTGCAATCTCATAACAAGCTGTTCTAAGGTTCCACATCGCCGAATCGGTCAACTGTTATATGATAATGAGTTGTAATCTCATAACAAGCCATTTTGAGATTCCACATCACTGAATCGGTCAACCATTCGATGATAATGAGCTACACTCTCATAACAAGCTCTTCTAAAGTTCCACATCATCGTATAGGTCAACCGTTCGATGATAATGAGCTGCAATCTCATAACAAGTTGTTCTGAGGTTCCACATCGCCAAATCAGTCAACCATTCGATGATAATGAGTTGTAATCTCATAACAAGCCATTTTGAGGTTCCACATCGCTGAATCGGTCAAGCGTTCACTGATAATGAGTTGCAATCTCATAACAACCTATTTTGAAGTTCTACATCACCGAATCAGTCAACCATTTGATGATAATGATTTTTAATCTCATAAAAAGCCGTTATAAGGTTCCACATAGCCGAATTGGTCAACCGTTCGATGATAATGAGTTGCAATTTCATAACAAGCCGTTCTGAGGTTCCACATCACCGAATCGGTCAACTATTCAATGATAATGAGCTTCAATCTCATAACAAGCTATTTTGAGGTTCCACGTCACTGAATTGGTCAACCATTCGATGATAATGAGTTGTAATCTCATAACAAGCCATTCTGATGTTTCACATTACTGAATCAATCAACCATTCGATGATAATGAGTTGTAATCTCATAATAAGCTATTCTGAGGTTCCACATCACCGAATCGGTCAACCATTCACTAATAATGAGTTGTAATCTCATAACAAGCCATTCTGAGGTTCCACATCACTGAATCGGTCCATCGTTCACTGATAGTGAGTTATAATCTCATAATAAGCCATTCTGAGGTTCCACATCATTGAATCAGTCAACCATTTGATGATAATGAGTTGTAATCTCATAACAAGCTATTCTGAGGTTTCACATCACCGAATCGGTCAACCATTCAATGATAATGAGTTTTAATCTCATAACAAGCCATTCTGAGGTTCCACATCACCAAATTAGTCAATCGTACATTGATAATGAGCTGCAATCTCATAACAAGCTATTTTGAGGTTCCCCATCACCGAATCGGTCAACCATTCAATGATAATGAGTTCTAATCTCATAACAAGCCATTCTAAGGTTCCACATCACTGAATCGGTCAATTGTTTGATGATAATGAGTTGTAATCTCATAACAAGCCATTCTGAGGTTCCACATCACTGAATCGGTCAACCGTTCACTAATAATGAGTTGCAATCTCATAACAAGCTATTCTGAGGTTTCACATTGCCAAATCGGTGAACCATTCGATGATAATGAGCTACAATCTCATAAAAAGCTATTCTGAGGTTCCACATCGCTGAATCGGTCAATCTTTTGATGATAATGAGTTGTAATCTCATAGCAAGCCCTTCTGAGGTTCCACATCACCGAATCGGTCAACCGTTCAGTGATAATGAGTTGCAATCTCATAACAAGTCATTCTGAGGTCCCACATCACTGAATTGGTCAACCATTTGTTGATAATGAGCTACAATCTCATAACAAGCTGTTCTGAGGTTCCACATCGCCGAATCGATCAACTGTTTGATGATAATGAGTTGTAATCTCATAACAAGCCATTCTGAGGTTCCACATCGCCGAATCGGTCAACCGTTCGATGATAATGAGCTACAATATCATAACAAGCTATTTTTAGGTTTCACATCGCTGAATCAGTCAACCATTTGATGATAATGAGTTGTGATCTCATAACAAGCTGTTCTAAGGTTCCACATCACTGAATCCATCAACCATTTGATGATAATGAGCTCTAATCTCATAACAAGTTGTTCTAAGGTTTCGCATCGCCGAATCGGTCAACCGTTCGATGATAATGATTTGTAATCTTATAACAAGATGTTGTGAGGTTCCACATCGCCAAATCACTCAACTGTTTGATGATAATGAGTTTCAATCTCATAACAAGCCGTTCTAAGGTTCCACATCACTGAATTAGTCAACCATTCAATGATAATGAGCTGTAATCTCATAAAAAGCTATTTTGAGGTTCCACATCATTGAATCGGTCAACTATTCAATGATAATGAGTTGTAATCTCATAACAAGCCGTTCTGAGGTTCCACATCGCCGAATTGGTCAATTGTTCGATGATAATGAGTTGTAATCTCATAACAAGCCATTTTAAGGTTCCACATCACCAAATCAGTCAACCGTTCACTAATAATGAGTTGTAATCTCATAACAAGCCATTCTAAGGTTCCACATCGCCAAATCAGTCAACCATTCACTGATAATGAGTTGTAATCTCATAACAAGCCGTTCTGAGGTTCTACATCATCAAATCGGTCAATTGTTCGATGATAATGAGTTGCAATCACATAACAAGCTATTCTAAGGTTCCACATCACCAAATCAGTCAACTGTTCGATGATGATGAGTTATAATCTCATAACAAGCCATTCTGAGGTTCCACATCACCGAATCGGTCAACCATACATTGATAATGAGCTAGAATCTCATAACAAGCTTTTCTAAGGTTCCACATCGCCGAATCGGTCAACCGTTCGATGGTAATGAGTTATAATCTTGTAACAAGCCAGTTTGAGGTTCCACATCGCCGAATCGGTCAACCGTTCAATGATAATGAGTTGCAAAATCATAACAAGCCATTGTGAGTTTCCACATCGTCGAATCGGTCAACTGTTTGATGATAATGAGCTACAATCGCATAACAAGCTATTCCTAGGTTCCACATCTCTGAATCGGTCAACCATTTGATGATAATGAGTTATAATCTCATAACAAGCCATTCTAAGGTTCCACATCACCGAATCAGTCAACTGTTCACTGATAATGAGTTGTAATCTCATAACAAGCCATTCTGAGGTTCCACATCGCCAAATCAATCAATCATTCGATGATAATGAGTTGTAATCTCATAACAAGCCATTTTAAGGTTCCACATCACCAAATTGGTCAATCGTTCGCTGATAATGAGTTGTAATCTCATAACAAGCCATTCTGAGGTTCCACATCATCGAATCGGTCAACCGTTCAATGATAATGAGTTGCAATCTCATAACAAGCTGTTCTAAGGTTCCACATCACCAAATTGGTCGACCATTCGATGATAATGAGTTGTAATCTCATAACAAGCCATTCTGAGGTTCCACATTGCCAAATCGGTCAACCGTACACTGATAATGAGTTACAATCTCATAACAAGCTATTCTGAGGTTCCACATCACCGAATTGGTCAGCCGTTTGATGATAATGAGCTGCAATCTCATAACAAGTTGTTGTAAGTTTCCACATCACTGTATCGGTCAACCATTTGATGATAATGTGTTGTAATCTCATATCAAGCCATTCTGAGGTTCCACATTACCGAATCAATCAACCATTTGATGATAATGAGTTGCAATCTCATAACAAGCCGTTCTGAGGTTCCACATCGCCGAATCGGTCAACTGTTTGATGATAATGAGCTGCAATCTCATAACAATTTGTTCTGAGGTTCCACATCACCAAATCAGGTAATCGTTTGATGATAATGAGTTGTAATCTCATAACAAGCTATTCTGAGGTTCCACATCGTCGAATCGGTCAACCGTTTGATGATAATGAGCTGCAATCTCATAACAAGCTATTCTGAGGTTCCACATCACTATATTGGTCAATTGTTTGATGATAATGAGCTGCAATATCATAACAAGCTATTCTGAGGTTCCAGATTGTGGAATCAATCAACCGTTTGATGATAATGAGTCGTAATCTCATAACAAGGTTTTTGAGGTTCCACATTGCTGAATCGGTCAACCGTTCGATGATAAGAGCTACAATCTCATAACAAGTTGTTCTTAGGTTCCACATCACCGAATCGGTCAACCGTTCGATGATAATGATTTGTAATCTCATAACAAGCCGTTCTAAGGTTCCACATCATAGAATAATTCAACCGTTCAATGATAATGAGTTGCAATCTCATAGCAAGCCATTCTGAGGTTCCACATCACCGAATCGGTCAACCATTCGATGATAATGAGCTGCAATCTCATAACAAGCTATTTTGAGGTTCCACATCACCGAATCGGTCAACCATTTGATGATAATGAGTTGTAATCTGATAACAAGCCGTTCTAAGGTTCAACATCACCGAATCGGTCAACTGTTCGATGATAATGAGTTGTAATCTCATAAAAAGCCATTCTGAGGTTCCACATCACAGAATCGGTCAATTGTTCACTAATAATGAGTTGTAATATCATAACAAGCCATTCTGAGGTTCCACATCACCGAATCAGTCAACCGTTCACTGATAATGAGTTGTAATCTCATAACAAGCCATTCTAAGGTTCCACATCATCAAATCGGTCAACCGTTTGATGATAATGAGTTGCAATCTCATAACAAGCTATTCTGAGGTTCCACATCGCCGAATCGGTCAACTGTTCGATGATAATGAGTTGTAATCTCATAACAAGCCATTCTAACATTCCACATCACCGAATCAGTCAACCATACATAAATTATGAGCTACAATCTCATAACAAGCTATCCTGAGGTTCCACATCACCGAATCGGTCAACCATTTGATGATAATGAGTTGTAATCTCATAATAAGCCGTTCTGAGGTTCCACATCACTGGATCGGTCAACCATTCACTGATAATGAGTTGCAATCTGATAAAAAGGTGTTCTGAGGTTCCAGATCGCTGAATCAGTCAATCGTTCGATGATAATGAGTTGCAATCTCATAACAAGCTGTTCTGATGTTCGACATTGCCGAATCGGTCAACCGTTTGATAATAATGAGTTTTAATATCATAACAAGCCATTCTGAGGTTCCACATCCCCAAATCGGTCAACCATTTGATGATAATGAGTTGCAATCTCATAACAAGCCGTTCCAAGTTTACACAGTGCCGAATCGGTCAACCGTTTGATAATAATGAGCTGCAATCTCATAACAAACTATTCTTAGGTTCCACATCGCCGAATCGGTCAACCGTTCGATGATAATGAGTTGTAGTCTCATAACAATCTATTATGAGTTTCCACATCACCGAATCGGTCAACCATTCGATGATAATGAACTACAATCTCATAACAAGCTATTCTGAGGTTCCACATCACCGTATTGGTCAACCATTTGATGATAATGAGCTATAATCTCATAACAAGTTGTTCTGAGGTTCCACATCGCCAAATCAGTCAACCGTTTGATGATAATGAGTTGTAATCTCATAACAAGCTATTCTAAGGTTTCACATCGCTGAATCAGTCAACCGTTCGATGATAATGAGCTGCAATCTTATAACAAGCTATTCTGAGGTTCCACATCGCTGAATCATTCAACCGTTCGATGATAATGATTTGTAATCTCATAACAAGCCGTTCTGAGGTTCCAAATGACCGAATCGGTCAACCGTTCAATCATAATGAGTTGTAATCTCATAACTATCCATTCTGAGGTTCCACATCACCGAATCGGTCAATCATTCGATTATAATGAGCTACAATCTCATAACAAGTTGCTCTGAGGTTCCACATCACCGAATCAGTTAACCATTTGGTGATAATGAGTTGTAATCTCATAACAAGCCATTTTGAGGTTCCACATCGCCGAATCGGTCAACCGTTCAATGATAATGAGTTGTAATCTCATAACAAGCTATTCTGAGGTTCCACATTACCAAATCGGTCAATCGTTCGCTAATAATGAGTTGTAATCTCATAACAAGCCATTCTGAGGTTTCACATCGCCAAATCGGTCAATCATTTGTTGATAATGAGTTATAATCTCATAACAAGCAATTCTGAGGTTCCACATCGCTGAATCGGTCAACCATACATTGATAATGAGCTACAATATCATAACAAGTTGTTCTAATGTTCCACATCACCGAATCAGTCAACCGTTTAATTATAATGAGTTGTAATCTCATAACAACCTGTTCTGAGGTTCCACATCACCAAATCAGTCAATCATTCGATGATAATGAGTTTTAATCTCATAACAAGCCATTTTGAGGTTCCACATCACCAAATCGGTCAACCATACATTGGTAATGAGCTACAATCTCATAACAAGCTGTTCTGAGGTTCCACATCACCGAATCGGTCAACTATTTGATGATAATGAGTTGTAATCTCATAACAAGCTGTTCTGAGGTTCCACATTGTCGAATTGGTCAACCGTTCGATGATAATGAGTTGTAATCTCATAACAAGCTATTTTGAGGTTCCACATCATTGAATCGGTCAACCGTTCACTGATAATGAGTTGTAATATCATAACACGCTGTTCTAAGGTTCCACATCACTGAATCAGTCAACCGTTCGATGATAATGAGATACAATCTCATAACAAGCTATTTTGAGGTTCCACATCGCCAAATCGGTCAACCGTTCAATGATAATGAGTTGTAATCTCATAACAAGCAGTTCTGAGGTTTCACATCGCCGAATCGGTCAATCGTTCAATGATAATGAGCTAGAATCTCATAACAAGCTGTTCTAAGGTTCCACATCACCGAATCGGTCAACCGTTCGATGATAATGAGCTACAATCTCATAACAAGCTATTTTGAGGTTCCACATCACTAAATCGGTCAACTGTTCGATGATAATGAGCTAAAATATCATAACAAGCTATTTTGAGGTTCCACATTGCCGAATGGGTCAACCATTCGATGATAATGAGTTCCAATCTCATAACAAGCTGTTCTGAGGTTCCACACCACCGAATCGGTCAACCGTTTGATGATAATGAGCTGCAATCTCATAACCAGCTATTTTGAGGTTCCACATCGCCAAATCGGTCAACCGTTCAATAATAATGAGTTATAATCTCATAACAAGCTGTTCTGAGGTTCCACATCGCCAAATCGATCAACTATTCAATGATAATGAGTTATAATCTCATAACAAGCCATTATGAGGTTCAACATTGCCAAATCAGTCAACCATACATTGATAATGTGCTGCAATCTCATAACAACCTATTGTGAGGTTCTATATTGCCGAATCAGTCAACCGTTTGATGATAATTAGTTGTAATCTCATAACAAGCCGTTCTGAGGTTCCACATCGCTGAATTAGTCAACCGTTTAATGATAATGAGTTGTAATCTCATAACAAGCCATTCTAAGGTTCCACATCGCTGAATTGGTCAACCATACGCTAATAATGAGTTGCAATCTTATAATAAGCTGTTCTGAGGTTCCACATCACAGAATCGGTCAACCGTTCAATGATAATGAGCTACAATCTCATAACAAGCTATTCTAAGGTTCCACATTGCTGAATCAGTGAAATGTTCATTAATAATGAGTTGTAATCTCATAACAAGCTGTTCTAAGGTTCTACATCATCGAATCAGTCAACCGTTCGATGATAATGAGTTGCAATCTCATAACAAGTTGTTCTGAGTTTCCACATCACTGAATCAGTCAACCGTTCAATGATAATGAGGTGTAATCTCATAACAAGCTATTTTGAGGGTCAACATCACCGAATCGGTCAATCGTTTGATGATAATGAGTTTTAATCTCATAACAAGCTATTTTGAGGTTCCACATCGCCGAATCGGTCAACTGTTTGATGATAATGAGTTGCAATCTCATAACAAGCCATTCTGAGGTTCCACATCACTAAATTGGTCAACCGTTTGATGATAACGAGTTGCAATCTCATAACAAGCTATTGTGAGGTTCCACATCACCGAATTGGTCAACCATTCGATGATAATAAGTTGTAATCTCATAACAAGCCATTCTGAGGTTCCACATCACTGAATCCATCAATCGTTTGATGATAATTAGTTATAATCTCATAACAAGCTATTCTGAGGTTCCACGTCACCGAATCGGTCAATTGTTCACTAATAATGAGTTGTAATCTCATAACAAGCCATTCTAAGGTTCCACATCACTGAATCGGTCAATTGTTCACTGATAATGAGTTGTAATCTCATAACAAGCTGTTCTGAGGTTCCACATCATTGAATCGGTCAATCATTTGATGATAATGAGTTGCAATCTCATAACAAGCTGTTCTGAGGTTCCACATCGCCAAATTAGTCAACTGATCGATGATAATGAGTTGTAATCTCATAAAAAGCTATTCTGAGGTTCCACATCGTGAAATCCATCAACCGTTTGATGATAATGAGCTGCAATCTCATAACAAGCTATTCTGAGGTTCCACATCTCTGAATCAGTCAACCGTTAAATGATAATGAGTTGCAATCTTATAACAAGCCATTCTGAGGTTCCACATCGCTGAATCAATCAACCGTTCGATGATAATGAGCTGCAATCTCATAACAAGTTGTTCTGAGGTTCCACATCGCTGTATTGGTAAACCATTCAATGATAATGAGCTATAATCTCATAACAAGCTGTTCTGAGGTTCCAAATCACCAAATTAGTCAACCGTTCGATGATAATGAGTTGTAATCTCATAACAAGCTATTCATAGGTTACACATTGCTGAATCCGTCAACTGTTCGATGATAATGAGCTGTAATCTCATAACAAGTTGTTCTGAGGTTCCACATCGCCAAATCGGTCAACCTTTTGATGATAATGATTTGTAATCTCATAACAAGCCATTTTGAGGTTCCACATAGCCGAATCGGTTAACCGTTCAATGATAATGAGTTGCAATCTTAAAATAAGCTATTCTAAGGTTCCACATCACTGAATCGGTCAACCGTTCGATGATAATGAGTTGCAATCTCATAACAAGCTGTTCTAATGTTCCACATCGCCGAATCAGTCAACCGTTTGATGATAATGAGTTGTAATATCATAACAAGCCGTTCAAAGGTTCCACATCGCTGAATCAGTCAACCGTTTGATGATAATGAGTTGTAATCTCATAACAAGCCATTCTGAGGTTCCACATCGCTGAATTGGTCAACCATTCGCTAATAATGAGTTGTAATCTCATAAGAAGCCATTCTGAGGTTCCACATCACCAAATCGGTCAACCATTCGCTGATAATGAGTTGTAATCTCATAACAAGCCGTTCTGAGGTTCCACATCATTGAATCGATCAACCGTTCGATGATAATGAGTTGCAATCTCATAACAAGCTATTCTGAGGTTCCACATCACCGAATTAGTCAACTGTTTGATGATAATGAGTTGTAATCTCATAACAAGCTATTCTGATGTTCCACATCACTGAATCGGTCAACCGTTCGATGATAATGACCTACAATCTCATAACAACCTATTTCGAGGTTCCACATCGCTGTATTGGTCAACGATTTGATGATAATGAGCTACAATCTCATAACAAGCTGTTCTGAGGTTCCACATCACCGAATCAGTCAACCATTCGATGATAATGAGTTGTAATCTCATAACAAGCTATTCTGAGGTTCCACATCACTGAATCAGTCAACCGTTCGATGATAATGACCTGCAATCTCATAACAAGCTATCCTGAGGTTCCACATCACCGAATCGGTCAACCGTTCCATGATAATGATTTGTAATCTCATAACAAGCTATTATGAGGTTCCACATTGCCAAATCGGTCAACCGTTCAATGATAATGAGTTGCAATCTCATAACAAGCCATTTTGAGGTTCGTAATCACCAAATCGGTCAACCGTTCAATCATAATGAGCTACAATCTCATAACAAGCTGTTCTAAAGTTCCACATTGCCGAATCGGTCAACTGTTTGATTATAATGAGTTGTAATCTCATAATAAGCTATCCTGAGGTTCCACATCACTAAATCGGTCAACCGTTCGATGATAATGAGTTGTAATCTCATAACAAGCCATTCTGATTTTCCACATCAGTAAATCGGTCAACCGTTCGCTAATAATGAGTTGTAATCTTATAAAAAGTTGTTCTGAGGTTTCACATTGCCGAATCGGTCAACCATTCACTGATAATGAGTTATAATCTCATAACAAGCCATTCTAAGGTTTCACATTATCGAATTAGTCAACTATTCGATGATAATGAGTTGTAATCTCATAACAAGCTGTTCTAAGGTTCCACATCACCGAATCAGTCAACCGTTTGATGATAATGATTTGTAATCTCATAACAAGGCATTCTGAGGTTCCACATTGCCAAATCGGTCAACCGTTTGATGATAATGAGTTGCAATCTCATAACAATCCATTCTGAGGTTCCACATCGCCGAATTGGTCAACCGTTTGATGATAATGAGCTACAATCTCATAAAAAGCTGTTCTGAGGTTCCACATCGCCGAATTAGTCAACCATTCGATGATAATGAGTTGTAATCTCATAACAAGCCGTTCTGAGATTCCACATCACCAAATCGGTCAACCATTCGATGATAATGAGTTGCAATCTCATAACAAGCCGTTCTAAGTTTCCACATCACCGAATTAGTCAACCGTTCGATGATAATGAGCTGCAATCTCATAACAAGCTATTCTGAGGTTCCACATTGCCAAATCGATCAACTGTTTGATGATAATGAGTTGTAATCTCTTAACAAGCCATTCTGAGGTTCCACATCACCGAATCGGTCAACCATTTGATGATAATGAGTTGCAATCTCATAACAAGCCATTCTAACATTCCACATCAGCGAATCAGTCAACCGTTTGATGATAATGAGTTGCAATCTCATAACAAGTTGTTCTGAGGTTCCAAATTGCTGAATCGATCAACTGTTCGATGATAATGAGTTGTAATCTCATAACAAGCCATTTTGAGGTTCCACATTGCTGAATCGGTCAACTATTTGATGATAATGAGTTGTAATCTCATAACAAGATGTTTTGAGGTTCCAGATCGCCATATTGGTCAACCATTTTCTAATAATGAGCTGTAATCTCATAACAAGCTATTCTGAGGTTCCACATCGCCGAATCAGTCAACCGTTTGATGATAATGAGTTGTAATCTTGTAACAAGCTATTCTTAGGTTCTACATCGTTGAATCGGTCAACCGTTTGATGATAATGAGTTGCAATCTCATAACAAGCTATTCTGAGGTTCCACATCGTTGAATCGGTCAAACGTTCGATGATAATGATTTATAATCTCATAACAAGCCATTCTGAGGTTCCACATCACTGAATCAGTCAACCATTCGTTGATAATGAGTTGCAATCTCATAACAAGTTGTTCTGAGGTTCCACATCACCGAATTGGTCAACCGTTCGATGATAATGAGCTGAAATCTCATAACAAGCTATTCTGAGGTTCCACATCACTGAATTGGTGAACTATTCGATGATAATGAGTTATAATCTCGTAACAAGTTATTCTGAGGTTCCACATCACTGAATCAGTCAACTATTCGATGATAATGAGTTGCAATCTCATAACAAGCCATTCTAAGGTTTCAGATCGCCGAATCGGTGAACCATTTGATGATAATGAGCTGCAATCTCATAAGAAGCTATTCTGAGGTTCCAGATCACCGAATCGGTCAACCGTTTGATGATAATGAGTTATAATCTCATAACAAGCCATTTTGAGGTTCCACATTGCCAAATCGGTCAATGATTCGATGATAATGAGCTGCAATCTCGTAACAAGCTATTCTGAGGTTCCACATCGCCGTATTGGTCAACCGTTCGATGATAATGAGCTGTAATCTCATAACAAGCTATTCTGAGGTTCCACATCACTGAATCAGTCAACCATTTGATGATAATGAGTTGTAATCTCATAACAAGTTATTCTGAGGTTCCACATCGCTGAATCGGTCAACCATTCAATGATAATGAGCTGCAATCCCATAACAAGCTATTCTAAGATTCCACATCACCGAATCGGTCAACCATTTGATCATAAGGATTTATAATCTCATAACAAGCCATTCTGAGGTTCCACATCGCCAAATAGGTCAACAGTTTCATGATAATGAGTTGCAATCTCATAACAAGCTGTTCTAAGGTTCTACATCGCCGAATCGGTCAACCATTTGTGATAATGATCTACAATCTCATAACAAGTTGTTTTGAGGTTCCACATTGTCGAATCGGTCAACCATTTGATGATAATGAGTTGTAATCTCATAACAAGCTGTTCTGAGGTTCTACATCACTAAATCAGTCAACCGTTCGCTAATAATGAGTTATAATCTCATAACAAGCCATTCTTGGGTTCCACATCACCAAATCGGTCAACTGTTCACTGATAATGAGTTGTAATCTCATATCAAGCCATTCTCAGGTTCCACATCATCAAATCGGTTAACCGTTCGATGATAATGACTTGCAATCTCATAACAAGCTATTTTGAGGTTCCACATCGCCAAATCGGTCAACCATTCGATGATAATGAGTTGTAATCTCATAACAAGCCATTCTAAGGTTCCACATTGCCAAATCAGTCAATCGTACATTGATAATAAGCTACAATCTCATAACAAGCTTTTCTGATGTTCCACATCACCGAATTGGTCAACCGTTCGACGATAATGAGTTGTAATCTCATAACGAGCTGTTCTAAGGTTCTACATTGCCAAATCGGTAAACCGTTTGATGATAATGAGTTGTAATCTCATAACAAGCTATTCTAAGGTTCCATATCACTAAATCGGTCAACTATTCATTGATAATGAGTTGAAATCTCATAAAAAGCTATTCTGAGGTTCCACATCACCGAATCGGTCAACCGTTTGATGATAATGAGCTACAATCTCATAACAAGCTATTCTGAGGTTCCACATTGCCGAATCTGTCAACCATTCAATGATAATGAGTTATAATCTCATAACAAGCCATTCTAAGGTTCTACATCGCCGGATCGGTCAACCGTTCAATGATAATGAGCTACAATCTCATAACAAGCTGTTCTTAGTTTCCACATTGGCAAATTAGTCAACCGTTCGATGATAATGAGCTACAATCTCATAACAAGCTGTTCTGAGGTTCTACATCGCCGAATCAGTCAACCATTCGATGATAATGAGTTGTAATCTCATAACAAGTCATTCTAAGGTTCCACATCACTGAATCGGTCAAGTGTTCCCTAATAATGAGTTGTAATCTCATAACAAGCTGTTCTGAGGTTCCACATCGCTAAATCGGTCAACCGTTCACTGATAATGACTTGTAATCTCATAACAAACCATTCTGAGGTTCCACATCATCAAATTGGTCAATCATTGGATGATAATGAGTTGTAATCTCATAACAAGCCATTCTGATGTTCCACATCGCCGAATCGGTCAACTATTCACTGATAATGAGTTGTAATCTCATAACAAGCTCATAACAAGATATTCTGAGGTTCCACATCACCAAATCGCTCAACCATTTGATGATAATGAGTTGTAATCTCATAACAAGCCATTCTGAGGTTCCACATCCCTGAATCAGTCAACTGTACATTGATAATGAGCTGCAATCTCATAACAAGCTGTTCTCAAGTTCCACATCGCCAAATCGGTCAACCGTTGGATGATAATGAGTTGTAATCTCATAACAAGCCATTCTGAGGTTCTACATCACCAAATTGGTCAACCATTCCATGATAATGAGTTGTAATCTCATAACAAGCCGTTCTGAGGTTCCACATCGCTGAATCGGTCAACCATTCACTGATAATGAGTTACAATCTCAGAACAAGCTGTTCTGAGGTTCCACATTGCCGAATCAGTCAACCGTTTGATGATAATGAGTTGCAATCTCATAACAAGCTATTTTGAGGTTCCACATCACCGACTCGGTCAACCATTCGATGATAATGAGTTGTAATCTCATAACAATCCATTTTGAGGTTCCACATCACTGAATCAGTCAACCGTTCGATGATAATGAGTTGCAATCTCATAACAAGTTGTTCTAAGGTTCCACATCGCCGAATTGGTCAACCATTAGATGATAATGAGTTGTAATCTCATAACAAGCCATTCTGAGGTTCCACATCACTGAATCGGTCAACTGTTTGATGATAATGAGCTGCAATCTCATAACAAGTTGTTCTAAGGTTCCACATCACCGTATTGGTCAACCATTTGATGATAATGAGCTGCAATCTCATAACAAGCTATTCTGAGGTTCCACATCACTGACTCAGTCAACCATTCCATGATAATGAGTTGTAATCTCATAACAAGCTGTTCTGAGGTTCCACATCGCTGAATCGGTCAACTGTTCAATGATAATGAGCTACAATCTCATAAACAGCTGTTATGAGGTTCCACATCACCGAATCAGTCAATCATTTGATGATAATGATTTGTAATCTCATAACAAGCCATTCTGAGGTTCCACATCACTGAATCGGTCAACCGTTCAATGATAATGAGTTGCAATCTCATAACAAGCCATTCTGAGGTTCCACATCGCCAAATCGGTCAACAGTTCGATGATAATGAGTTGCAATCTCATAACAAGCTGTTCTAAGGTTCCACATCGCCGAATCGGTCAACTGTTTGATGATAATGAGTTGTAATCTCATAACAAGCCACTCTGAGGTTCCACATTGCCGAATCGGTCAACTGTTCGATGATAATGAGTTGTAATCTCATCACAAGCCATTCTGAGGTTCCACATTGCCGAATCAGTCAACCATTTGCTGATAATGAATTACAATCTCATAAAAAGCTGTTCTGAGGTTCCACATCACTGAATCGGTCAATCATTCAATGATAATGAGTTGTAATCTCATAAAAAGGCATTCTGAGGTTCCACATCACCAAATCGGTCAACCATTCGATGATAATGAGTTGTAATCTCATAACAAGTTGTTCTGAGGTTCCACATCGCCGAATCAATTAATCGTTTGATGATAATGACCTGTAATCTCATAACAAGCCATTCTAAGGTTCCACATCACCGAATCGGTCAACCATTCGATGATAATGAGTTGCAATCTCATAAAAAGCCATTCTGAGTTTCCACATTGCTAAATCGGTCAACCATTTGATGATAATGAGCTGCAATCTCATAACAAGGTGTTCTGAGGTTTCACATCACCAAATCAGCAAACCATTCGATGATAATGAGTTGTAATCTCATAACAAGTCGTTCTAAGGTTCCACATCGCTGAATCAGTCAACCGTTTACTGATAATGAGTTGCAATCTCATAACAAGCTATTCTGAGGTTCCACATTGCCGAATCGGTCGACCATTCGATGATAATGAGCTGCAATCTCATAACAAGCTGTTCTAAGGTTCCACATCACTGAATCGGTCAACCGTTCGATGATAATGAGTTTTAATCTCATAACAAGCCATTCTAAGGTTTCACATTGCCGAATCGGTCAACCATTTGATGTTAATGAGTTGCAATCTCATAACAAGCTGTTCTGAGGTTCCACATCGGCGAATCAGTGAACCATTTGATGATAATGAGCTGTAATCTCATAACAATTTGTTCTGAGGTTCCACATCGCTGAATAAGTCAACCATTCAATAATAATAAGTTGTAATCTTATAACAAGCCATTCTGAAGTTCCAGATCGCCAAATCGGTCAACCGTTTGATGATAATGAGTTGCAATCTCCTAACAAGCTATTCTGAGGTTCCACATCGCCATATTGGTCAACCGTTCAATGATAATGAGTTGCAATCTCATAACAAGCTGTTCTGAGGTTCCACATCTCTGAATCAGTCAACTGTTCGATGATAATGAGTTCCAATCTCATAACAAGTCATTCTGAGGTTCCATATCATTGAATCGGTCAACCTTTCGATGATAATGAGCTGCAATCTCATAACAAGCTATTTGAGGTTTCACATCACTGAATCAGTTAACCATTCAGTGATAATAAGTTATAATCTCATAACAAGCCATTTTGAGGTTTCGCATCACTGAATCGGTCAACCATTTGATGATAATGAGTTGTAATCTCATAACAACCCATTCTGAGGTTCCACATCACTGAATCGGTCAACCATTCGCTAATAATGAGTTGTAATCTCATAACAAGGCATTCTGATGTTCCATATCACCAAATCGGTCAACCATTCACTGATAATGAGTTGTAATCTCATAACAAGCCATTCTGAGGTTCTACATCATCGAATCGGTCAACTGTTTGATGATAATGAGTTGCAATCTCATAACAAGTTGTTCTGAGGTTCTACATCACTGAATCGGTCAACTGTTCAATGATAATGAGTTGTAATCTCATAACAAGCCATTCTGAGGTTCCACATCACCGAATTGGTCAACCATACATTGATAATGAGCTGCAATCTCATAACAAGCTATTCTGAGGTTCCACATCACCGAATTAGTCAACCGTTTGATGATAATGAGTTGTAATCTCATTACAAGCCGTTCTGAGGTTCCACATCGCCAAATCGGTCAACCGTTTGATGATAATGAGTTGTAATCTCATAACACGCCATTCTGAGGCTCCACATCATTGAATCGGTCAACTGTTTGCTGATAATGAGTTGCAATCTCATAACAATTTGTTCTGAGGTTCCACATCACCGAATCGGTCAACCGTTTGATGATAATGAGCTGCAATCTCATAACAAGTTGTTCTGAGGTTCCACGTCACCAAATCGGTCAACCATTTGATGATAATGAGTTGTAATCTCATAACAAGCCATTCTGAGGTTCCACATCGCCGAATCGGTCAACTATTCGATGATAATGAGTTACAATCTCATAACAAGCTGTTTTGAGGTTCCACATCGCCGAATCAGTCAATCGTTCACTAATAATGAGTTGTAATCTCATAAGAAGCTGTTCTGAGGTTCCACATCACCGAATCGGTCAACCGTTTGGTGATAATAAGTTATAATCTCATAACAAGCCGTTCTGAGGTTCCACATCACCGAATCGGTCAACCGTTCACTGATAATGCATTGCAATCTCATAACAAGCTGTTCTAAGGTTCCACATAACTGAATCGGTCAACCGTTCGATGATAATGAGTTGTAATCTCATAACAAGCCGTTCTGAGGTTCAACATCGCTGAATCGGTCAACCGTTCAATGATAATCAGTTGTAATCTCATAACAAGCTATTCTAAGGTTCCACATCACCAAATCGATGAACCGTTTGATGATAATGAGTTGTAATCTCATAACAAGCCATTCTGAGGTTCCACATCGCCGAATCAGTCAACCATACATTGATAATGAGCTATAATCTCATAACAAGCTATTCTGAGGTTCCACATCACCGAATCGGTCAACCGTTCAATGATAATGAGTTGTAATCTCATAACAAGCTGTTCTGAGGTTCCACATCACCGAATCGGTCAACCGTTTGATGATAATGAGTTGTAATCTCATAACAAGCCATTCTGAGGTTCCACATCACCGAATCGGTCAACCATTCGATGATAATGAGCTGCAATCTCATAACAAGCTATTCTAAGGTTCTACATCACCGTATTGGTCAACTGTTTGATGATAATGAGCTGTAATCTCATAACAAGCTGTTCTAATGTTCCATATTGCCGAATCAGTCAACCGTTTGATGATAATGAGCTGTAATCTCATAATAAGCTATTCTGAGGTTTCACATCGCTGAATCAGTCAACTGTTCGATGATAATGAATTGCAATCTCATAACAATCTATTCTGAGGTTCCACATCACTGAATTGGTCAACCATTTGATGATAATGATTTGTAATCTCATAACAAGCCATTCTGAGGTTCCACATTGCTAAATCGGTCAACTATTCGATGATAATGAGTTGCAATCTCATAGCAAGCGATTCTGAGGTTCCACATCGCCGAATCGGTCAACCATTCGATGATAATGAGCTTCAATCTCATAACAAGCTATTCTAAGGTTCCACATTGCTGAATCGGTCAACCATTTGATGATAATGAGTTTTAATGTCATAACAAGCCATTCTGAGGTTCCACATCGCCGAATCGGTCAACCATTCGAAGATAATGAGTTGTAATCTCATAACAAGCCATTCTAAGGTTGCACATCACTGAATCAGTCAACCGTTCGCTAATAATGAGTTGTAATCTCATAACAAGCCGTTCTGAGGTTCCACATTGCCGAATCCGTCAACTATTCATTGATAATGAGTTGTAATCTCATAACAAGCTATTCTAAGGTTCAACATCGCCGAATCGGTCAACCGTTCGATGATAATGAGTTGTAATCTCATAACAAGTTGTTCTGAGGTTCTACATCGCCGAATCAGTCAACCATTTGATGATAATGAGTTGTAATCTCATAACAAGCCATTCTGAGGTTCCACATCACCAAATTGGTCAACCATACATTGATAATGAGCTAGAATCTCATAACAAGCTATTTTGACGTTCCAGATCGCCGAATCGGTCAACCGTTTGATGATAATGAGTTGTAATCTCATAACAAGCCATTCTGAGGTTCTACATAGCCGAATCGGTCAACCATTCGATGATAATGAGTTGTAATCTCATAATAAGCCATTTTGAGGTTCCACATCACCAAATGGGTCAACCATCTGATGATAATGAGTTGCAATCTCATAACAAGCTATTCTGAGGTTCCACATCGCCGAATCAATCAATTGTTTGATGATAATGAGCTGCAATCTCATAACAAGCTATTCTGAGGTTCCACATCACTGAATCGGTCAACCATTTGATGATAATGAGTTGTAATCTCATAATAAGCTGTTCTGAGGTTCCATATCGCCAAATCGGTCAACTCTACGATGATAATGAGTTGCAATCTCATAACAAGCCATTCTAAAGTTCCACATCACCAAATCGGTCAACCATTTGATGATAATGAGTTGTAATCTCATAACAAGCCGTTGTGAGGTTCCACATCGCCGAATCGGTCAATCGTTCAATGATAATGAGTTGCAATCTCATACTAAGCCATTATGAGTTTCCACATCGCTGAATCAATCAACCGTTTGATGATAATGAGCTACAATCTCATAACAAACTGTTGAGATGTTCCACATCGCTGAATCGGCCAACCGTTCGATAATAATGAGTTGTAATCTCATAACAAGCCGTTCTGAGGTTCCACATCGCCGAATCAGTCAACCATTCGATGATAATGAGTTGCAATCTCATAACAAGCTGTTCTGAGGTTCCACATCACCGAATCGGTCAATCATTTGATGATAATGAGCTCCAATCTCATAACAAGATGTTCAGAGGTTCCACATCACCAAATTGGTCAACCGTTTGATGATAATGAGTTGTAATCTCATAATAAGCCGGTCTGAGGTTCCACATCGCCGAATTGATCAACCATTCGATGATAATGAGTTGTAATCTCATAACAAGCCATTCTGAGGTTCCACATCACTGAATCAGTCAACCATTCGCTAATAATGAATTATAATCTCATAACAAGCCGTTCTGAGGTTCCACATCACTGATTCGGTCAACCGTTTGCTAATATTGAGTTGTAATCTCATAACAAGCCATTTTGAGGTTCAACAATGTCAAATCAGTCAACCATTTGATGATAATGAGTTGCAATCTAATAACAAGCTATTCTGAGGTTCCACATCGCCGAATCAGTGAACCGTTCAATGATAATGAGTTGTAATCTCATAACAAGCCATTCTAAGGTTCCACATCGCCAAATCAGTCAATCGTACATTGATAATGAGCTGCAATCTCATAACAAGTTGTTCTAAGGTTCCACATCACCGAATCGGTCAACCGTTCGATGATAATGAGTTTTAATCTCATAACAAGCTGTTCTAAGGTTCCACATTGCTGAATCAGTCAACCGTTCGATGATAATGAGTTGTAATCTCATAACAAGCCATTCTAAGGTTCCACATCACCGAATCGGTCAACCATTTGATGATAATGAGCTGCAATCATAACAAGTTATTATGAGGTTCCACACCGCTGAATCAGTCAACCGTTTGATGATAATGATTTGTAATCACATAACAAGCTATTCTGAGGTTCCACATCCCCGAATCTATCAATTGTTTGATGATAATGAGTTGTAATCTCATAACAAGCCATTCTGAGGTTCCACATCGACGAATCGGTCAACCGTCTGCTAATAATGAGTTGTAATATCATAACAAGCCATTCTAAGGTTCCACATCACAGAATCGGTCAATTGTTCACTGATAATGAGTTGTAATCTCATAACAAGCCATTCTGAGTTTCTACATCACCAGATCGGTCAACCGTTCGATGATAATGAGCTATAATCTCATAAGAAGCTGTTCTGAGTTTCCACATCGCCAAATCGGTCAACCATTCCATGATAATGAGCTGCAATCTCATAACAAGCTCTTCTGAGGTTCTACATTGCCAAATCAGTCAACTGTTTGATGATAATGAGTTGTAATCTCATAACAAGCTATTTTGAGGTTCCACATCGCCGAATCGGTCAACCGTTCATTGATAATGAGTTACAATCTCATAACAACCTGTTCTGAGGTTCCACATCACCAAATTAGTCAACCATTTGATGATAATGAGCTACAATCTCATAACAAGCTATTTTGAGGTTCCACATCACCGAATCGGTCAACCATTTGATGATAATGAGTTGTAATCTCATAACAATCTATTCTAAGGTTCCACATCGCCGAATCAGTCAACCATTTAATGATAATGAGTTGTAATCTCATAACAAGTCATTCTGAGGTTCCACATCGCCAAACCGGTCAACTATTAAATGATAATGAGTTATAATCTCATAACAAGCCGTTCTGAGGTTCCACATCGCCAAATCGGTTAAGTATTCCCTAATAATGAGTTATAATCTCATAACAACCCGTTCTGAGGTTCCACATCGCTAAATCGGTCAACCGTTCATTGATAATGACTTGTAATCTCATAACAAGCCATTCTGAGGTTCCACATCATCGAATCGGTCAACCGTTGGATGATAATGAGTTGTAATCTCATAAAAAGCCATTCTGAGGTTCCACATCGCCGAATCGGTCAACTATTCGCTGATAATGAGTTGTAATCTCATAACAAGCCATTATGAGGTTCCATATCTTTGAATCGGTCAGTCATTCGATGATAATGAGATGCAATCTTATAACAAGCTTTTCTGAGTTTCCACATCACCTAATCGGTCAACCATTTGATGATAACGAGTTGTAATCTCATAACAAGCCATTTTGAGGTTCCACATCCCTGAATCGGTCAACTATACATTGATAATGAGCTGCAATCTCATAACAAGCTATTCTGAGGTTCCACATCGCTAAATCGGTCAACCATTAGATGATAATGACTTGTAATCTCATAACAAGCTGTTCTGAGGTTCTACATCACCGAATTGGTCAACCGTTCCATGATAATGAGTTGTAATCTCATAACAAGCCGTTCTAAGGTTCCACATCGCTGAATCAATCGACCGTTCGCTGATAATGAGTTGAAATCTCATAACAAGCTATTCTGAGGTTCCACATTGCCGAATCAGTCAACCGTTTGATGATAATGAGTTGCAATCTCATAAAAATCTATTCTCAGGTTCCACATCACCGAATCAGTCAACCATTCAATGATAATGAGTTGTAATCTCATAACAATCTATTTTGAGGTTCCACATCACTGAATCGGTCAACCGTTCGATGATAATGAGCTACAATCTCATAACAAGTTGTGTTGAGGTTCCACATCGCCGAATCGGTCAACCATTAGATGATAATGAGTTGTAATCTCATAACAAGCCATTCTGAGGTTCCACATCACTGAATCGGTCAACCATTTGATGATAATGAGCTACAATCTCATAACAAGTTGTTTGAAGGTTCCACATCGCCGTATTGGTCAACCGTTTGATGATAATGAGCTGCAATCTCATAACAAGCTATTCTAAGGTTCCACATCACTGAATCAGTCAACCATTCGATGATAATGAGTTGTAATCTCATAACAAGCTGTTCTAAGGTTTCACATCGCTGAATCGGTCAACCGTTCGATGATAATGAGCTACAATCTCATAAACAGTTGTTATGAGGTTCCACATCGCCGAATCACTCAATCATTCGATGATAATGATTTGTAATCTCATAACAAGCCATTCTGAGGTTCTACACCACTGAATCGTTCAACCGTTTGATGATAATGAGTTACAATCTCATAAGAAGCCATTCTGAGGTTCCACATCATCAAATCGGCCAACCATTTGATGATAATGAGCTGCAATCTCATAACAAGCTGTTCTGAGGTTCCACATCACCGAATCGATCAATCGTTCGATGATAATCTATTGTAATCTCATAACAAGCCATTCTGAGGTTCCACATCACCGAATCGGTCAACCATTCGATGATAATGAGTTGTAATCTCATAACAGGTTATTCTGAGGTTTCACATCGCCGTATTGGTCAACTGTTTGATGATAAAGAGCTACAATTTCATAACAAGCTATTCTGAGGTTCCACATCGCTGAATCAATCAACCATTTGATGATAATGAGTTGTAATCTCGTAACAAGTTGTTCTGAGGTTACACATCACTGAATCGGTCAACCATTTGATGATAATGAGCTATAATCTCATAACAAGCTATTCTGAGGTTCAACATCGCCGAATCGGTCAACCATTTGATGATAATGAGTTGCAATCTCATAACAAGCCATTTTGAGGTTCCACATCGCCGAATTGATCAACCGTTCGCTGATAATGAGTTGCAATCTCATAACAAGCTATTCTGAGGTTCCACATCACCAAATCGGTCAACCGTTCGATGATAATGAGCTGCAATCTCATAACAAGCTATTCTGAGGTTCCACATCACCAAATCGGTCAACCATTCAATGATAATGAGTTGTAATCTCATAACAATCTATTTTGAGGTTCTACATTGCCGAATTGGTCAAACATTTGATGATAATGAGTTGCAATCTCATAACAAGCCATTCTGACGTTCCACATCACTGAATCAGTCAACTGTTTGATGATAATGAGCTGCAATCTCATAACAAGCTCTTCTGAGGTTCCACATCACTGAATCAGTCAACCGTTGGATGATAATGAGTTGTAATCTCATAACAAGCCGTTCTGAGGTTCCACAACGCCGAATCGGTCAACCATTCGATGATAATGAGCTACAATCTCATAACAATCTATTCTAAGGTTCCACATCGATATATTGGTTAACCGTTTGATGATGATGAGCTACAATCTCATAACAAGCTATTCTGTGGTTCCACATCGTTGAATCGGTCAACCGTTCGATGATAATGAGCTGTAATCTCATAACAAGCTATTCTGAGGTTCCACATTGCTGAATAAGTCAACCGTTTGATTATAATGATTTGTAATCTCATAACAAGCTGTTCTAAGGTTCCACATCACCGAATCGGTCAACCATTCAATGATAATGAGTTGCAATCTCATAACAAGCCATTCTGAGGTTCCACATCATCGAATCGGTCAACCATTCGATGATAATGAGGTGCAATCTCATAACAAGCTGTTCTAAGGTTCCACATCACCGGATCGGTCAACTATTTGATGATAATGAGTTGTAATCTCATAACAAGCAATTCTGAGGTTCCACATTGCTGAATCGGTCAACCGTTCGATGATAATGAGTTGTAATCTCATAACAAGCTGTTCTGAGGTTCCATATCGCCAAATCGGTCAACCGTTCGCTAATAATGAGATGTAATCTCATAACAAGCCATTGTGAGGTTCCACATCGCCAAATTGGTCAATCGTTCACTGATAATGAGTTGTAATCTCATAACAAGCCGTTCTGAGGTTCCACATCATTGAATCAATCAACCGTTTGATGATAATGAGTTCCAATCTCATAACAAGCTATTCTGAGGTTCCACATCACCAAATTGGTCAACCATTTGATGATAATGAGTTGTAATCTCATAACAAGCCATTCTGAGGTTCCACATCACCAAATCTATCAACCATACATTGATAATGAGCTGAAATCTCATAACAAGCTGTTCTGAGGTTCCACATCACCAAATCGGTCAACCGTTCGATGATAATGAGTTGTAATCTCAAAACAAGCCATTCTGAGGTTCCACATCACTGAATCACTCAACCATTCGATGATAATGAGTTGTAATCTCATAACTAGCCATTCTGAGGTTCCACATCGTTGAATCGGTCAACCATTCACTGATAATGAGTTGCAATATCATAACAAGCTGTTCTGAGGTTCCACATCGCCAAATTGGTCAACCGTTTGATGATAATGAGCTACAATCTCATAACAAGCTATTCTGAGGTTCCACATCGCTAAATCGGTCAACCATTCAATGATAATGAGTTGTAATCTCATAACAAGCCATTCTGAGGTTCCACATCACTGAATCGGTCAACCGTTCAATGATAATGAGTTGCAATCTCATAACAAGCCATTCTGAGTTTCCACATCATCGAATCAGTCAACCGTTCGATGATAATGAGCTGCACTCTCATAACAAGCTGTTCTAAGGTTCCACATCGCTGAATTGGTCAACCATTCGATGATAATGAGTTGTGATCTCATAACAAGCTATTCTGAGGTTTCACATCGCCAAATTGGTCAACCATTTGATGATAATAAGCTGCAATCTCATAACAAGCCATTTTGAGGTTCCACATTTCCCTATCGGTCAACTGTTCAATGATAATGAGTTGTAATCTCATAACAAGTCATTCTGAGGTTCCACATCACTGAATCGGTCAAGTGTTCGATGATAATGAGTTGTAATCTCATCACAAGCTGTTCTGAGGTTCCACCTCACCAAATCGGTTAACTGTTTGCTAATAATGAGTTATAATCTTATATCAAGCCATTTTGAGGTTCCACATCACCGAATCAGTCAACCGTTCACTGATAATGAGTTGTAATCTCATAACAAGCAGTTCTGAGGTTCCACATCATCGAATCGGTCAATTGTTTGATGATAATAATTTCCAATCTTATAACAAGTTGTTCAGAGGTTCCACATTGCCGAATCGGTCAACCATTCAATTATAATGAGTTGTAATGTCATAACAACCCATTCTGAGGTTCCACATCTCCGAATCGGTCAATCGTACATTGATAATGAGCTGTAATCTCATAACAAGCTATTCTAAGGTTCCACATCGCCAAATCAGTCAACCATTCGATGATAATGAGTTGTAATCTCATAACAAACCATTATGAGGTTCCACATCACTGAATCGATCAACCGTTCGATGATAATGAGTTATAATCTCATAACAAGCAGTTGTAAGGTTCCACGTCACCGAATTAGTCAACTGTTCACTGATAATGAGTTGCAATCTCATAACAAACTATTCTGAGGTTCCACATCGGCTGAATCAGTCAATCGTTCAATGATAAGGAGCTGTAATCTCATAACAAGCCATTCTAAGGTTCCACATCACCAAATCGGTCAACCATTCGATGATAATGAGTTGTAATCTCATAACAAGCCATTCTGAGGTTCCACATCACCGAATTAGTCAACCGTTTGCTGATAATGAGTTGTAATCTCATAACAAGCTATTTTGAGGTTCCAGATCACCAAATCGGTCAACCGTTCGATGATAATGAGTTGTAATCTCATAACAAGCTATTCTAAGGTTCCACATCACCGAATTAGTCAACCATACATTGATAATGAGCTACAATCTCATAATAAGCTATTCTGAGGTTCCACATCGCCGAATCGGTCAATCGTTCGATGATAATGAGTTGTAATCTTATAATAAGTTGTTCTGAGGTTCCACATCACCAAATCGGTCAACTGTTTGATGATAATGAGTTGTAATCTCATAACAAGCCATTCTGAGGTTCCACATCACCAAATCGGTCAACCGTTCGATGATAATGAGCTACAATCTCATAATAAGCTGTTCTAAGGTTCCACATCACTGTATTGCTCAACCATTTGATGATAATGAGCTGCAATCTCATAACAAGCTATTCTGAGGTTCCATATTGCCAAATCAGTCAACCGTTTGATGATAATGAGTTGTAATCTCATAACAAGATGATCTGAGGTTCCACATCACTGAATCGGTTGACTGTTCGATGATAATGAGCTGCAATCTCATAACAATCTATTTTGAGGTTCCACATCGCTGAATTGGTCAACCATTTGATGATAATGATTTGTAATCTCATAACAAGCCATTCTGAGGTTCCACATTGCCGAATTGGTCAACTGTTCGATGATAATGAGTTGCAATCTCATAGCAAGCCATTCTGAGGTTCCACATTGGCGAATCGGTCAACCGTTTGATGATAATAAGTTGCAATCTCATAACAAGCTATTCTGAGGTTCCACATCGCTGAATCGGTCAACCATTCGAAGATAATGAGTTGTAATCTCATAACAAGCCTTTCTAAGGTTCCACATCACTGAATCGGTCAACCATTCGCTAATAATGAGTTGTAATCTCATAACAAGCCATTCTGAGGTTCTAAATTGCTGAATCGGTCAACTATTCATTGATAATAAGTTGTAATCTCATAACAAGCCATTCTAAGGCTCCACATCGCTGAATCAGTCAACCATTCGATGATAATGAGTTACAATCTCGTAACAAGCTGTTCTGAGGTTCTGAATCATTGAATCAGTCAACCGTTCGATGATAATTAGTTGTAATCTCATAACAAGCCATTCTGAGGTTCCACATCGCCAAATTGGTCAACCATACATTGATAATGAGCTAGAATCTCATAACAAGCTATTTTGAGGTTCCACATTGCCGAATCGGTCAACTGTTCGATGATAATGAGTTGTAATCTCATAACAAGTTGTTCTAAGGTTCCACATCGCCAAATCGGTCAATCATTCGATGATAATGAGTTGTAATCTCATAATAAGCCATTTTGAGGTTCCACATCACCAAATCGGTCAATCGTCTGATGATAATGAGTTGCAACCTCATAACAAGCTGTTCTGAGGTTCCACATTGCTGAATCGGTCAACCGTTTGATGATAATGAGTTACAATCTAATAACAAGCTATTCTGAGGTTCCACATCGATGAATCGGTCAACCATTTGATGATTATGAGTTGTAATCTCATAACAAGCCATTCTAAGGTTCCACATCACCAAATCGGTCAACTGTATGATGATAATGAGTTGCAATATCATAACAAGCTATTCTGAGGTTCCACATCACCAAATCTGTCAACCGTTTAATGATAATGAGTTGTAATCTCATAACAAGCCATTCTGAGGTTCCACATCACCAAATCGGTCAACCGTTCAATGATAATGAGTTTCAATCTCATACTAAGCCATTCTGAGTTTCCACATCGCCGAATCGATCAACCGTTCGATGATAATGAGCTGCAATCTCATAACAAACTATTCTGAGGTTCCACATCGTCGAATCGGTCAATCGTTTGATAATAATGAGTTGTAATCTCATAACAAGCCGTTTTGAGGTTCCACATCGCCGAATCTATCAACCGTTCGATGATAATGAGTTGTAATCTCATAACAAGCTGTTCTAAGGTTCCACATCACTGAATCAGTCAACCGTTTGATGATAATGAGCTCCAATCTCATAACAAGCTGTTCTGAGGTTCCACATCGCCGTATTGGTCAACCGTTCGATGATAATGAGTTTTAATCTCACAACAAACCATTCTGAGGTTCCGCATCGCCGAATTGGTCAACCATTTGATGATAATGAGTTGTAATCTCATAACAAGCCGTTCTGAGGTTCCACATTGCTGAATCAGTCAACTGTTAACTAATAATGAGTTGTAATCTCATAACAAGCCATTCTGAGGTTCCACATCGTCGAATCGGTCAACCATTCAATGATAATGAGTTGTAATCTCATAACAAGCCGTTCTGAGGTTCCACATCACCGAATTGGTCAATCGTTCACTGATAATGAGTTGCAATCTCATAACAAGCTATTCTAAGGTTCCACATCACTGAATCGGTCAACCGTTCGATGATAATGAGCTGTAATCTCATAACAAGCTTTTATGAGGTTCCTTATCATTGAATCAGTCAACCGTTCAATGATAATGAGTTGTAATCTCATAACAAGCCATTCTAAGGTTCCACATCGCCGAATCGATCAACCGTTCGATGATAATGAGCTGCAATCTCATAAGAAGTTGTTCTGAGGTTCCACATCGCCGTATTGGTCAACTATTTGATGATAATGAGCTGGAATCTCATAAGAAGCTATTCTGAGGTTCCACATCACTGAATCAGTCAACCGTTTAATGATAATGAGTTGTAATCTCATAACAAGTTATTCTGAGGTTCCACATCGCTGAATTAGTCAACCGTTCGATGATAATGAGCTATAATCTCATAACAAACTATTTTAAGGTTCCACATCACTAAATCGGTCAACCATTCGATGATAATGATTTGTAATCTCATAACAAGCCATTCTGAGGTTCCACATTGCCCAATTGGTCAACCGTTCGATGATAATGAGTGCAATCTCATAACAAGCCATTCTGAGGTTCCACATCGCTGAATCGATCAACCGTTTGATGATAATGAGCCGCAATCATAACAAGCTATTCTGAGGTTCCACACTATCGAATCGGTCAACCGTTCGATGATAATGATTTGTAATCACATAACAAGCCATTTTGAGGTTCCACATCACCGAATCGGTCAATCGTTTGATGATAATGAGTTATAATCTCATAACAAGCCATTCTGAGGTTCCACATTGACAAATCGGTCAACTGTTCACTAATAATGAGTTGTAATATCATAACAAGCCATTCTAAGGTTCCACATCACAAAATCGGTCAATTGTTCACTGATAATGAGTTGTAATCTCATAACAAGCCATTCTAAGGTTCCACATCATCGAATCGGTCAACCGTTCGTTGATAATGAGTTGCAATCTCATAACAAGCTATTCTGAGGTTCCACATCGCCAAATCGGTCAACCATTTGATGATGATGAGTTGTAATCTCATAACCAGCCATTCTGAGGTTCCACATCACCTAATCAGTCAACCGTTCACTGATAATAAGTTGCAATCTCATAACAAGCTATTCTGAGGTTCCACATCACCTAATCGGTCAACCGTTCACTGATAATAAGTTGCAATCTCATAACAAGCTATTCTGAGGTTCCACATCGTCGAATCAGTCAACCGTTGGATGATAATGAGTTCCAATCTCATAACAAGCTATTCTGAGGTTCCACATCACTGAATCGGTCAACCATTCAATGATAATGAGTTGTAATCTCATAACAAGCCATTATGAGGTTCCACATCGCTGAATCGGTCAATCGTTCAATGATAATGAGTTGCAATCTCATAACAAGCTGTTATGAGGTTCCACATTGCCGAATCGGTCAATTGTTTTATGATAATGAGTTGCAATCTCATAACAAGCTATTCTGAGGTTCCACATCAATGAATCGGTCAACCGTTTGATGATAATGAGTTGTAATCTCATAAC
The DNA here is from genome assembly GCA_018584345.1 of Thuja plicata. Classification (NCBI taxonomy): domain Eukaryota; kingdom Viridiplantae; phylum Streptophyta; class Pinopsida; order Cupressales; family Cupressaceae; genus Thuja; species Thuja plicata. The sequence continues at coordinate 949,964 of MU223284.1, read as the reverse complement.
AAGCCATTCTGAGGTTCCACATCGCCGAATCGGTCAACTGTACGATGATAATGAGTTGGAATCTCATAACAAGCTATTCTGAGGTTCCACATAACCAAATCTGTCAACCGTTTAATGATAATGAGCTCCAATCTCATAACAAGTTGTTCTGAGGTTTTACATCGCCTTATTGGTCAACCGTTCGATGATAATGAGTTGTAATCTCATACTAAGCCATTCTAAGTTTCCACATCACTGAATTGATCAACCGTTTGATGATAATGAGCTACAATCTCATAACAAACTATTCTGAGGTTCCACACTGCCGAATCGGTCAACCGTTCGATAATAATGAGTTGTAATCTCATAACAAGCCGTTCTGAGGTTCCACATCGCTGAATCAGTCAACCGTTCGATGATAATGAGTTGCAATCTCATAACAAGCTGTTCTGAGGTTCCACATCACTGAATTGGTCAACCGTTTGATGATAATGAGCTCCAATCTCATAACAAGTTCTTCTGAGGTTCCACATCGCCATATTGGTCAACCGTTTGATGATAATGAGTTGTAATGTCATAACAAGCCATTTTGAGGTTCCACATCGCCGAATCGGTCAACCATTCGATGATCATGAGTTGTAATCTTATAACAAGCCATTCTGAGGTTCCACATCTCTGAATCAGTCAACCGTTTGTTAATAATGAGTTGTAATCTCATAACAAGCTGTTCTGAGGTTCCACATCACCGAATCGGTCAACCGTTCACTAATAATGAGTTGTAATCTCATAACAAGCTGTTCTGAGGTTCAACAATGTTAAATCGGTCAACCGTTTGATGATAATGAGTTGTAATCTAATAACAAGCTATTCTGAGGTTCCACATCACCGAATCGGTCAACCGTTCAATGATAATAAGTTATAATCTCATAACAAGCCATTCTAAGGTTCCACATCGCCAAATTAGTCAATCATACATTGATAATGAGCTGCAATCTCATAACAAGCTGTTCTAAGGTTCCACATCACCAAATCGGTCAACTATTTGATGATAATGAGTTATAATCTCATAACAAGTTGTTCTAAGGTTCCACATCGCCGAATCGGTCAACTATTTGATGATAATGAGTTGTAATCTCATAACAAGCCGTTCTGATGTTCCACATCACCAAATCGGTCAACCATTCATTGATAATGAGTTGCAATCTCATAACAAGTTGTTCTGAGGTTCCACATCACTGAATCGGTCAACCGTTCAATGATAATGAGTTGTAATATCATAAAAAGCCATTCTGAGGTTCCACATCGCCGAATTGGTAAACCATTTGATGATAATGAGCTACAATCTCATAATAAGTTGTTTTGAGGTTCCACATCACCGTATTGGTCAACTATTTGATGATAATGAGCTGCAATCTCATAACAAGCTGTTCTAAGGTTCCACATCACCGAATCAGTCAACCGTTCAATGATAATGAGTTGTAATCTCATAACAAGTTGTTCTAAGGTTCCACATCACTGAATTAGTCAACCGTTCGATGATAATGAGCTACAATCTCATAACAAACTATTCTAAGGTTCCACATCGCTGAATCGGTCAACCATTCGATGATAATGATTTGTAATCTCATAACAAGCCATTTTGAGGTTCCACATTGCCCAATTGGTCAACCGTTCGATGATAATGAGTTGCAATCTCATAACAAGCCATTCTGAGGTTCCACATCGCTAAATCGGTTAACCGTTTGATGATAATGAGCCGTAATCATGACAAGCTATTCTAAGGTTCCACACTGCCGAATCGGTCAACCGTTCGATGATAATGATTTGTAATCACATAACAAGCCATTCTAAGGTTCCACATCGCCAAATCGGTAAACCATTCGATGATAATGAGTTGTAATCTGATAACAAGCCGTTCTAAGGTTCCACATCGACGAATCGGTCAACCGTTCACTAATAATGAGTTGTAATATCATAACACGCCATTCTGAGGTTCTACATCGCAAAATCGATCAATTGTTCACTGATAATGAGTTGTAATCTCATAACAAGCCATTCTAAGGTTCCACATCATCGAATCGGTCAACCGTTTGATGATAATGAGTTGCAATCTCATAACAAGCTATTCTGAGGTTCCACATCACCGAATTGGTCAACCGTTAGATGATGATGAGTTGTAATCTCATAACAAGCCATTCTGAGGTTCCAGATCACCGAATCGGTCAACCGTTCACTGATAATAAATTCCAATCTCATAACAAGCTATTCTGAGGTTCCACATCACCGAATTGGTCAACCAATCGATGAAAATGAGTTCCAATCTCATAACAAGTTGTTCTGAGGTTCCACATCGCTGAATTGGTCAATCATCTGATGATAATGAGTTGTAATCTCATAACAAGCCATTCTGAGGTTCCACATCGCCGAATCGGTCAAGTGTTCAATGATAATGAGTTGCAATCTCATAACAAGCTGTTATGAGGTTCCACATTGCCGAATCAGTCAACCGTTTGATGATAATAAGCTGCAATCTCATAACAAGCTATTCTGATGTTCCACATCGATGAATCGGTCAACCGTTTGATGATAATGAGTTATAATCTCATCACAAGCTATTCTGAGGTTGCACATCGCCGAATCGGTCAACTATACGATCATAATGAGTTGTAATCTCATAACAAGCTATTCTGAGGTTCCACATCGCCAAATCTGTCAACCATTTAATGATAATGAGTTGTAATCTCATAACAAGCTGTTCTAAGGTTCCACATCGCCAAATCGGTCAACCATTCAATAATAATGAGTTGTAATCTCATACTAAGCCATTCTGAGTTTCCACATCGCCAAATCGATCAACCGTTCAATGATAATAAGCTGTAATCTCATAACAAACTAGTCTGAGGTTCCACATCGCTGAATCAGTCAACCGTTCGATGATAATGAGTTGCAATCTCATAACAAGTTGTTCTGAGGTTCCACATCACTGAATCGGTCAACCGTTTGATGATAATGAGCTCTAATCTCATAATAAGCTCTTCTGAGCTTCCACATCGCCGTATTGCTGAACCGTTTGATGATAATGAGTTGTAATCTCATAACAATCCATTCTGAGGTTCCACATCACTGAATCGGTCAACCATTCAATGATAATGAATTGTAATCTCATAACAAGCCATTTTGAGGTTCCACAATGTCAAATCGGTCAACCGTTTGATGATAATGAGTTACAATCTAATAACAAGCTGTTCTGAGGTTCCACATCACCGAATCGGTCAACTGTTCAATGATAATGAGTTGTAATCTCATAACAAGCCATTCTAAGGTTCCACATCACCAAATCAGTCAATCATACATTGATAATGAGCTGCAATCTCATAACAAGCTGTTCTAAGGTTCCACATCACCGAATCGGTCAACCGTTTGATGATAATGAGTTATAATCTCATAACATGTTGTTCTAAGGTTCCACATCACCGAATCGGTCAACCATTTGATGATAACGAGTTGTAATCTCATAACAAGCCATTCTGAGGTTCCACATCGCCGAATCGGTCAACCGTTCACTGATAATGAGTTTCGATCTCATAACAAGCTGTTCTGAGGTTCCACATTGCTGAATCAGTCAACCATTCGATGATAATGAGCTGTAATCTCATAACAAGCTTTTCTAAGGTTCGACATTGCTGAATCGGTCAACCATTCGATGATAATGAGTTGTAATCTCATAACAAGCCATTCTAAGGTTCCACATCGCTGAATCGGTCAACCGTTCGATGATAATGAGCTACAATCTCATAACAAGTTGTTCTCAGGTTCCACATCACCGTATTGGTCAACTGTTTGATGATAATGAGCTGCAATCTTATAACAAGCTATTCTGAGGTTCCACATCATCGAATCAGTCAACCATTCAATGATAATGAGTTGTAATCTCATAATAAGTTATTCTGAGGTTCCACATCACTGAATTAGTCACCCGTTCGATGATAATGAGCTACAATCTCATAACAAACTATTCTAAGGTTCCACATCACTGAATCGGTCAACCATTCGATGATAATGATTTGTAATCTCATAACAAGCCATTCTAAGGTTCCACATTGCCCAATTGGTCAACCATTCAATGATAATGAGTTACAATCTCATAACAAGCCATTCTGAGGTTCCACATCGCTGAATCGGTCAACCGTTTGATGATAATGAGCTGCAATCATAACAAGCTATTCTGAGGTTCCACACAACCGGATCGGTCAACCGTTCGATGATAATGATTTGTAATCACATAACAAGCCATTTTGAGGTTCCACATCGCCGAATCGGTCAACCATTCGATGATAATGAGTTGTAATCTCATAACAAGCCGTTCTGAGGTTCTACATCGACAAATCGGTCAACCGTTCACTAATAATGAGTTGTAATATCATAACAAGCCATTCTGAGGTTCCACATCACAAAATTGGTCAATTGTTCACTGATAATGAGTTGTAATCTCATAACAAGCCATTCTAAGGTTCCACATCATCGAATCGGTCAACCGTTTGATGATAATGAGTTGCAATCTCATAACAAGCTATTCTGAGGTTCCACATTGCCGAATCGGTCAACCGTTTGATGATGATGAGTTGTAATCTCATAACAAGCCATTCTGGGGTTCCACATCACCGAATCGGTCAACCATTCACTGATAATAAGTTGCAATCTCATAACAAGCTATTCTGAGGTTCCACATTGCCGAATCGGTCAACCATTCAATGATAATGAGTTCCAATCTCATAACAAACTATTCTGAGGTTCCACATCACTAAATCGGTCAACCATTCGATGATAATGAGTTGTAATCTCATAACAAGCCATTCTAAGGTTCCACATCACCGAATCGGTCAACCATTTAATGATAATGAGTTGCAATCTCATAAGAAGCCATTCTGAGGTTCCACATCACCGAATCGGTCAAGCGTTCGATGATAATGAGCTGGAATCTCATAACATGTTGTTCTGAGGTTCTACATCACCAAATCGGTCAACCGTTTGATGATAATGAGTTGTAATCTCATTAAAAGCCATTCTGAGGTTCCATATCACCGAATTGGTCAACCATTCGATGATAATGAGTTGCAATCTCATAACAAGCCATTCTAAGGTTCCACATCACCAAATCGGTCAACCGTTTGATGATAATGAGCTGCAATGTCATAACAAGCTATTTTGAGGTTCCACATCACCGAATCTGTCAACCGTTCGATGATAATGAGTTGTAATCTTATAACATAATGTTCTGAGGTTCCACATCACCAAATCGGTCAACCGTTCGATGATAATGAGCTGCAATCTCATAACAAGCTGTTCTAAGGTTCCACATTGCCATATTGGTCAACCGTTTAATGATAATGAGCTGCAATCTCATAACAAGCTATTCTGAGGTTTGATATTGCTGAATCAATCAACCGTTAGATGATAATGAGTTGTAATCTCATAACAAGCTATTCTGAGGTTCCACATCACTGAATCAGTCAACCATTTGATGATAATGAACTGCAATCTCATAACAAGTTGTTCTGAGGTTCCACATCACTGAATCGGTCAACCGTTTGACGGTAATAATTTGTAATCTCACAACAAGCCATTCTGAGGTTCCACATTGCCAAATTGGTCAACCATTTGATGATAATGAGTTGCAATATCATAACAAGCCATTTTGAGGTTCCACATCACTGAATCGGTCACCCGTTCGATGATAATGAGTTGTAATCTCATAACAAACCATTCTGAGGTTCCACATCACCAAATTGGTCAACCGTACATTGATAATGAGCTACAATCTCATAACAAGCTATTCTGAGGTTCCACATCGCCGAATCAGTCAGCCGTTTGATGATAACGAGTTGTAATCTCATAACAAGCCATCATTTTGAGGTTCCACATCATCGAATCGGTCAACCATTCGATGATAACGAGTTGTAATCTCATAACAAGCTATTCTGAGGTTCCACATCGCTAAATTGGTCAACCGTTCGATGATAATGAGCTGCAATATCATAACAAGCTATTCTGAGGTTCCACATCATCGAATCAGTCAACCATTCGATGATAATGAGTTGTAATCTCATAACAAGCCATTCTAAGGTTCCACATCACTAAATCGGTCAACCATTTGATGATAATGAGTTGCAATCTCATAACAAGCCATTCTGAGGTTCCACAGCACCGAATCGGTCAACCGTTCAATGATAATGAGCTACAATCTCATAACAAGCTATTTTGAGGTTCCACATCACCGAATCGATCAACCGTTTGATGATAATGAGTTGTAATCTCATAACAAGCCATTTTGAGGTTCCACATCACTGAATCGGTCAACCATTCGCTAATAATGAGTTGCAATCTCATAACAAGCTATTTTGAGGTTCCACATCACCGAATAAGTCAACCATTCGATGATAATGAGCTACAATCTCATAACAAGTTGTTATGTGGTTCCACATCATTGAATCGGTCAACCGTTCGATGATAATGAGTTGTAATCTCATAACAAGCTATTCTAAGGTTCCACATCACCAAATTGGTCAACCGTTCGATGATAATGAGTTGCAATCTCATAACAAGCCATTCTGAGGTTCTACATCGCCAAATTGGTCAGCCATTCAATGATAATGAGCTGCAATCTCATAACAAGTTGTTCTGAGGTTCCACATCGCTGAATCAGTCAACCATTTGATGATAATGAGTTGTAATCTCATAATAAGCCATTCTGAGGTTCCACATCACCGAATCGGTTAATTGTTGGATGATAATGAGCTGCAATCTCATAACAAGTTATTCTAAGGTTCGACATTGCTGTATTGGTAATCTCATAAGAAGCCGTTCTAAGGTTCTACATCACCAAATCGGTCAACCATTCGATGAAAATGAGCTGCAATCTCATAACAAGCTATTCTAACGTTCCACATTGCCACATCGGTCAACCATTTCATGATAATGACTTGTAATCTCATAACAAGTTGTTCTGAGGTTCCACATCGCCGAATCAGTCAACCGTTCGATGATAATGAGTTGTAATCTCATAACAAGCCATTCTGAGGTTCCACATTGCTGAATCGGTCAACCATTCGCTAATAATGAGTTGTAATCTCATAACAAGCCATTCTGAGGTTCCACATCGCCAAATTGGTCAACCGTTCACTAATAATGAGTTGTAATCTCATAACAAGCCATTCTGAGGTTCTACATTGTCGAATCGGTCAACCATTTGATGATAATAAGTTGTAATCTCATAATAAGCTATTTTGAGGTACCACATTGCTAAATCAGTCAACTATTTGATGATAATGAGTTGTAATCTCATAACAAGCCATTCTGAGGTTCCACATCACCGAATCGGTCAACCATACATTGATAAAGAGCTGCAATCTCATAATAAGTTGTTCTGACGTTCCACATCACCGAATCGGTCAACCGTTCGATAATAATGAGTTGTAATCTCATAACAAGCCGTTCTGAGGTTCCACATCGCTGAATCAGTCAACCGTTCGATGATAATGAGTTGTAATCTTGTAACAAGCCATTTTGAGGTTCCAAATCGCTGAATCCGTGAACTATTCATGGATAATGAGTTGCAATCTCATAACAAGCTATTCTGAGGTTCCACATCACTGAATTAGTCAACCGTTCGATGATAATGAGTTGCAATCTCATAACAAGCTGTTATAAGGTTCTTCATCTCGGAATCGATCAACCGTTCGATGATAATGAGTTGTAATCTCATAACAAGCCATTCTAAGGTTCCACATCGCCGAATCGGTCAATCGTTCGATGATAATGAGTTGCAATCTCATAACAAGCCGTTCTAAGTTTCCACATTGCCGAATTGGTCAACCGTTTGATGATAATGAGCTACAATCTTATAACAAGCTATTCTAAGCTTCCACATCAGCAAATTGGTCAACCATTCGATGATAATGAGTTGCAATCTCATAACAAGTCATTCTGAGGTTCCACATCGCCGAATCGGTCAACCGTTCGATGATAATGATCTACAATCTCATAACAAGCTGTTCTGAGGTTCCACATCGCTGAATCGGTCAACCATTCAATGATAATGAGTTGTAATCTCATAACAAGCCATTCTGAGGTTCCACATCGCCAAATTGGTCAAGTGTTTGATGATAATGAATTGTAATCTCATAACAAGCCGTTCTGAGGTTCGACATCATCGAATCGGTCAACTACTCACTAAAAATGAGTTGTAATCTCATAACAACCTATTCTAAGGTTCCACATCACTGAATCGGTCAACCATTCACTGATAATGAGTTATAATCTCATAACAAGCCATTCTGAGGTTCCACATCGTTGAATCGGTCAACCGTTTGATGATAATAAGTTGCAATCTCATAACAAGCTATTTTGAGGTTCCACATCACTGAATCGGTCAACCGTTTGATGATAATGAGTTGTAATCTCATAACAAGCCATTTTGAGGCTCCACATCGCCGAATTGGTCAACTGTACATTGATAATGAGCTGCAATCTCATAACAAGCTATTCTGAGCTTCCACATCACTGAATCAGTCAAGTATTCAATGATAATGAGTTGTAATCTCATAACAAGCCATTCTGAGGTTCCACATCACTAAATCGGTCAACCATTCAATGATAATGAGTTGTAATCTCATAACAAACCATTCTGAGGTTCCACATCACCAAATTGGTCAACCGTTCACTGAGAATGAGTTGCAATCTCATAACAAGCTATTCTGAGGTTCCACATCAACAAATCGGTCAACCATTAGATGATAATGAGCTGCAATCTCATAACAAGCTATTCAAAGGTTCCACATCATCAAATCAGTCAACCGTTTGATGATAATGAGTTGTAATCTCATAACAAGCCATTCTAAGGTTCCACATCGCCGAATCGGTCAACCGTTCGATGATAATGAGTTGTAATCTCAAAACAAGCCCTTCTGAGTTTTCACATCACTGAATCGGTCAACCGTTTGATGATAATGAGCTACAATCTCATAACAAGGTGTTCTGTGGTTCCACATCGCTAAATTGATCAACCGTTCAATGATAATGAGTTTTAATCTCATAGCAAGCCGTTCTAAGGTTCCACATTACCGAATCAGTCAACCATTCACTGATAATGAGTTGCAATCTCATAACAAGCTGTTCAGAGGTTCTACATCATTGAATTGGTCAACCAATCGATGATAATGAGCTGCAATCTCATAATAAGTTGTTCTAAGGTTCCACATCGCCGAATCAATCAACTGTTCGATGATAATGAGTTGTAATCTCATAACAAGCCATTTTGAGGTTCCACATCGCCAAATCGGTCAATCGTTCGATGATAATGAGTTGCAATCTCATAACAAGCCATTCTGAGGTTCCACATCGCCAAATCGGTCAACTATTTGATGATAATGAGCTGCAATCTCATAACATGTTGTTTCGAGGTTCCACATCGCTGAATCTATCAACCGTTTGATGATAATGAGTTGTAATCTCATAACAAGCCGTTTTGAGGTTCCACATTGCCGAATCGGTCAACCGTTCGATGATAATAAGCTATAATCTCATAACAAGCTGATCTGAGGTTCCACATCACCGTATTGGTCAACCGTTCGATGATAATGAGATGCAATCTCATAACAAGCTATTCTGAGGTTCCACATTGCCGAATCAGTCAACCATTCGATGATAATGAGTTGTAATCTCATAACAAGCTTTTCTGAGGTTCCACATCGCTGAATCGGTCAATCGTTCGATGATAATGAGCTACAATCTCATAACAATTTGTTCTGAGGTTCCACATCGCCATCAGTCAACTATTTGATGATAATGATTTGTAATCTCATAACAAGCCATTCTGAGGTTCCACATCGCCGACTCAGTCAACCATTTGATGATAATGAGTTACAATCTCATAACAAGCCATTCTAAGATTCCACATCGCAGAATCGGTCAACCATTCGATGATAATGAGCTACGAACTCATAAGAAGCTGGTCTGAGGTTCCACATTGCCGAATCGGTCAACCGTTCGATGATAATAAGTTGTAATCTCATAACAAGCCATTTTGAGGTTCCACATTGTTGATTCGGTCAACCAATTGATGATAATGAGTTGTAATCTCATAACAAGCCATTTTGAGGTTCCACATCACCGAATCGGTCAACCGTTCACTAATAATGAGTTATAATCTCACAACAAGCCATTCTCAGGTTCCACATCACCAAATTGGTCAACTATTCACTGATAATGAGTTGTAATCTCATAACAAACCGTTCTAAGGTTCCACATCATCGAATCGGTCAACCATTCGATGATAATGATTTGTAATCTCATAACAAGCCGTTCTGAGGTTCCACATCACCAAATCGGTCAACCATTCAATGATAATGAGTTGTAATCTCATAACAAGCCATTCTGAGGTTCCACATTACCAAATCAGTCAACCGTTCAATGATAATGAGTTGCAATCTCATAACAAGCTATTCTGAGGTTCCACATCGCCGAATCAGTCAATCGTTTGATGATAATGAGCTGCAATCTCATAACAAGTTGTTCTAAGGTTCCACATGGCCGAATCTGTCAACCGTTTGATGATAATGAGTTGTAATCTTATAACAAGAAATTATGAGGTTCCACATCGCCAAATCGGTCAACTGTTTGATGATAATGAGCTGCAATCTCATAACAAGTTGTTCTGAGGTTCGACATTGCCATATTGGTCAACCGTTTGATGAAAATGAGCTGCAATCTCATAACAAGTTGTTCTGAGGTTTGACATTGTTGAATCAATCAACCGTTTGATGATAATGAGTTGTAATCTCATAACAAGCTGTTCTAAGGTTCCACATTACTGAATCAGTCAACCGTTTGATGATAATGAGCTACAATCTCATAATAAGCTATTCTGAGGTTCCACATCGCCGAATCAGTCAACCGTTTGATAATAATGATTTGTAATCTTATAACAAGCTATTTTGAGGTTCCACATCGCCAAATTGGTCAACCATTCGATGATAATGAGTTGCAATATCATAACAAGCTGTTCTGAGGTTCCAGATCGTCAAATCGGTCAATGGTTCGATGATAATGAGCTGCAATCTCATAACAAGCTATTCTGAGGTTCCACATCACTGAATCGTTCAACTGTTTGATGATAATGAGTTATAATGTCATAACAAGCTGTTCTGAGGTTTCACATCGCCGAATCGATCAATTATTCACTGATAATGAGTTGTAATCTCATAACAAGCCATTCTGAGGTTCCACATCGTCAAATCGGTCAACCGTTTGATGATAATGAGTTACAATCTCATAACAAGCTTTCCACATCGCTGAATTGGTCAACCGTTCGATGATAATGAGTTGTAATCTCATAGAAAACCATTCTGAGGTTCCACATCGCTGAATTGGTCAACCGTACATTGATAATGAGCTACAATCTCATAACAAGCTGTTCTGATGTTCCACATCGCCGAATCAGTCAACCGTTTGAAGATAATGAGTTGTAATCTCATAACAAGTTGTTCTAAGGTTCCACATCGCTAAATCGGTCAACCATTTGATGATAATGAGCTACAATCTCATAATAAGCTATTTTGAGGTTCCACATCACCGAATCGGTCAACCGTTCGATGGTAATGAGTTGTAATCTCATAACAAGCCATTCTGAGGTTCCACATCGCTGAATCGGTCAACCGTTCGATGATAATGAGTTGCAATCTCATAACAAGCCATTCTAAGGTTCCACAGCACTGAATCGGTCAACCATTCGATGATAATGAGCTATAATCTCATAACAAGCTATTCTGAGGTTCCACATCACCGAATTGTTCAACCGTTCGATGATAATGAGTTGTAATCTCATAACAAGCCATTCTGAGGTTCTACATTACCGAATCGGTCAACCATTGGATGATAATGAGCTGTAATCTCATAACAAGCTATTCTGAGGTTTGACATCACCGTATTGGTCAACCGTTTGATGATAATGAGCTGGAATGTCATAACAAGTTGTTCTAAGGTTCTACATCGCTCAATCAATCAACCATTCAATTATAATGAGTTTTAATCTCATAATAAGCTATTCTGAGGTTCCACATCACTGAATCGGTCAACCATTCGATGATAATGAGCTCCAATCTCATAACAAGCTATTCTAAGGTTTGACATCATCGAATCTGTCAACCGTTTGATGATAATGAGTTGTAATCTCATAACAAGCCATTCTGAGGTTCCACATCACTGAATCGGTCAACCATTCGCTAATAATGAGTTACAATCTCATAACAAGTTGTTTTGAGGTTCCACATCACCGAATCGGTCAACTGTTTGATGATAATGAGCTATAATCTCATAACAAGTTGTTCTGTGGTTCCACATCACTGAATTGGTCAATCATTTGATGATAATGAGTTGTAATCTCATAACAAGCCATTCTAAGGTTCCACATCACCGAATTTGTCAACCGTTCGATGATAATGAGTTGCAATCTCATAACAAGCCATTCTGAGGTTCTACATCACCAAATTGGTCAACCATTTAGTGATAATGAGCTGCAATCTCATAACAAGCTATTCTGAGGTTCCACATCACTGAATCAGTCAACCGTTTAATGATAATGAGTTGTAATCTCATAACAAGCCATTCTGAGGTTCCACATCGTCGAATCTGTCAACTGTTCGATGATAATGAGCTGCAATCTCATAACAAGCTATTTTGAGGTTCCACATCGCCGTATTGGTCAACCATTAAATGATAATGAGCTATAATCTCATAACAAGTTGTTCTGAGGTTCCACATTGCCGAATTAGTCAACCGTTTGATAATAATGAGTTGTAATCTCATAACAAGCTATTCTAAGGTTCCACATCGCTGAATCGGTCAATCGTTCGATGTTAATGAGCTACAATCTCATAACAAGCTATTTTGAGGTTCCACATTGCCGAATCGGTCAACCGTTCGATGATAATGATTTGTAATCTCATAATAAGCCGTTCTGAGGTTCCACATTGCTAAATCGGTCTACCATTTGATGATAATGAGTTGCAATCTCATAAGAAGCCATTCTAAGGTTCTACATCACCAAATCAGTCAACCATTTAATGATAATGAGCTACAATCTCATAACAAGCTGTTCTGAGGTTCCACATCACCAAATCAGTCAACCATTTCATGATAATGAGTTGTATTCTCATAACAAGCCATTCTGAGGTTCCACATTGCCGAATCAGTCAACCGTTCGATGATAATGAGTTGTAATCTCATAACAAGTCGTTCTGAGGTTCCACATTGCCAAATCGGTCAACCATTCGCTAATAATGAGTTGTAATCTCATAACAAGCCATTCTTAGGTTCCACATCAACAAATCGGTCAACCGTTCACTAATAATGAGTTGTAATCTCATAAAAAGCCATTCTGAGATTCCACATTGTCAAATTGGTCAACCATTCATTGATAATGAGTTGAAATCTCATAACAAGCTATTTTGAGGTTCCACATCGCCAAATCGGTCAATTGTTCAATGATAATGAGTTTTAATCTCATAACAAGCCATTCTGAGGTTCCACATCGCCGAATCGGTCAACCATACATTGATAAAGAGCTGCAATCTCATAACAAGCTATTCTAACATTCCACATCACCGAATCGGTCAACCGTTTGATAATAATGAGTTGGAATCTTATAACAAGCTGTTCTGAGGTTCCACATCGCCAAATCAGTCAACCGTTTGATGATAATGACTTGCAATCTCATAACAAGCCATTCTTAGGTTCCACATTGCTGAATCGGTCAACCATTCACTGATAATGAGTTGCAATCTCAGAGCAAGCTATTCTAAGGTTCCACATCACCGAATTGGTCAACCGTTCAATGATAATGAGTTGTAATCTCATAACAAGCTGTTCTAAGGTTCCACATCTCTGAATCGGTCAATCGTTCGATGATAATGAGTTGTAATCTCATAACAAGCCGTTCTGAGGTTCCACATTGCCAAATCGGTCAACCGTTCGATGATAGTGAGTTGCAATCTCATAACAAGCCGTTCTGAGTTTCCACATCATCGAATCGGTCAACTATTTGATGATAATGAGCTGCAATCTCATAACAAGCTATACTGAGGTTCCACATCACCAAATTGATCAACCCTTTGATGATAATAAGTTGCAATCTCATAACAAGCTGTTCTGAGGTTCCACATCAACGAATTGGTCAACCGTTTGATGATAATGATCTGCAATCTCATAACAAGCCATTCTGAGGTTCCACATTGCTGAATCGGTCAACCGTTCAATGATAATGAGTTGTAATCTCATAACAAGCCATTATGAGGTTCCACATAGCCAAATCGGTCAAGCGTTTGATGATAATGAGTTATAATCTCATAACAAGCCATTCTGAGGTTCCACATCACTGAATCGGTCAACTTTTGCTAAAAATGAGTTATAATCTCATAACAAGCTATTCTAAGGTTCCACATCACTGAATTGGTCAACCGTTCACTGATAATGAGTTGTAATCTCATAACAAGCCATTCTGAGGTTCCACATCATTGAATCGGTCAACCGTTCGATGATAATAGGTTGCAATCTCATAACAAGCTATTCTAAGGTTCCACATCGCTAAATCGGTCAACCGTTGGATGATAATGAGTTGTAACCTCATAAAAATCCATTCTGAGGTTCCACATCGCCGAATCGGTCAACTATACATTGATAGTGAGTTACAATCTCATAACAAGCTGTTCTGAGCTTCCACATCACCGAATCAGTCAAATATTTAATGATAATGAGTTGTAATCTCATAACAAGCCATTCTGAGGTTTCACATCGCTAAATTTGTCAACCATTCGATGACAATGAGTTGTAATCTCATAACAAACTGTTATGAGGTTCCACATCACCAAATCGGTCAACCGTTCACTGATAATGAGTTATAATCTCATAACAAGCTATTCTGAGGTTCCACATCACCAAATCGGTCAACCATTCGATGATAATGAGCTACAATCTCATAACAAGCTATTCTGAGGTTCTACATCGCTGAATTGGTCAACCAGTCGATGATAATGAGCTGCAATCTCATAATAAGTTGTTGTAAGGTTCCACATCGCCGAATCAGTCAACTGTTCGATGATAATGAGTTGTAATCTCATAACAAGCCATTCTAAGGTTCCACATCGCCAAATTGGTCAACCATTCGATGATAATGAGTTGCAATCTCATAACAAACCGTTCTGAGGTTCCACATCATCGAATCGGTCAACCGTTCGATGATAATGAGCTACAATCTCATAACATGTTGTTTTGAGGTTCCACATCATCGTATTGGTCAACCGTTTGATGATAATGAGCTGCATTAATCTTATAACAAGCTGTTCTGAGGTTTCACATCGCCGAATCAGTCAACCATTTGATGATAATGAGTTGTAATCTCATAACAAGCTTTTCTGAGGTTCCACATCGCTGAATCGGTCGATTGTTCGATGATAATGAGCTGTAATCTCATAACAAGCTATTCTGAGGTTCCACATCGCCGAATCATTCAACCGTTTGATGTAATGATTTGTAATCTCATAACAAGACATTTTGAGGTTCCACATCGCCGAATCAGTCAACCGTTTGATGATAATAAGTTGTAATCTCATAACAAGGCATTCTGAGGTTCCACATTGTTGAATCGGTCAACCATTTGATGATAATAAGTTGTAATCTCATAACAAGCCATTCTGAGGTTCCACATCGCCGAATGGGTCAACCGTTCACTAATAATGAGTTGTAATCTCATAACAAGCTATTCTGAGGTTCCACATTGCCGAATCAGTCAATCATTCGATGATAATGAGCTGCAATCTCATAACAAGTTGTTCTGTGGTTCCACATCCCCGAATTGGTCAACCATTCGATGATAATGAGTTGTAATCTCATAGCAAGCCATTCTGAGGTTCCACATCACTGAATTGGTCAACCGTTAGATGATAATGTGTTGCAATCTCATAACAAGTCATTCTGAGGTTCTGTATCACCAAATCGGTCAACCGTTCAATGATAATGAGCTACAATCTCATAACAAGCTGTTCTGAGGTTCCACATCACCGAATCAGTCAACCATTTGATGATAATGAGTTGTAATCTCATAACAAGCTATTCTGAGGTTCCACATCACCGAATCAGTCAACCGTTTGATGATAATGAGTTATAATCTCATAACAAGTTGTTCTGAGGTTCCACATCACTGAATCAGTCAACTATTCGATGATAATGAGTTGCAATCTCATAACAAGCTATTTTGAGGTACCACATTGCCGAATCGGTCAACCGTTCAATGATAATGATTTGTAATCTCATAACAAGCCATTCTGAGGTTAGACATCATTGAATCGGTCAACCATTTGATGATAATAAGTTACAATCTCATAACAAGCTGTTATGAGGTTCCAAATCGTTGAATCGATCAACCGTTTGATGATAATGAGTTATAATCTCATAACAAGCCATTCTAAGGTTCCACATCACCGAATTGGTCAACCGTACATTGATAATGAGCTACAATTTCCTAACAAGTTGTTATGAGGTTCCACATCACCGAATCGGTCAACTGTTCGATGCTAATGAGTTGTAATCTCATAACAAGCCATTCTGAGGTTCCACATCACCGAATCGGTCAACCATTCGATGATAATGAGTTTTAATCTCATAACAAGCCATTCTGAGGTTCCACATCACCAAATCGGTCAATCAATCACTAATAATGAGTTGCAATCTCATAGCAAGCTATTCTAAGGTTCCACATCACCAAATTGGTCAACCGTTCGATGATAATGAGCTGCAATCTCATAACAAGCTGTTCGGAGGTTCCACATTTCTGAATTGGTCAACCGTTCGATGATAATGAGTTGTAATCTCATAATAAGCCATTCTAAGGTTCCACATCGCTGAATCGGTCAACTGTTCAATGATAATTAGTTGCAATCTCATAACAAGCCGTTCTAAGTTTCCACATCGCTGAATCAGTCAACCGTTCGATGATAATGAGCTACAATCTCATAACAAGGTGTTCTGAGGTTCCACATCGCCGAATCGGTCAACCATTTGATGATAATGAGTTGTAATCTCATAACAAGTCATTCTGAGGTTCCACATCACCGAATCAGTCAACCATTCACTGATAATGAGTTGCAATCTCATAACAAGCTATTTTGAGGTTCTACATCACTCAATCGGTCAACCGTTCGATTATAATGTGCTGCAATCTCATAATAAGTT
Source organism: Thuja plicata (assembly GCA_018584345.1). Taxonomy (NCBI): domain Eukaryota; kingdom Viridiplantae; phylum Streptophyta; class Pinopsida; order Cupressales; family Cupressaceae; genus Thuja; species Thuja plicata. The sequence goes on along the minus strand of MU223284.1, from coordinate 932,705 downwards.
GTTCTAAGTTTCCACATTGCCGAATCGGTGAACTGTTTGATGATAATAAGTTGTAATCTCATAACAAGCTGTTCTGAGGTTCCACATCACCAAATCGGTCAACCGTTCGATGATAATGAGTTGCAATCTCATAACAAGCCATTCAGAGGTTCCACATCGCCAAATCAGTCAATCGTTTGATGATAATGAGCTACAATCTCATAACATGTTGTTCTGAGGTTCCACATAAGCGAACTAGTCAACCGTTTGATGATAATGAGTTGTAATCTCATAACAAGCTATTCTGAGGTTCCATATTGCCGAATCAGTCAACCGTTTGATGATAGTAAGCTGCAATCTCATAACAAGCTGGTCTGAGGTTCCACATTGTCGTATTGGTCAACCGTTCGATGATAATGAGTTACAATCGCATAACAAGTTGTTATGAGGTTCCACATCGTTGAATTAGTCAACCGTTTGATGATAATGAGTTGTAATCTCATAACAAGCTATTCTGAGGTTCCACATCATTGAATTGGTCAATCGTTCGATGATAATGAGCTGTAATCTCATAACAAGCTATTCTGAGATTCCACATCACAGGATTGTTCAACCGTTTGATGATAATGATTTGTAATCTCATAACAAGTCATTCTAAGGTTCCACATCGCGGAATGAGTCAACCATTCGATGATAATGAGTTGCAATCTCATAACAAGCCATTCTAAGGTTCCAGATCGCTGAATCGGTCAACCGTTTGATGATAATGAGCTGCAATCTCATAACAAGCTATTCTATGGTTCCACATCACTGAATCGGTCAACCGTTTGATGATAATGAGTTGTAATCTCATAACAAGCCATTCTGAGGTTCCACATCACTAAATCGGTCAACCATTTGATGATAATGAGTTGTAATCTCATAACAAGTTGTTCTGAGGTTCCACATCACCGAATCGGTCAACCGTTTGCTAATAATGAGTTGTAATCTCACAACAAGCCATTCTCAGGTTCCACATCACTGAATTGGTCAACCATTCACTGATAATGAGTTGTAAACTCATAACAAGCCATTTTGAGGTTCCATATCATCGAATTAGTCAACCATTGGATGATAATGAGTCACAATCTCATAACAAGCTGTTCTGAGGTTCCACATTGCTGAATGAGTGAACCGTTTGCTAATAATGAGTTGTAATATTACAACAAGCCATTTTGAGGTTCCACATCACCGAATTAGTCAACCGTTTACTGATAATGAGTTGTAATCTCATAACAAGCCATTCTGTGGTTCCACATCATCGAATTGGTCAACTGTTCAACGATAATGATTTGCAATCTCATAACAAGCTGTTCTGAGGTTCCACATCGCCGAATCGGTCAACCGTTCGATGATAATGAGTTGTAATCTCATAACAAGCTATTCTGAGGTTTTACATCACCAAATCGGACAACAGTTCAATGATAATGAGTTATAATCTCATAACAAGCCATTATGAGATTCCACATAGCCGAATTGGTCAACCGTTTGCTGATAATGAGTTGCAATCTCATAACAAGTTGTTCTGAGGTTCCACATCACTGAATCGGTCAACCGTTCAATGATAATGAGCTACAATCTCATAACAAGCTGTTCCACATCGCTGAATCGATCAACTGTTTGATGATAATGATTTTTAATCTCATAACAAGTCATTCTGAGGTTCCACATCGCCGAATCGGTAACCGTTCGATGATAATGAGTTGTAATCTCATAACAAGCCGTTCTAAGGTTCCACATCGCCAAATCGGTCAATCATTCGATGATAATGAGCTGTAATCTCATAACAAGTTGTTCTGAGGTTCCACATCGCCAAATCGGTCAACCGTTTGATGATAATGAGTTATAATCTCATAACAAGTTGTTTCAAGGTTCAACATCGCCGAATCAGTCAACCTTTCAATGATAATGAGTTATAATCTCATAACAAGCCATTCTAAGGTTCCACATCATCGAATTAGTCAACCGTTCACTAATAATGAGTTGCAAAACAAGCTGTTTCGAGGTTCCACATCATCGAATCAGTCAACCATTTGATGATAATGAGTTGCAATCTCATAACAAGCTATTCTGAGGTTCTAGATCACTGAATCGGTCAACCGTTCATTGATAATGAGTTATAATCTCATAACAAGCCATTCTAAGTTTCCACATCGCCGAATCGGTCAACTGTACATTGATAATGAGCTACAATCTCATATCAAGCTGTTCTAAGGTTCCACATCACCGAATCGGTCAACCGTTCGATGATAATGAGTTGTAATTTCATAACAACCCATTCTTAGGTTCCACATCGCCGAATCGGTCAACCGTTTGATGATAATGAGTTGTAATCTCATAACAAGCCATTCTAAGATTCCACATTGCCGAATCGGTCAACCGTTCACTGATAATGAGTTACAATTTCATAATAAGTTGTTATGAGGTTCCACATCACCAAATCGGTCAAATCTTTGATGATAATGAGCTGCAATCTCATAACAAGCTATTCTGAGGTTCCACATCATTGAATCGGTCAACCGTTCGATGATAATGAGATATAATCTCATAACAAGCCATTTTGAGGTTCCACATTGCCGAATCAGTCAACCGTACATTGATAATGAGCTGCAATCTCATAACAAGCTATTCTGAGGTTCTACATCGCCGAATCCGTCAACCATTCGATGATAATGAGTTGTTATCTCATAACAAGCCATTTTGAGGTTCCACATCACCGAATTGGTCAACCGTTCACTGATAATGAGTTGCAATTTCATAACAAGTTGTTCTGAGGTTCCACATCACCAAATCGGTCAACTCTTCGATGATAATGAGCTGCAATCTCATAACAAGTTGTTCTGAGGTTTCACATCACCGAATCGGTCAACTGTTTGCTGATAATAAGTTGTAATCTCATAACAAGCTATTCTGAGGTTCCACATCACTAAATCAGTCAACCGTTTGATGATAATGAGCTACAATCTCATAACAAGCTATTCTGAGGTTCTACATCGCCAAATCGGTCAACTATTTGATGATAATGAGTTGTAATCTCATAACAAGCTATTTTGAGGTTCCACATCGCTGAATCAGTCAACCATTTGATGATAATGAGTTGCAATTTCATAACAAGCCATTCTCAGTTTCCACATTGCCGAATCGGTCAACCATTTGATGATAATGAGCTGCAATCTCATAACAAGCTATTCTTAGGTTCTACATCGCCAAGTCAGTCAACCGTTCACTGATAATGAGTTGCAATCTCATAACAAGCTGTTCTGAAGTTCCACATCACCGAATCAATCAACCATTCGATGATAATGAGTTGCAATCACATAACAAGCTATTCTGAGGTTCCACATCGCCGAATCGGTCAATCATTCAATGATAATGAGTTATAATCTCATAACAAGCCAGTCTGAGGTTCCACATCACTGAATTGGTCAACCGTTTGATGATAATGAGTTACAATCTCATAACAAGCCGTTCTGAGGTTCCACATCGCTGAATTGGTCAACTGTTCGATGATAATGAGCTGCAATCTCATAAAAAGCTATTCTAAGGTTCCACATCACCAAATCGGTCAACCATTCGATGATAATGAGTTATAATCTCATACCAAGCCATTTTGAGGTTCCACATCATCAAATCGCTCAACCATTCACTGATAATGAGTTGCAATCTCATAACAAGCTATTCTGAGGTTCTACATCGCTGAATCGGTCAACCGTTCGATGATAATGAGCTGTAATCTCACAACAAGCTATTCTAAGGTTCCATATCACTGAATCGGTCAACCATTTGATGATAATGAGTTGTAATCTCATAACAGGCCATTCTAAAGTTCCACATCACTGAATCGGTCAAACGTTCGATGATAATGAGCTAAAATCTCATAACTAGCTGTTCTAAGGTTCCACATTGCCGAATCAGTCAACCGTTCGATGATAATGAGTTGTAATCTCATAACAAGCTATTCTGAGTTTCCACATCGCTGAATCGGTCAACCGTTCGATTATAATGAGCTATAATCTCATAACAAGCTACTCTGAGGTTCCACATCGCCAAATCGGACAACCGTTCGATGATAATGATTTGTAATCTCATAACAAGCCGTTTTTATGTTCCACATCACTAAATCGGTCAACCGTTTGATGATAATGAGTTGTAATCTTATAACAAGCCATTCTGAGGTTCCACATCGCCGAATCGCTCAACCGTTTACTAATAATGAGTTGTAATCTCATAACAAGCCATTCTGAGGTTCAACATCACCGAATCGGTCAATCATTCACTAATAATGAGTTGTAATCTCATAACAAGCCATTCTGAGGTTCGACATCATCGAATCAGTCAACCGTTCAATGATAATGAGTTGCAATCTCATAACAAGCTATTTTAAGGTTCCACATCACCAAATCAGTCAACCATTCGATGATAATAAGTTATAACTCATAACAAGCCATTCTGAGGTTCCACATCGCTGAATCAGTCAACCGTACATTGATAATGAGTTGCAATCTCATAACAAGTTGTTCTGAGGCTCCACATCACTGAATCGGTCAACCGTTCCATGATAATGAGTTGTAATCTCATAACAAGCCGTTCTGAGGTTCCACATCACTGAATCGGTCAAACCATTTGATGATAATGAGTTGTAATCTTATAATAAGCCATTCTAAGGTTCCACATCGCCAAATCGGTCAACCGTTCACTGATAATGAGTTGTAATCTCATAACAAGTTGTTCTGAGGTTCCACATCATTGAATCGGTCAACCATTCGATGATAATGAGCTACAATCTAATAAAAAGCTATTCTGAGGTTCCACAACGCTGAATCGGTCAACCATTCGATGATAATGAGCTGCAATCTCATAACAAGCTGTTCTGAGGTTCTACATCGCCGAATCGGTGAACTATTCGATGATAATGAGCTGCAATCTCATAACAAGCTATTTTGAGGTTCCACATCGCTGAATCAGTCAACCGTTTGATGATAATGAGCTACAATCTCATAACAAGCTCTTCTAAGGTTCCACATCGCCAAATTAGGCAACCATTCGATGATAATGATTTGTAATCTCATAATGAGCCATTCTAAGGTTCCACATTGCTGAATCAGTCAAGCATTCAATGATAATGAGTTGTAATCTCATAAAAAGTCGTTCTGAGGTTCCACATCGCCGAATCGGTCAACCGTTCGATGATAATGAGTTGTAATCTCATAACAAGCCGTTCTAAGGTTACACATTGCCAAATCGGTCAACCATTCAATGATAATGAGTTGTAATCTCATAACAAGTCATTCTGAGGTTCCACATTGCTGAATCAATCAACCATTCACTAATAATGAGTTGTAATCTCATAGTAAGCTATTCTAAGGTTCCACATTGCCGAATCGGTCAATCATTCACTGATAATGAGTTGTAACCTCATAACAAGCCATTCTGAGGTTCCACATCATTGAATCGGTCAATCATTCGATGATAATGAGTTCCAATCTCATAACATCTATTCTGAGATTCTACATCGCAGAATCAGTCAACCGTTTGATGATAATGAGTTGTAATCTCATAACAAGCCATTCTAAGGTTCCACATTGCCGAATCGGTCAACCGTTCGATGATAATGAGTTGTAATCTCATAACAAGCCATTCTGAGGTTCTACATCATCGAATTGGTCAACCGTTCACTAATAATGAGTTGCAATCTCATAACAAGCTGTTCTGAGTTTCCACATCACCGAATCGGTCAACCGTTCGATGATAATGAGCTGCAATCTCATAACAAGCTATTCTGAGGTTCCACATCGCCGAATCGGTCAACCGTTTGATGATAATGAGTTATAATCTCATAATAAGCCATTCTGACATTCCACATTGCCAAATCGATCAACTGTTTGATGATAATGGGTTGCAATCTCATAACAAGTCATTCTGAGTTTCCACATTGCCGAATCGGTCAACCGTTTGATGATAATGAGCTGCAATCTCATAACAAGCTATTATGAGGTTCCACATCACCGAATCGGTCAACCATTCGATGATAATGAGTTATAATCTCATAGCAAGCCATTTTGAGGTTCTACATCACCGACTCAGTCAACCATTCGATGATAATGAGTTGCAATCTCATAACAAGCCGTTCTGAGGTTCCACATCACTGAATCGGTCAAATGTTTGATGATAATGAGCTGCAATCTCATAACAAGCTATTCTTAGATTCCACATCGCCGAATCAGTCAACCATTCAATGATAATGAGTTATAATCTCATAACAAGCCATTCTGAGGTTCCACATCGCTAAATCGGTCAACCATTCGATGATAATGAGTTGTAATCTCATAACAAGCCATTCTAAGGTTCCACATCGCCGAATTGGTCAACCATTCACTAATAATGAGTTGTAATCTCATAACAAGATATTCTAAGGTTCCACATCGCTGAATCAATCAACCATTCACTGATAATGAGTTGTAATCTTATAACAAGCCGTTCTGAGGTTCTACATTGTCGAATTGGTCAACCGTTCAATGATAATGAGTTACAATCTCATAACAAGCTATTCTAAGGTTCCACATTGCTGACTCAGTCAACCATTCGATGATAATGAGTTGTAATCTCATAACAAGTCATTCTGAGGTTCCACATCACCGAATCGGTCAACCGTACATTGATAATGAGCTGCAACCTCATAACAAGTTGTTCTGAGGTTCCACATCACTAAATCGATCAACTGTTTGATGATAATGAGTTGTAATCTCATAAAAAGCCGTTCTGAGGTTCCACATCACCGAATCGGTCAACAATTTGATGATAATGAGTTATAATCTCATAACAAGCTATTCTGAGGTTCCACATCGCCGAATCAGTCAACCATTCACTGATAATGAGTTGCAATCTCATAACAAGCTATTCTAAGGTTCCATATCGCTGAATCGGTCAACCGTTCGATTATAATGAGCTGTAATCTCATAACAAGCTATTCTAAGGTTCCACATCATTAAATCAATCAACCATTCGATGATAATGAGTTGTAATCTCATAAAAAGCCATTCTAAGGTTCCACATCACCGAGTCAGTCAACTATTTGATGATAATGAGCTACAATCTCATAGCAAGCTGTTCTGAGGTTTCAAATCACCGTATTGGTCAACCGTTTGATGATAATGAGCTATAATCTCATAACAAGCTGTTCTGAGGTTCTACATCACCGAGTCAGTCAACCGTTCAATGATAATGAGTTGTAATCTCATAACAAGCTATTCTGAGGTTCCACATCACTGAATCGTTCAACCGTTTGATGATAATGAGCTACAATCTCATAACAAGCTATTTTGAGGTTCCACATCGCCGAATTGGTCAACTATTTGATGATAATGGTTTGTAATCTTATAACAAGCCATTTTGAGGTTCCACATCACCGAATCGGTTAATAGTTCAATGATAATGAGTTGTAATCTCATAAAAAGTTGTTCTGAGGTTCTACATCGCCGAATCAGTCAACCATTCGATGATAATGAGCTACAATCTCATAACAAGTTGTTCTAAGGTTCCACATCACCGAATCGGTCAACCATTTGATGATAACGAGTTGTAATCTCATAACAAGCTGTTCTAAGGTTCCACATCGCCGAATCAGTCAACCATTCGATGATAATGAGTTGTTATCTTATAACAAGCCATTCTGAGGTTCCACATCACCAAATCGGTCAACTATTCGCTAATAATGACTTGTAATCCCATAACAAGCCATTCTGAGGTTCCACATCACCGAATTGGTCAACTGTTCACTGATAATGAGTTGTAATCTCATGAAAAGCTATTCTAAGGTTCCACATCATCGAATTGGTCAACCATTCGATGATAATGAGTTGCAATCTCATAACAAGCTGTTCTAAGGTTCCACATCTCCGAATCGGTCAACCGTTCGATGATAATGAGTTGTAATCTCATAGCAAGCCATTCTGATGTTCCACATTGTCAAATCAGTCAATCATACATTGATAATGAGCTACTATCTCATAAGAAGTTGTTCTGAGGTTCCACATCGCCAAATTGGTCAACCGTTCGATGATAATGAGTTGTAATCTCATAAAAAGCCATTCTGTGGTTCCACATCACCGAATCGGTCAACTGTTCAATGAGAATGAGTTATAATCTCATAACAAGCCATTTTGAGGTTCCACATCGCCAAATCGGTCAACCCTTCGTTGATAATGAGTTATAATCTCATAACAAGCTGTTCTAAGGTTCCACATCACTGAATCGGTCAACCATTTGATGATAATGAGCTGTAATCTCATAACAAGCTATTCTGAGGTTCCACATCGCCGAATCGGTCAACCATTTGATGATAATGAGTTGTAATCTCATAACAAGCCATTCTGAGGTTCCACATCACCGAATTGGTCCATTGTTCGATGATAATGAGTTGTAATCTCATAACAACCCATTTTGAGGTTCCACATTGCCAAATCAGTCAACCGTTCGATGATAATGAGCTGCAATCTCATAACAAGCCATTCTAAGGTTCTACATCACTGAATAAGTCAACCGTTTGCTAATAATGAGTTGTAATCTCATAAAAAGCCATTCTGAGGTTCCACATCACCAAATTGATCAACCGTTCACTTATAATGAGTTGTAATCTCATAACAAGCCATTTTGAGGTTCCACATTGTCAAATCGGTCAACTGTTCGATGATAATGAGTTGCAATCTCATAACAAGCCATTCTAAGGTTCCACATTGCCAAATCGGTCAACCGTTTGATGATAATGAGTTGTAATCTCATAACAAACCATTCTGAGGTTCCACATCGCTGAATCGGTCAACCGTACTTTGATAATGAGCTGCAATCTCATAACAAACTATTCTGAGGTTCCACATTGCTCAATTGGTCAACCATTCGATGATAATAAGTTGTAATCTCATAACAAGTTGTTCTGAGGTTGCACATCGCCAAATCGGTCAACGGTTTGATGATAATGAGTTATAATCTCATAACAAGCCATTCTGAGGTTCCACATCATCGAATTAGTTAACCGTTTAATAATAATGAGTTGCAATCTCATAACATGCCATTCTAAATTTCCACATCCTTGAATTGGTCAACCGTTCAATGATAATGAGCTGCAATCTCATAACAAGCTGTTCTGAGGTTCCACATCACCGAATCGGTCAACCGTTTGATGATAATAAGTTGTAATCTCATAACAAGCCATTCTGAGGTTCCACATCACCGAATCGGTCAACCATTCGCTGATAACGAGTTGTAATCTCATAACAAGCTATTCTAAGGTTCCACATCACTGAATTAGTCAATCATTTGATGATAATAAGCTACAATCTCATAACAAGCCGTTCTGAGGTTCTACATCACTGTATTGGTCAACCATTCGATGATAATGAGCTGCAATATCATAACAAGCTATTCTGAGGTTTGACATCACCAAATCAGTCAACCATTCGATGATAATGAGTTGTAATCTCATAACAAGCTGTTCTGAGGTTCCGCATCGTTGAATTGGTCAACCGTTCGATGATAATGAGCTGCAATCTCACAACAAGTTGTTCTGAGGTTCCACATGACCGAATCAGTCAACTGTTCGATGATAACGATTTGTAATGTCATAACAAGCCATTCTAAGGTTCCACATTGGTAAATCGGTCAACCATTTGATGATAATGAGTTACAATCTCATAACAAGCCGTTCTAAGGTTCCACATCGCCGAATCGGTCAACCATTCATTGATAATGAGCTGCAATCTCATAACAAGTTGTTCTGAGGTTCCACATCGCTGAATCGGTCAATAGTTTGATGATAATGAGTTGTAATCTCATATAAAGCCATTCTGGGGTTCTACATCACCCAATCGGTCAACCATTCTATGATAATGAGTTGTAATCTCATAACAAGCAATTCTGAGGTTCCACGTCACCGAATCGGTCAACCATTCGCTAATAATGAGTTGTAATCTCATAACAAGCCATTCTGAGGTTCCACATCACCAAATCAGTCTATCGTTCATTGATAATGAGTTGTAATCTAATAACAAGCCATTCTGAGGTTCCACATCATTGAATCGGTCAACCGTTTGATGATAATGAGTTGCAATCTCATAACAAGCTATTCTGAGGTTCCACATCGCCGAATCGGTCAACCATTTGATGATAATGAGTTGTAATCTCATAACAAGCCATTATGAGGTTCCACATTTCTGAATCAGTCAATCGTACATTGATAATGAGCTGCAATCTCATAACAAGCTATTCTGAAGTTTCACATCACTGAATCTGTCAACCATTCAATGATAATGAGTTATAATCTCATAAGAAGATGTTTTGAGGTTCAACATTGCCGAATCGGTCAACCATTTGATGATAATGAGTTATAATCTCATAACAAGTTGTTCTGAGGTTCCACATCACCGAATCGGTCAACCGTTCACTGATAATGAGTTACAATCACATAACAAGCTATTTTGAGGTTCCACATTGCCAAATCGGTCAACCGTTCGATGATAATGAGTTGCAATCTCATAACAAGCTATTTTGAGGTTCCACATCGTTGAATCGGTCAATCATTTGATTATAATTAGTTATAATCTCATAACAAGCCATTATGAGGTTCCACATCACCGAATCAGTCAACCATTTGATGATAATAAGTTGCAATCTCATAACAAGCTATTCTGAGTTTCCACATCACTGAATTGGTCAATCGTTCGATGATAATGAGCTGTAATCTCATAACAAGCTATTTTGAGGTTCCACATCACTGAATCGGTCAACTGTTTGATGGTAATGAGTTGTAATCTCATAATAAGCTATTCTGAGTTTCCACATCACCGAATCGGTCAACTGTTTGATGATAATGAGTTGCAATCTCATAACAAGCTATTCTAAGGTTCCACACCACCGAATCGGTCAACCGTTTGATGATAATGAGTTGCAATCTCATAACAAGCTGTTCTGAGGTTCCACATCGCCAAATCGGTCAACCATTCGATGATAATGAGTTGTAATCTCATAACAAGCTATTCTGAGGTTCCACATTTCTTAATCGGTCAACCTTTCGATGATAATGAGTTGTAATTGTTTAATGCTGAATGTGACCTCTCAACCCAACAAGAAACTCAACATAGTCCTTATTCAATCCATTTGATTTGCAGAGACAAACATGAATTGTTTGTTCTACAAATGATTGAGATGACCTGTTGCCTCCTAATTAGGAGTGATTGTTGTAGTGTA
>MU223284.1:841467-921349 GCA_018584345.1 Thuja plicata | reverse complement strand
ATTTAATTAAAAGTACTTTAGGACTTTAGGATTAAATCAATTAATCATAGGGGTTTTAGCTAATAATCATTTTAGATTTAGGAATTAAATTGTAATGTCAGATTTATGCAAATTTGGGTTTTCTGCAGTTGAAACTCAGTCGATTAAAGTCAATTAGGAGAAGAATTTGCCTAGTAAAATAGGACTTCGAAGATAAGAAAATGCACCAAAATTGATTGATTTTCAGGTGCCAATTTTGGGGTGTTACAGTAATCTCATAACAAGCCATTCTGAGGTTCCACATCGCCGAATCAGTCAAAAGTTCACTAATAATGAGTTGTAATCTCATAACAAGCCATTCTAAGGTTCCACATCACTGAATCAGTCAACCGTTTGCTAATAATGAGTTTTAATCTCATAACAAGCCATTCGTAGGTTCCACATCACCGAATCGGTCAACCTTACATTAATCATGAGCTACAATCTCATAACAAGCTATTCTGAGGTTCCACATTGCCGAATCGGTCAACTATTCGATGATAATGAGTTGTAATCTTAAAACAAGCCATTATAACTTTCCACATCACCTAATTGGTCAACCATTCACTAATAATGAGTTGCAATCTCATAGCAAGCTATTTTGAGGTTCCACATCGCCGAATCGGTTAACTATTCGATGATAATGAGCTGGAATCTCATAACAGGCTATTTTGAGGTTCCACATCACCAAATCAGTCAATCGTTCGATGATAATGAGTTGTAATCTCATAACAAGCCATTCTTAGGTTCCAGATCATTGAATCAGTCAACTGTTCAATGATAATGAGTTGTAATGTCATAACAAGCTGTTCTGAGGTTCCACATCCCCGAATTGGTCAACCATTCGCTAATAATAAGTTGCAATCTCATAACAAGCTATTTTGAGGTTCCACATCGCCGAATCGGTTAATCATTCAATGATAATGAGCTACAATCTCATAAAAAGTTGTTCTGAGGTTCCACATCACCGAATCGGTCAACCGTTCGATGATAATGAGTTATAATCTCATAACAAGTTGTTCTGAGGTTCCACATCACTGAATCAGTCAACCATTTGCTAATAATGAGTTGTAATCTTATAACAAGCCGTTCTGAGGTTCCACATCGCTGAATCGATCAAGCGTTTGCTGATAATGACTTATAATCTCATAACAAGCCATTCTGAGGTTCCACATCATCGAATCGGTCAACCATTCGATGATAATGAGTTGCAATCTCATAATAAGCTATTTTGAGGTTCCACATCACCGAATCAGTAAACCATTCGATGATAATGAGTTGTAATCTCATAACAAGCCATTCTGAGGTTCCACATCACCGAATCGGTCAACTGTACATTGATAATGAGCTGTAACCATATAACAAGCTATTCTGAGGTTCCACATCGCTAAATCGGTTAACCATTTGATGATAATGAGTTGTAATCTCATAACAACCCATTTTGAGGTTCCACATCACCAAATTGGTCAACTGTTCCCTGATAATGAGCTGCAATCTCATAACAAGTAATTCTAAGGTTCCACATCACCGAATCAGTCAATCATTTGATGATAATGAGTTGTAATCTCATAACAAGCTGTTCTGAGGTTCCACATCACTGAATCGGTCAACCGTTTGATGATAATGAGCTGCAATCTCATAACAAGCTGTTCTGAGGTTCCACATCACTGAATTGGTCAACCGTTCGATGATAATGATTTGTAAAATCATAACAAGCCATTCTAAGGTTCTACATCACTAAATCGGTCAACCGTTCACTGATAATAAGTTGTAATCTCATAACAAGCCATTCTGAGGTTCCACATCGTTGAATCGGTCAACCATTTGATGATAATGAGTTGTAATCTCATAACAAGCTATTATGAGGTTCCACATCGTTGAATTGGTCAACTGTTCGATGATAATAAGTTTTAGTCTCATAACAAGCCATTTTGAGGTTCCACATTGCCGAATCGGTCAACCGTACATTGATAATGAGCTACAATCTCATAACAATTTGTTCTGAGGTTCCACATCACCGAATCGCTCAACCATTCGATGATAATGAGTTGTAATCTCATAACAAGTCCTTCTGAGGTTCCACATCGCCGAATTGGTCAAACATTTGATGATAATGAGTTGTAATCTTATAACAAGCCATTCTGAGGTTCCACATCACCAAATCAGTCAACCATTCACTGATAATGAGTTGCAATCTCATAACAAGCTGTTCCGAGGTTCCACATCACTGAATTGGTCAATCGTTCGATGATAATGTGCTATAATCTCATAACAAGCTATTCTGAGTTTCCACATCGCTGAATCGGTCAACCATTCGATGATAATGAGTTGTAATCTTATAACAAGCCATTCTGAAGTTCCACATCACTGAATTGGTCAACTGTTCGATGATAATGACTTGCAATCTCATAACAAGATGTTCTAAGGTTCCACATCGCCGAATCGGTCAACCATTTGATGATAATGAGCTGCAATCTCATAACAAGTTGTTCTAAGGTTCCGCATCGTAGAATCGGTCAAATGTTTGATGATAATGAGTTGTAATCTCATAACAAGCCATTCTGAGGTTCCACATCAGCGAATCGGTCAACCATGCGCTGATAATGAGTTACAATCTCATAACAAGCTATTCTGAGGTTCCACATCGCCGAATCGGTCAACCATTCAATGATAATGATTTGTAATCTCATAACAAGCCGTTATGAGGTTCCACATCGCCGAATTGGTCAACCATTCAATGATAATGAGTTGTAATCTCATAACAAGCAATTCTGAGGTTCCACATCGCCAAATCGGTCAATTGTTCACTAATAATGAGTTGTAATCTCATAACAATCCATTCTGAGGCTCCACATCGCCAAATCGGTCAACCATTCACTAATAATGAGTTCTAATCTCATAACAAGCCATTCTGAGGTTCCACATCCTCGAATCGGTCATTCATTTGATGATAATGAGTTGCAATCTCATAACAAGCTATTTTGAGGTTCCACATCGCTGAATCGGTCAACCGTTCGATGATAATGAGTTGTAATCTCATAATAAGCTATTCTGAGGTTCCACATCGCCGAATCAGTCAACCGTACATTGATAATGAGCTACAATCTCATAACAAGTTGTTCTAAGGTTCCACATCACTGAATCGGTCAACCGTTCGATGATAATGAGTTGTAATCTCATGACAAGCCATTCTTAGGTTCCATATCGCCAAATTAGTCAACCGTTCACTGATAATGAGTTGTAATCTCATAACAAGCTATTCTGAGGTTCCACATCGCTGAATCGATCAACCATTCGATGATAATGAGTTACAATCTCATAAAAAACTATTCTAAGGTTCCACATCACCGAATCAGTCAACCGTTCGATGATAATGAGCTACAATCTAATAACAAGCTATTCTAAGGTTCCACATCACCGGATTGGTCAACCATTTGATGATAATGAGTTGTAATCTCATAACAAGCCATTCTGAGGTTCCACATCGCCGAATTGGTCAACCATTTGATGATAATGAGTTGCAATCTCATAACAAGCCATTCTGAGTTTCCACATCGCCGAATCAGTCAACCATTCGATGATAATGAGCTACAAGCTCATAACAAGCTGTTCTGAGTTTCCACATCGCCGAATCGGTCAACTATTCCATGATATTGAGTTGTAATATCACAACAAGCTATTCTGAGGTTCCACATCACTAAATCGGTCAACTATTCGATGATAATGAGCTGCAATCTCATAACAAGCTATTCTAAGGTTCCACATCACCGAATCAGTCAACCGTTTGATGATAATGAGTTGTAATCTCATAACAAGCTATTCTGAGGTTCCACATCACTGAATCAGTCAACCATTCGATGATAATGAGTTGTAATCTCATAACAAGCTATTCTGAGGTTCCACATCGCCGAATCGGTCAACTGTTCAATGATAATGAGTTGTAATCTCATAACAAGCCGTTCTGAGGTTTCACATCTCTGAGTCGATCAACCGTTCGCTAATAATGAGTTGTAATCTCATAACAATCTATTCTGAGGTTCCACATCACTGAATCGGTCAACCATTTGCTGATAATAAGTTGTAATCGCATAACAAGTCATTCTAAGGTTCCACATCACTGAATCGGTCAACCATTGAATGATAATGAGTTGTAATCTCATAACCAGCCATTCTGAGGTTCCACATCGCCGAATCGGTCAATTGTTCACTGATAATGAGTTGTAATCTCTTAACAAGCCATTCTGAGGTTCCACATCGTCGAATTAGTCAACCGTTCGATGATAATGAGTTGCAATCTGATAAAAAACTATTCTGAGGTTCCACATCACCGAATCGGTCAACCGTTCGATGATAATGACTTGTAATCTCATAACAAGCCATTCTGAGGTTCCACATCACTGAATCAGTCAATCATACATTGATAATGAGCTGTAATCTCATAACAAGCTGTTCTGAGGTTCAACATCACTGAATCGGTCAACCGTTTGATGATAATGAGTTGTAATCTCATAACAAGCTGTTCTGAGGTTCCATATCGCCAAATCGGTCAACCGTTTGATGATAATGAGTTGTAATCTTATAACAAGCCATTCTGAGGTTCCACATTGCCGAATCGATCAACTGTTAGATGATAATGAGTTGCAATCTCATAACAAGCTATTTTGAGGTTCCACATCACTGAATCAGTCAACCGTTCGATGATAATGAGCTGAAATCTCATAACAAGTTGTTCTGAGGTTCCACATCACTGAATTGATCAACCATTTGATGATAATGAGTTGTAATCTCATAACAAGCCATTCTGAGGTTCCAAATCACCAAATCGGTCAACCGTTCACTGATAATGAGTTGTAATCTCATAACAAGCCATTCTGAGGCTCCACATCATCGAATCAGTCAACCATTCGATGATAATGATTTGCAATCTCATAACAAGTTGTTCTGAGGTTCCACATCACCGAATCGGTCAACCGTTTGATGATAATGAGTTGTAATCTCACAACAAGCCAATCTGAGGTTCCACATCACTGAATCACTCAACCGTACATTGATAATGATGTATAATCTCATAACAAGCTATTCTGAGGTTCCACATCGCTGAATCGGTCAACCGTTTGATGATAATGAGTTGTAATCTCATAACAAGCCATTCTGAGGTTTCACATCGCCGAATTGGTCAACCTTTGGATGATAATGAGTTGTAATCTCATAACAGGCTATTTTGAGGTTCCACATTGCCGAATCGGTTAATTGTTCACTAATAATGAGTTGCAGTCTCATTACAAAATGTTCTGAGGTTCCACATTGCCAAATCAGTCAACCATTTGATGATAATGAGCTGCAATCTCATAACAAGCTATTCTGAGGTTCCAAATCACTGAATTGGTCAACCATTTGATGATAATGAGTTGTAATCTCATAACAAGTCGTTCTAAGGTTCCACATCACCGAATCGGTCAACCGTTCGATGATAATGAGTTACAATCTCATAACAAGCCGTTCTAAGTTTCCACATCACCGAATCGGTCAACTGTTCAATGATAATGAGCTGCAATCTCATAACAAGCTGTTCTGAGGTTCCACATCACTGAATCGGTCAACCGTTTGATCATAATGAGTTGTAATCTCATAACAAGCCATTCTGAGGTTCCACATCATTGAATCGGTCAACCGTTCACTGATAATGAGTTACAATCTCATAACAAGCTATTCTGAGGTTCCACATCACTGAATCGGTCAACTATTTGATGATAATGAGCTACAATCTCATAACAAGCTATTACGAGGTTCCACATTGCTGAATCGGTCAACCGTTCAATGATAATGAGTTGTAATCTCATAACAAGCCATTCTGAGGTTTCACATCGCCGAATCGGTCAACCATTTGATGATAATGAGTTACAATCTCATAACAAGCCATTCTAAGGTTCCACATCACTGAATTGGTCAACTGTTAGATGATAATGAGCTGCAATCTCATAACAAGTTGTTCTGAGGTTCCACATCACCGAATTGGTCAACTGTTTGATGATAATGCATTGTAATCTCATAACAAGCCATTCTGAGTTTCCACATCACTGAATCACTGAATTGTTTGATGATAATGAGCTGCAATCTCATAACAAGCTATTCTCAGCTTCCACATCACCTAATTTGTCAACCATTTGATGATAATGAGCTGCAATCTCATAATAAGCTATTTTGAGGTTCCACATTGCCGAATCGGTCAACTATTTGATGATAATGAGTTTTAATCTCATAACAAGCCATTCTGAGGTTCCACATCGCTGAATCGGTCAATTGTTCACTGATAATGAGTTACAATCTCATAACAAGCTATTCTGAGTTTCCACATCGCTGAATCGGTCAACCATTCGATGATAATGAGCTGCAATCTCATAACAAGCTATTCTGAGGTTCCATATTGCTGAATCGGTCAACCATTCAATGATAATGAGTTGTCATCCTATAACAAGCCATTCTGAAGTTCCACATCACCGAATCGGTCAAACATTCGATGATAATGAGTTGCAATCTCATAACAAGCCATTTTGAGGTTCCACATCGTTGTATCAGTCAAGTATTCGATGATAATGAGCTGCAATCTCATAACAAGCTATTCTGAGGTTCCACATTGGCGAATCGGTCCACCGTTCGATAATAATGAGTTGTCATCTCATAAGAAGCCATTCTGAGGTTCCATATCGCCAAATCGGTCAACCGTTTGATGATAATGAGGTGTAATCTTATAACAAGCCATTCTGAGGTTCCACATTGCCGAATCAGTCAACCATTTGATGATAATGAGTTATAATCTCATAACAAGCTATTTTAAGGTTCCACATCGCTGAATTGGTCAACCATTTGATGATAATGAGCTGCAATCTCATAACTAGCTGTTCTGAGGTTCCACATCGTCGAATGAGTCAACCGTTTGATGATAATGATTTGTAATCTCACAACAAGCCATTCTGAGGTTCTAGAACATTGAATCAGTCAACCGTTCGATTATAATGAGTTACAATCTCATAACAAGCCATTCTGAGGTTCCACATCACCAAAGCAGTCAACCGTTCGATGATAATGAGTTTCAATCTCATAACAAGCTATTCTGAGGTTCCACATCACCAAATCAATCAACTATTCGATGATAATGAGTTGTAATCTCATAACAAGCTGTTCTAACATTCCACATTGCCAAATCAGTCAACCATTCTATGATAATGAGTTGTAATCTCATAACAAGCCATTCTAAGGTTGAACATCGCCGAATCGGTCAACCGTTCACTAATAATGAGTTGTAATCTCATAATAAGCCATTCCGAGGTTCCACACCACCGAATCGGTCAACCATTCACTGATAATGAGTTGTAATCTCATAACAAGTCATTCTGAGGTTCCACATCATCGAATCGGTCAACTGTTTGATGATAATGAGTTACAATCTCATAACAAGTTATTCTGAGGTTCCATATACCCGAATTGGTCAACCATTTGATAATAATGAGTTGTAATCTCATAACAAGCCTATCTGAGGTTCCACATCGCCGAATCAGTCAACCGTACATTGATAATGAGGTACAATCTCATAACAAGCTATTCTGAGGTTCCACATCACCGAATCGGTCAACCGTTCGATGATAATGAGTTCTAATCTCATAATAAGCCATTCTGAGGTTCCACATCGCTGAATCGGTCAACCATTCTATGATAATGAGTTGTAATCTCATAACAAGCCATTCTAAGGTTCCACATCGCTGAATCGGTCAACCGTTCACTGATAATGAGTTGCAATCTCATAACAAGCTATTCTGAGGTTCCACATCGCTGAATCAGTCAACCATTCAATGATAATGAGTTGCAAACTCATAACAAGCTATTTTGAGGTTCCACATCACTGAATCGATTAACCATTTGATGATAATGAGTTGTAATCTCAAAACAAGTCATTCTGAGGTTCCACATCACCGAATCGGTCAACCATTCGATGATAATAAGTTGCAATCTCATAACAAGCCGTTCTGAGTTTCCACATCGCCGATTCGGTCAGCCATTCGATGATAATGAGCTGCAATCTCATAACAAGCTATTCTGAGGTTCCACATCGCCAAATCAGTCAACTGTTTGATGATAATGAGCTACAATCTCATAACAAGCTGTTCTGAGGTTCCACATCATCAAATCGGTCAACCGTTCGATGATAATGAGTTGTAATCTCATAACAAGTCATTCTGAGGTTCCACATTGCTAAATTGGTCAACCATTTGATGATAATGAGCTGCAATCTCATAACAAACTGTTCTAAGGTTCCACATCGCCATATTGGTCAACTGTTCGATGATAATGAGCTGCAATCTCATAACAAGCTTTTTTGATGTTCCACATTGCCAAATCGGTGAACCGTTCGATGATAATGAGTTGTAATCTCATAATAAGCCATTCTAAGGTTCCACATTGCTGAATCCATCAACCGTTCTATGATAATGAGTTGTAATCCCATAATAAGCTATCCTGAGGTTCCACATCCCCGTATTGGTCAACTGTTTGATGATAATGAGCTGCAATCTCATAACAAGCTATTCTGAGATTCCACATCACTGAATCAGTCAACCGTTTGATGATAATGAGTTGTAATCTCATAACAAGTTGTTTTGAGGTTCCACATCACTAAATCCATCAACCATTCGATGATAATGAGTTTTAATCTTATAACAAGCTATATTAAGGTTCCACATCGCCGAATCGGTCAACTGTTCGATGATAATGAGCTGTAATCTCATAACAAGCTATTTTGAGGTTCCACATCGCCGAATCAGTCAACCGTTCGATGATAATGAGTTATAATCTCATAACAAGCCATTTTGAGGTTCAACATCACCGACTCGGTAAACCATTCGATGATAATGAGTTGTAATCTCATAACAAGCCATTCTGTGGTTCCACATCGCCGAATCGGTCAACCGTTCGATGATAATGAGCTGCAATTTCATAACAAGTTGTTTTGAGGTTCCACATCGTCGAATCGGTCAACCATTTAATGATAATGAGTTGTAATCTCATAATCAGACATTCTGAGGTTCCACATCACTGAATCGGTCAACCGTTCGATGATAATGAGTTGTAATCTAATAACAAGTCATTCTGAGGTTCCACATCGCTGAATCGGTTAACCATTCGATGATAATGAGCTGCAATCTCATAACAAGTTGTTCTAAGGTTCCACATCACCGAATCGGTCAACCGTTCGATGATAATGAGTTGTAATCTCACAACAAGCCGTTCTGAGGTTCCACATCACTGAATCGGTCAACCATTCGATGATAATGAGTTATAATCTCATAATAAGCTGTTCTGAGGTTCCACATCGCCGAATCGGTCAACCGTTCGCTAATAATGAGCTGCAATCTCAT
This sequence comes from Thuja plicata, assembly GCA_018584345.1. Taxonomy (NCBI): domain Eukaryota; kingdom Viridiplantae; phylum Streptophyta; class Pinopsida; order Cupressales; family Cupressaceae; genus Thuja; species Thuja plicata. The sequence continues at coordinate 911,921 of MU223284.1, read as the reverse complement.
AACAAGCTATTCGTAGGTTCCACATCATTGAATCAGTCAACTGTTCACTGATAATGAGTTGTAATCTCATAACAAGCCATTCTAAAGTTCCACATCCTTGAATCGGTCAACCATTTGATGATAATGAGTTGCATTCTCATAGCAAGCTATTCTGAGGTTCCACATCACCAAATCAATCAACCATTTGATGATAATGAGTTGTAATCTTATAACAAGCCATTCTGAGGTTCCACATCACTGACTCGGTCAATCGTTCGATGATAATGAGCTACAATCTAATAACAAGCTATTCTGAGCTACAATCTAATGATAATGAGTTACAATCTCGTAACAAGCCCTTTTAAGGTTTCACATTGCCGAATCGGTCAATCATTTGATGATAGTGAGTTGTAATCTCATAACAAGCCATTTTGAGGTTCCACATCTCCAAATCAGCCAACCCTTCACTGATAATGAGTTGCAATCTCATAACAAGCTGTTCTAAGGTTCCACATCGCCGAATCAGTCAACCGTTCAATGATAATGAGCTACAATCTAATAACAAGCTGTTCTGAGGTTCCACATTGCCGAATCGGTCAACCATTCGATGATAATGATTTGTAATCTCATAATAAGCCATTCTAAGGTTCCACATCACCCAATCGGTCAACCGTTCAATGATAATGAGCCACAATCTCATAACAAGCTGTTCTGAGGTTCCACATCGCCGAGTCAGTCAACCATTCGATGATAATGAGTTGTAATCTCACAACAAGCCATTTTGAGGTTCCACATCGCCGAATCGGTCAACCGTTTTATGATAATGAGTTGCAATCTCATAACAAGCTGTTCTGAGGTTCCACATTGCCGAATCGGTCAACCGTTCGCTAATAATGAGTTGTAATCTCATAACAAGCCATTCTAAGGTTCCACATCGCTGAATCAGTCAACCGTTCACTGATAATGAGCTATAATCTCATAATAAGCTATTCTGAGGTTCCACATCATCGAATCGGTCAATTGTTCGATGATAATGAGTTGCAATCTCATAACAACCTATTCTGAGGCTCCACATCACTGAATCAGTCAACCGTTCGATGCTAATGAGTTGTAATCTCATAACAAGCCATTCTAAGGTTCCACATCACCGAATCAGTCAACCATTCAATGATAATGAGTTGTAATCTCATAACAAGCCATTCTGAGGTTCCACATCACCGAATCGATCAACCGTTCGATGATAATGAGTTGTAATCTCATAACAAGCCGTTCTGAGGTTCCACATCATCAAATCGGTCAACCATTCGATGATAATGAGCTGTAATCTCATAACAAGCTATTCTAAGGTTTCACATCACCGTATTGGTCAACCGTTTGATGATAATGAGTTGCAATCTCATAACAAGCTATTATGAGGTTCCACATCGCCGAATCAGTCAACTATTCGATGATAATGAGTTGTAATCTCATAACAAGCTATTCTGAGGTTCCACATCACTGAATCGGTCAACCATTCGATAATAATGAGCTGCAATCTCATAATAAGCTATTGTGAGGTTCTACATCACCGAATCGGTCAACCATTCGATGATAATGAGTTGTAATTTGATAACAAGCCGATCTGAGGTTCCACATCGCTGAATCGGTCAATCATTTGATGATAATGAGTTGTAATCTCATAACAAGTTGTTCTGAGGTTCCACATCACCAAATCAGTCAACCATTCACTAATAATGAGTTGTAATCTCATAACAAGCCATTCTGAGGTTCCACATCGCCGAATCGGTCAACCGTTCACTGATAATGAGCTGTAGTCTCATAACAAGCTATTCTAAGGTTCCACATCATCGAATCGGTCAACTATTTGATGATAATGAGTTACAATCTCATAACAAGCTATTCTGAGGTTCCACATCTCTGAATTGGTCAACCGCTCAATGATAATGAGCTATAATCTCATAACAAGCTGTTCTGAGGTTCTACATCACCGAATCAGTCAATCGTTCAATGATAATGAGTTATAATCTCATAACAAGCTCTGCTGTGGTTCCACATTGCTGAATCTGTCAACTGTTTGATGATAATGAATTGTAATCTCATAACAAGCTTTTCTGAGGTTCCACATCACCGAATCAGTCAACCATTCGATGATAATGAGCTGCAATCTCATAACAAGTTGTTCTAAAGTTTCACATCTCCGAATCGGTCAACCGTTCGATGATAATGAGTTGTAATCTCATAACAAGCCATTCTGAGGTTCCACATCGCTAAAACGATCAACCATTTGATGATAATGAGTTACAATCTCATAACAAGTTGTTTTAAGGTTCCACATTGCCGAATCTGTCAACCGTTCGATGATAATGAGTTGTAATCTCATAACAAGCCATTCTGAGTTTCCACATCACCGAATCGGTCAACCGTTCGATGATAATGAGCTATAATCTCATAACAAGCCATTCTAAGGTTGCACATTGCTAAATTGGTCAACCGTTCAATGATAATGAGTTGTAATCTCATAACAAGCCGTTCTACGGTTCCACATCACCGAATCGGTCAACCGTTCAATGATAATGAGGTGCAATCTCATAACAAGCTATTCTAAGGTTCCAGATCGCCAAATCGGTCAACCGTTCAATGATAATGAGTTATAATTTCATAAAAAGCCATTCTGAGGTTCCACATCACCGAATCAGTTAGTCATTCGGTGATAATGAGTTGTAATCTCATAACAAGCCATTTTGAGGTTCCACATCATCGAATCGGTCAATCGTTCAATGATAATGAGTTGCAATTTCATAATAAGCTATTCTGAGGTTCCACATCGCCCAATCTGTCAACCGTTTGATGATAATGAGTTGTAATCTCATAACAAGCCGTTCTGAGGTTACACATCGCCAAATCAGTCAACTGTACATTGATAATGAGCTGTAATCTCATAACAAGTTGTTCTGAGGTTCCACATCACCGAATCAGTCAACCGTTCGATGATAATGAGTTGTAATCTCATAACAAGCCGTTCTGAGGTTCCACATCACCGAGTCGGTCAACCGTTCGATGATAATGAGTTACAATCTTATAACAAGCTGTTCTGAGGTTCCACATCACCGAATCGGTCAATCATTTGATGATAATAAGCTACAATCTCATAGTAAGCTATTCTGAGGTACCACATCACCGAATCGGTCAACTGTTTGATGATAATGAGTTGTAATTTCATAAAAAACCATTCTAAGTTTCCACATCACTGAATCCATCAACCATTGGATGATAATGAGTTTTAATCTCATAACAAGCTGTATTGATGTTCCACATCACCGAATCGGTCAACCGTTTGATGATAATGAGCTGTAATCTCATAACAAGCTGTTTTGAGGTTCCACATCGCCGAATCAGTTAGCCGTTTGATGATAATGAGTTATAATCTCATAACAAGCCATTTTGAGGTTCCACATCACCGACTCGGTAAACTGTTCGATGATAATGAGTTGTAATCTCATAACAAGCCATTCTGAGGTTCCACATCGCTGAATCGGTCAACCGTTCGATGATAATGAGCTGCAATCTCATAACAAGTTGTTTTGAGGTTCCACATCGTTGAATCGGTCAACCGTTTAAGTATAATGAGTTGTAATCTCATAATAAGACATTCTAAGGTTCCACATCACTGAATCGGTCAACCGTTCAATGATAATGAGTTATAATCTAATAACAAGTCATTCTGAGGTTCCACATCGCTGAATCGGTTAATCATTTGATGATAATGAGCTGCAATCTCATAACAAGTTGTTCTAAGGTTCCACATTGTTGAATCGGTCAATTGTTTGATGATAATGAGTTGTAATCTCATGACAAGCCCTTCTGAGGTTCCACATCGCCGAATCGGTCAACTATTCGATGATAATGAGTTGTAATCTCATAACAAGCCATTCTGAGGTTCCACATCGCTGAATCGGTCAACCGTTCGCTATAAATGAGCTGCAATCTCATAACAAGCTCTTCGTAGGTTCCCCATCACCATTGGATGATAATGAGTTGCATTCTCATAGCAAGCTATTCTGAGGTTCCACATCACCGAATCAGTCAACTGTTTGATGATAATGAGTTGTAATCTTATAATAAGCCATTCTGAGGTTCCACATCACCGACTCGGTCAATCGTTCATTGATAATGAGCTGTAATCTCATTACAAGCCATTCTGAGGTTCCACATCACCAAATCGGTCAACCATTTGATGATAATGAGTTGTAATCTCATAAAAAGCCCTTCTAAGGTTTCACATTGCCGAATCGGTCAATCATTTGATGATAATGAGTTGTAATCTCATAACAAGCCATTTTGAGGTTCCACATCCCTAAATCAGTCAACCCTTCACTGATAATGAGTTGCAATCTCATAACAAGCTATTCTAAGGTTCCACATCGCCAAATCAGTCAACCGTTCGATGATAATGAGCTACAATCTAATAAAAAGTTGTTCTAAGGTTCCACATTTCCAAATGAGTCAACCGTTCAATGATAATGATTTGTAATCTCATAATAAGCCATTCTGAGGTTCCACATCACTGAATAAGTCAACCGTGCAATGATAATGAGCTGCAATCTCATAACAAGCTGTTCTGAGGTTCCAGATCGCCGAATCAGTCAACCATTCAATGATAATGAGTTGTAATCTCACAACAAGCCATTTTGAGGTTCCACATCGCCGAATCGGTCAACCGTTTGATGATAATGAGTTGCAATCTCATAACAAGCTATTCTGAGGTTCCACATTGCCGAATCGGTCAATCATTCACTAATAATGAGTTGTAATCTCATAACATGCCATTCTAAGGTTCCACATCGCCTAATCAGTCAACCATTCACTGATAATGAGCTATAATCTCATAACAAGCTATTCTGAGGTTCCACATCATCAAATCGGTCAACTGTTTGATGATAATGAGTTACAATCTCATAACAACCTATTCTGAGGTTCCACATCACTGAATCAGTCAACCGTTCGATGATAATGAGTTGTAATCTCATAACAAGCCATTCTAAGGTTCCACATCACCGAATCAGTCAACCGTTCAATGATAATGAGTTGTAATCTCATAACAAGCCGTTCTGAGGTTCCACATCACCGAATCGATCAACCATTCGATGATAATGAGTTGTAATCTCATAACAAGCCGTTCTAAGGTTCCACATCATCGAATCGGTCAACTATTCAATGATAATGAGATGTAATCTCATAACAAGCTGTTCTGAGGTTTCACATCACCATATTGGTCAACCATTTGATGATAATGAGTTACAATCTCATAACAAGCTATTATGAGGTTCCACATCGCCGAATCAGTCAATTCTTTGATGATAATGAGTTGTAATCTCATAACAAGCTATTTTGAGGTTCCACATCACTGAATCAGTCAACCATTCGATAATAATGAGCTGCAATCTCATAATAAGCTATTCTGATGTTCCACATCACCAAATCGGTCAACCATTCGATGATAATGAGTTGTAATTTGATAACAAGCCGATCTGAGGTTCCACATCGCTGAATCGGTCAATCATTCGATGATAATGAGTTGCAATCTCATAATAAGTTGTTCTGAGGTTCCACATCGCCGAATCGGTCAACCATTCGCTAATAATGAGTTGTAATCTCATAACAAGCCATTCTGAGGTTCCACATCGCCGAATTGGTCAACCGTTCACTGATAATGAGTTGTAATCTTATAACAAGCTATTCTAAGGTTCCACATCATCGAATCGGTCAACTGTTTGATGATAATGAGTTTCAATCTCATAACAAGCTATTCTGAGGTTCCACATCTCTGAATTGGTCAACCGCTTAATGATAATGAGCTATAATCTCATAACAAGCTGTTCTAAGGTTCCACATCACCGAATCAGTCAATTGTTCAATGATAATGAGTTATAATCTCATAACAAGCTCTTCTGAGGTTCCACATCGCTAAATCCATCAACCGTTTGATGATAATGAGTTGTAATAACATAACAAGCTTTTCTGAGGTTCCACATCACCGAATCAGTCAACCATTCAATGATAATGAGCTGCAATCTCATAACAAGCTGTTCTAAAGTTCCACATCTTTGAATCGGTCAACCGTTTGATGATAATGAGTTGTAATCTCATAACAAGCCATTCTGAGGTTCCACATCGCCAAATCGATCAACCATTTGATGATAATGAGTTACAATCTCATAACAAGTTGTTCTAAGGTTCCACATCACCGAATCAGACAATTGTTCAATGATAATGAGCTGCAATCTCATAACAAGCTGTTCTGAGGTTCCACATTGCCGAATCAGTCAATCGTTCGATGATAATGAGTTGTAATCTCATAACAATCCATTCTGAGTTTCCACATCGCCGAATCAGTCAACCATTTGATGATAATGAGTTATAATCTCATAACAAGCCATTCTAAGGTTGCACATTGCTGAATTGGTCAACCATTCAATGATAATGAGTTATAATCTCATAACAATCCATTCTGAGGTTTCACATCGCTGAATCAGTCAACCGTTCAATGATAATGAGCTGTAATCTCATAACAAGCTATTCTAAGGTTCTAGATCGCCGAATCGGTCAACCGTTCAATAATAATGAGTTATAATTTCATAAAAATCCATTCTGAGGTTCCACATCACCAAATCAGTTAATCATTCGGTGATAATGAGTTGTAATCTCATAACAAGCCATTTTGAGGTTCCACATCATCGAATCGATCAATGGTTCGATGATAATGAGTTGCAATCTCATAATAAGCTATTCTGAGGTTCCACATCGTTGAATCTGTCAACTATTTGATGATAATAAGTTGTAATCTCATAACAAGCCGTTCTGAGGTTACACATCGCCAAATCGGTCAACCGTATATTGATAATGAGCTGTAATCTCATAAAAAGTTGTTCTGAGGTTCCACATCACCGAATCAGTCAACCGTTCGATGATAATGAGTTGTAATCTCATAACAAGCCATTTTGAGGTTCCACATCACCGATTCGGTCAACCGTTCGATGATAATGAGTTACAATCTTATAACAAGCTGTTCTGAGGTTCCACATCACTGAATCGATCAATCATTTGATGATAATAAGCTACAATCTCATAGTAAGCTATTCTGAGGTACCACATCACCGAATCGGTCAACCGTTCGATGATAATGAGTTGTAATCTCATAACAAGCCATTCTAAGTTTCCACATTATTGAATCTGTCAATCGTTCGATGATAATGAGCTATAATCTCATAACAAGCTATTCTGAGGTTCCACATTGCCATATTGGTCAACCGTTCAATGATAATGAGTTGTAATCTCATAACAAGCTATTTTGAGGTTCCACATCACGAAATCAGTCAACCGTTTCATGATAATAACTTATAATCTCATCACAAGCTGTTATGAGGTTCCACATCGCTGAATCGGTCAACTGTTTGATGATAATGAGCTACAATCTCATAAAAAGTTGTTTTGAGGTTCCACATCATTGAATTGGTCAATTGTTCGATGATAATGAGTTGCAATCTCATAACAAGCCGTTCTGAGGTTCCACATCACCGAATCGGTCAACCATTCGATGATAATGAGCTGCAATCTCTTAACAAGTTGTTCTGAGGTTCCACATCGCTGAATCGGTCAACCGTTCAATGATAATCAGTTGTAATGTCATAATGAGCCATTTTGAGGTTCCACATTGCCAAATTGGCCAATCGTTCGATGATAATGAGTTGTAATCTCATAACAAGCTGTTCTGAGGTTCCACATCGCCGAATCGGTCAACCAATCACTAATAATGAGTTGTAATCTAATAACAAGCCATTCTGAGGTTCCACATCATAGAATCGGTCAACCGTTCACTGATAATGAGTTGTAATATCATAACAAGCCATTCTGAGGTTCCACATCATCGAATCTGTCAACAGTTCGATGATAATGAGTTGCAATCTCATAACAAGCTATTTTGAGGTTCCACATTGCCGAATCGGTCAACCGTTTGATGATAATGAGTTGTAATCTCATAAAAAGCCATTCTTAGGTTCCACATCACCGAATCAGTCAACCATACATTGATAATGAGCTATAATGTCATAACAAGCTATTCTAAGGTTCCACATCGCTAAATTAGTCAATCATTCGATGATAATGAGTTGTAATCTCATAACAAGCTATTCTGAGGTTCCACATCACTGAATCGGTCAACTGTTTAATGATAATGAGTTGTAATCTCATAACAAGCCATTCTGAGGTTCCACATTGCCGAATCGGTCAACCATTTGCTGATAATGAGTTGCAATCTTATAACAAGCTGTTCTAAGGTTCCACATCGTCGAATCAGTCAACCGTTCGATGATAATGAGCTGTAATCTCATAACAAGCTATTCTGAGGTTCCACATCACCAAATGAGTCAACCGTTCAATGATAATAAGTTGTAATCTCATAACAAGCCGTTCTGAGGTTCCACATCACCAAATCGGTCAACCATTTGATGATAATGAGCTACAATCTCATAACAAGCTTTTCTGAGGTTCCACATCACTGTATTGGTCAACCATTTGATGATAATGAGCTGCAATCTCATAACAAGCTGCTCTGAGGTTCCACATCACCAAATCGGTCAACCATTTGATGATAATGAGTTTTAGTCTCATAACAAGTCATTCTGACATTCCACATCGCCAAATCGGTCAATTGTTCATTGATAATGAGCTACAATCTCATAACAAGCCATTCTGAGATTCCACATCACTGAATCGGTCAACCGTTCACTAATAATGAGTTGTAATCTCATAACAAGCCATTCTGAGGTTCCACATCACCAAATCAGTCAACCATTCACTGATAATGAGTTGTAATCTCATAACAAGCTGTTCTGAGGTTCCACATCGTCGAATCGGTCAACCATTCGATGATAATGAGTTGCAATCTCATAACAGGCTATTGTGAAGATCCACATCGCTGAATCGGTTAACCATTATGATGATAATGAGTTGTAATCTCATAACAAGCCATTTTGAGGTTTCACATCACTGAATTAGTCAACCGTACATTGATAATGTGCTGCAATCTCATAACAAGTTGTTATGAGGTTGCACATCGCCGAATCGGTCAACCGTTCGATGATAATGAGTTCTAATCTCATAACAAGCCATTCTGATGTTCCACATCACCAAATTGATCAACCATTCGATGATAATGAGTTGTAATCTCATAACAAGCCATTATGAGGTTCCACATCGTCGAATCGGTCAACTGTTCACTGATAATGAGCTACAATCTCATAACAAGTTGTTCTGAGGTTGCACATTGCCAAATCGGTCAACTGTTTGATGATAATGATTTGTAATCTCATAACAAGCCATTCTGAGGTTCCACATCGTTGAATCGGTCAACCGTTCAATGATAATGAGTTACAAACTCATAACAAGCTATTCTGAGGTTCCACATCACCGTATCAGTCAACTATTTGATGATAATGAGCTGCAATCTCATAACAAGTTGTTCTAAAATTCTAGATCGCCGAATCAGTCAACTGTTCGATGATAATGAGTTGTAATCTCATAACAAGCTGTTCTAAGGTTCCACATCACTGAATCAGTCAACCGTTTGATGATAATGAGTTGTAATCTCATAATAAGCTGTTCTGAGCTTCCACATTGTCAAATCAGTCAACCATTTGATGATAATGAGTTGTAATCTCATAACAAGCTATTTTGAGGTTCCACATCATCGAATCGGTCAATCATTCACTGATAATGAGTTGTAATCTCATAACAAGCTATTCTGAGGTTCCACATCATCAAATCGGTCAAGCGTTTAATGATAATGAGTTGCAATCTCATAACAAGCCGTTCTGAGGTTCCACATCGCCGAATCGATCAACCGTTTGATGATAATGAGCTAAAATCTCATAACAAGCTATTTTGAGGTTCCACATCGCCGAATCGGTCAACCATTTGATAATAATTAGTTGTAATCTCATAACAAGCCATTTTGAGGTTCCACATCGCTGAATAGATCAATCGTTCGATGATAATGAGTTGCAATCTTATAACAAGCCATTTTGAGGTTCCACATCACCGAATCCGTCAACCGTTCGATGATAATGAGCTACAATCTCATAACAAGATATTCTGAGGTTCCACATCACTGAATCAGTCAATCATTCGATGATAATGAGTTGTAATCTCATAACAAGTCATTCTGAGGTTCCACATCACTGAATCGATCAACCGTTTGATGATAATGAGTTGCAATCTCATAAACAGCCATTCTGAGGTTCCACATCACCAAATCGGTCAACCGTTTGCTAATAATGAGTTGTAATCTCATAACAAGCTGTTCTAAGGTTCCACATCGCTGAATGGGTCAACCATTCGATGATAATGAGTTGTAATCTCATAACAAGCCATTCTGAGGTTCCACATCATCAAATCGATCAACCGTTCGATGATAATGAGTTGTAATCTTATAACAAGCTATTCTGAGGTTCCACATTGCCGAATCGGTCAACCATTCGCTAATAATGAGTTGTAATCTCATAACAAGCTGTTCTGAGGTTCCACATCACCGAATCGGTCAACCATTCACTAATAATGAGTTGTAATCTCATAACAAGCCGATCTGAGGTTCCACATCATCGAATCGGTTAACCGTTCGATGATAATGAGTTGCAATCTCATAACAAGCTGTTCTGAGGTTCCACATCACTGAATCAGTCAACTGTTGAATGATAATGAGTTGTAATCTCATAACAAGCCATTCTGAGGTTCCACATCACCAAATCGGTAATTCATACATTTTTAATGAGCTGCAATCTCATAACAAGCTGTTCTAAGGTTCCACATTGCCGAATCAGTCAACCGTTTGATGATAATGAGTTGTAATCTCATAACAAGATGTTCTAAGGTTCCACATCGCTGAATGGGTCAACCATTTGATCATAATGAGTTGTAATCTCATAACAAGCCATTCTAAGGTTCTAGATCGCCGAATCAGTCAACTATTCACTGATAATGAGTTGCAATCTCATAACAAGCTATTCTGAGGTTCCACATCACTCAATCGGTCAACCGTTTGATGATAATGAGCTGCAATCTCATAACAAGTTTTTCTGAGGTTTCACATCGCCGAATCGGTCAACCATTCGATGATAATGAGTTGTAATCTCATAACAAGCCATTCTGAAGTTCCACATCACCAAATTGTTCAACTGTTCGATGATAATGAGCTGCAATCTCATAACAAGCTATTTTGAGGTTCCACATCACCATATTGGTCAACTTTTCAATGATAATGAGTTGCAATCTCACAACAAGCTATTTTGAGGTTCCACATCACTGAATCAGTCAACCATTCGATGATAATGAGTTGAAGTCTCATAACAAGCTATTCTGAGGTTCAACATTGCTGAATCGGTCAACCGTTCAATGATAATGAGCTGCAATCTCATAACAAGCTGTTCTGAAGTTCCACATCATTGAATTGGTCAACCGTTTGATGATAATGTGTTGTAATCTCATAACAAGCCATTCTGAAGTTCCACATTGCTAAAATGGTCAACAGTTCGATGATAATGAGTTGTAATCTCATAATAAGCCATTCTGAGGTTCCACATCACCGAATCAGTCAACCATTCGCTAATAATGAGTTGTAATCTCATAACAAGTTGTTCTGAAGTTCCACATCGCCAAATCAGTCAAGCATTCACTGATAATGAGTTGTAATCTCATAACAAGCCATTTTAAGGTTCCACATGATCAAATCGGTCAACTATTCGATGATAATGAGTTGCAATCTCATAACAAGTTGTTCTGAGGTTCCACATTGCCGAATCAGTCAACCGTTCGCTGATAATGAGTTGCAATATCATAACAAGCCATTCTAAGGTTCCACATTCCCAAATCTGTCAACCATTCACTTATAATGAGATGTAATCTCATAACAAGCCGTTATGAGGTTCCACATCATCAAATTGATCAACCATTCGATGATAATGAGTTGCAATCTCATAACAAGCTGTTCTAAGGTTCCACATCGCCGAATCAGTCAACCGTTCAATGATAATGAGTTGTAATCTCATAACAAGCCATTCTGAGGTTCCACATCACTGAATCGGTCAATCGTACATTGATAATGAGCTGCAATCTCATAACAAGCTGTTCTGAGGTTCCACATCGCCGAATCAGATAACCGTTTGATGATAATGAGTTCTAATCTCATAACAAGCCGTTCTAAGGTTCCACATCACCGAATCAGTCAACCATACGATGATAATGAGTTGTAATCTCATAACAAGCCATTCTCAGGTTTGACATCACCAAATCAGTCAACCATTCACTGATAATGAGCTACAATCTCATAACAAGTTGTTCTGAGGTTCCACATCACCAAATCGATCAACCATTCGATGATAATGATTGATAATCTCATAACAAGCCATTCTGAGGTTCCACATTGTCAAATCGGTCTACCGTTTGATGATAATGAGTTGCAATCTCATAACAAGCCATTTTGAGGTTTCACATCACTGTATCAGTTAACCGTTTGATGATAATGAGTTGTAATCTCATAATAAGCCGTTATGAGGTTCCACATCGCTGAATCAATCAACTATTTAATGATAATGAGTTGTAATCTCATAAAAAGCTATTCTAAAGTTCCACATCACCGAATCGGTCAATCATTCACTAATAATGAGTTGTAATCTCATAACAAGCCATTCTGAGGTTCCACATCATCAAATCGGTCAACCGTTCGATGATAATGAGTTGTAATCTCATAACAAGTCATTCTGAAGTTTCACATCGCCGAATCAGTCAACCGTTCGATGATAATGAGCTACAATCTCATAACAAGCTATTCTGATGTTCCACATCGCCGAATTGGTCAACCATTCGATGATAATGAGTTATAATCTTATAACAAGCCATTCTTGCACATCGCCAAATCGGTCAACCGTTCGATGATAATGAGCTGTAATCTCATAACAAGCTGTTTTGAGGATCCACATCGCTGAAATAGTCAACCGTTCGATGATAATGAGTTATAATCTCATAACAAGCCATTCTGAGGCTCCACATCATCAAATCAGTCAACTATTCGATGATAATGAGTTGTAATCTCATAACAAGCTATTTTGAGGTTCCACATTGCCAAATCGGTCAACTATTTGCCAATAATGAGTTGTAATCTCATAACAAGTTGTTCTAAGGTTCCACATCGCCAAATCAGTCAACCGTTCGATGATAATAAGTTGTAATCTCATAACAAGCCATTCTGAGGTTCCACATCGCCGAATTGGTCAATTGTTCGATGATAATGAGTTGTAATCTCATAACAAGCTATTCTAAGGTTCCACATCATCGAATCGGTCAACCGTTCACTGATAATGAGTTGCAATCTCATAACAAGCTATTCTAAGGTTCCACATCGCCGAATCGGTCAACCATTCGATGATAATGAGCTGCAATCCCATAACAAGTTTTTTTGACGTTTGACATCACTGAATCGGTCAACCATTCAATGATAATGATTTGTAGTCACATAACAAGCCATTCTGAGGTTCCACATCATCAAAGTGATCAACCGTTCGGTGATAATGAGCTACAATCTCATAACAAGTTGTTCTGAGGTTCCACATCACCGTATTGGTCAACTATTCAATGATAATGAGTTGCAATCTCATAACAAGCTATTTTGAGGTTCTACATCACCAAATTAGTCAACCGTTTGATGATAATGAGTTGTAATCTCATAACAGGTTTTTCTGAGGTTCCACATCGCTAAATCGGTCAACCGTTCGATGATAATGAGCTGCAATCTCATAACAAGCTATTTTGAGGTTCCACATCGTTGAATCGGTCAACCATTTGATTATAATGAGTTGTAATATCATAACAAGCCGTTCTGAGGTTCCACATCACCGAATCATTCAACCCTTCGTTGATAATGAGTTGCAATCTCATAACAAGCTGTTCTAAGGTTCCACATTGCCAAATCGGTCAACTGTTTGATGATAATGATTTGTATCTCATACCAAGCCATTTTGAGGTTCCACATTGCCAAATCGGTCAACCATTCGATGATAATGAGTTGCAATCTCATAACAAGCCTTTCTGAGGTTCCACATCGCCGAATCGGTCAACTGTTTGATGATAATGAGCTGTAATCTCATAACACGCTATTCTTAGGTTCCACATCACTGAATCTGTCAACCATTTGATGATAATGAGTTGTAATATCATAATAAGCCATTCTGACATTCCACATCGCCGAATCGGTCAATCGTTCATTAATAATGAGCTACAATCTCATAACAAGCCATTTTGAGGTTCCAGATCGCTGAATCGGTCAACCATTCGCTAATAATGAGTTGTAATCTCATAACAAGCCATTCTGAGGTTCTAGTTTGCTAAATTGGTCAACCATTCCTTGATAATGAGTTGTAATCTCATAATAAGCCATTCTGAGGTTCTACATCATCGAATCAGTCAACCGTTCGATGATAATGAGTTGCAATCTTGTAACAAGCTATTCTGAGGTTCCACAACGCTGAATCGGTCAACCGTTTGGTGATAATGAGTTGTAATCACATAACAAGCCATTATGAGGTTCCACATCGCCGAATCGGTCAATCGTACATTGATAATGAGCTACAATCTCATAACAAGCTATTCTGAGGTTCCACATTGCTGAATCGGTCAACCGTTCGATGATAATGAGTTCTAATCTCATAACAAGCCATTCTGAGGTTTCACATCGCCGAATCGGTCAACCATTCGATGATAATGAGTTGTAATCTCATAACAAGCCATTTTGAGGTTCCACATCACTGAATCGATCAACCGTTCGATGATAATGAGTTGTAATCTCATAACAAGCTATTTTGAGGTTCCACATCGCCCAAACGGTCAACTGCTTGATGATAATGAGCTGCAATCTCATAACATCTATTCTAAGGTTCCACATCACTGAATCGATCAATCATTCACTGATAATGAGTTGTAATCTGATAACAAGTCATTCTGAGGTTCCACATCGTCGAATCGGTCAACCGTTTGATGATAATGAGTTACAATCTCATAACAAGCTATTTTTTGGTTCCACATCGCTGAATCGGTCAACTGTTTGATGATAATGAGTTGTAATCTCATAATAAGCTGTTCTGAGGTTCCACATCGCCGAATCAGTCAACCGTACATTGATAATGAGCTACAATCTCATACCAAGCCATTCTGAGGTTCCACATCACCGAATCGGTCAACCATTTGATGATAATGATTTGTAATCTCATAACAAGCTATTTTGAGGTTCCATATCACTGAATCGGTCAACCGTTTGATGATAATGAGTTGTAATCTCATAACAAGCTGTTTTGAGGTTCCACATTGTCGAATCGGTCAACCATTCACTTATAATGAGTTGCAATCTCATAACAAGCTATTCTAAGGTTCCACATCGCCGAATCAGTCAACTGTTTGATGATAATGAGTTGTAATCTCATAACAAGCTATTCTGAGGTTCCACATCATCGAATCGGTCAACCATTTAATGATAATGAGTTGCAATCTCATAACAAGCCATTCTAAGGTTCCACATCACCAAATTGGTCAACCGTACATTGATAATGAGCTGCTATCTCATACCAAGCTATTTTGAGGTTTCACATCACTGAATCGGTCAACCGTTCAATGATAATGAGTTGTAATCTCATAACAAGCCATTCTGAGGTTCCACATCACCGAATCAGTCAACCGTTTGATGATAATGAGTTGTAATCTCATAACAAGCTATTCTGAGGTTCCACATTGCCGAATCAGTCAACCATTCATTGATAATGAGTTGCAATCTCATAACAAGCTATTCTGAGGTTCCACATCACCGAATCAGTCAACCGTTCGATGATAATGAGCTACAATTTCATAACAAGTTGTTCTGAGGTTCCACATCATCGAATCAGTCTATCATTCAATGATAATGAGTTGTAATCTCATAACAAGCCATTCTGAGGTTCCACATCGCCAAATCGGTCAACCATTTGATGATAATGAGTTGCAATCTCATAACAATCCATTATGAGTTTCCACATCGCTGAATCGGTTAATTATTTGATGATAATGAGCTACAATCTCATAACAAGCTATTCTGAGGTTCCACATTGCCGAATTGGTCAACCGTTCGATGATAATGAGTTATAATCTCAGAACAAGCCGTTCTGAGTTTCCACATCACCGAATTGGTCAACCGTTCGATGATAATGAGTTATATTCTCATAACAAGTCGTTCTGAGGTTCCACATTGCCAAATCAGTCAACCGTTTGATGATAATGAGTTATAATCTCATAACAAGCCATTCTGAGGTTCCACATTGTAGAATCGATCAACCATTTGATGATAATGAGTTGTAATCTCATAAAAAGCCATTCTGAGGTTTCACATCACCAAATCGGCCAACCGTTCGATGATAATGAGTTGTAATCTCATAACAAGCCATTTTGAGGTTCCACATTGCCGAATCTGTAAACCGTTTGCTGATAATGAGTTGCAATCTCATAACAAGTTGTTCTTAGGTTCCATATCGCCGAATCGGTCAACCATTCAATGGTAATGAACTGTAATATCATAACAATCTATTCTGAGGTTCCACATCACCGAATCAGTCAACCATTCAATGATAATGAGTTGTAATCTCATAACAAGCCGTTCTGAGGTTCCACATCGCCGAACCGGTCAACCATTCAATGATAATGAGTTGTAATCTCATAACACGCTATTCTAAGGTTCCACATCACCGAATCGGTCAACCATTCGCTAATAATGAGTTGTAATCTCATAACAAGCCATTCTGAGGTTCCACATCACCGAATCGGTCAACCATTCACTTATAATGAGTTGTAATATCATAACAAGCCATTATGAGGTTTCACATCATTGAATCGGTCAACCATTTGATGATAATGAGTTACAATCTCATAACAACCCGTTCTAAGGTTCCACATCGCCGAATCAGTCAATTGTTTGATGATAATGAGTTGTAATCTCATAACAAGCTATTCTAAGGTTCCACATCACTGAATCGGCCAACCGTACATTCATAATGAGCTGCAATCTTATAACAAGCTATTCTGAGGTTCCACATCGCCGAATTGGTCAAGCATTCGATGATAATGAGTTGTAATCTCATAACAAGCTATTCTGAGGTTCCACATCGCCAAATCAGTCAATCGTTCGATGATCATGAGTTGTAATCTCATAACAAGCTATTCTTAGGTTCCACATCACCAAATTGGTCAACCGTTCACTGATAATGAGTTGCAATCTCAAAACAAGCTGTTCTGAGGTTCCACATCATCGAATCAGTCAACCATTTGATGATAATGAGCTACAATCTCATAACAATCTATTCTGAGGTTCCACATCACCGAATCGGTCAACCGTTCACTGATAATGAGTTATAATCTCATAACGAGCTGTTCTGAGGTTCCACATCGTTGAATCAGTCAACCATTCGATGATAATGAGCTACAATCTTATAATAAGCTATTTTGAGGTTACACTTCACTGAATCCATCAACCATTTGATGATAATGATTTGTAATCTCATAACAAGCTATTATGAGGTTCTACATCACCGTATTTGTCGACCATTCGATGATAATGAGC
Organism: Thuja plicata; assembly: GCA_018584345.1. Classification (NCBI taxonomy): domain Eukaryota; kingdom Viridiplantae; phylum Streptophyta; class Pinopsida; order Cupressales; family Cupressaceae; genus Thuja; species Thuja plicata. The sequence continues at coordinate 894,262 of MU223284.1, read as the reverse complement.
TACAATCTTATAGCAAGCTATTCTGAGGTTCCACATCACCAAATCAGTCAACCGTTCGATGATAATGAGTTGTAATCTCATAACAAGCTGTTCTGAGGTTCCACATCATTGAATCAGTCAACCGTTCGATGATAATGAGCTGCAATCTCATAACAAGCTATTTTGAGGTTCCACATCACTGAATCGGTCAACCGTTCGATGATAATGAGTTGTAATCTCATAACAAGCCATCGTGAGGTTCCACATCGCCGAATCGGTCAACCATTCACTAATAATGAGTTGTAATCTCATAACAAGCCGTTCTAATGTTCCACATCATTGAATCAGTCAACCGTTCGCTGATAATGAGTTGTAATCTCATAACAAGCCGTTCTGAGGTTCCACATCACCCAATTGGTCAACCGTTTGATGATAATGAGTTGCAATCTCATAACAAGCTATTCTAAAGTTTTACATGGCCGAATCGGTCAACCATTGGATGATAATGAGTTGTAATCTCATCACAAGCCATTCTGAGGTTCCACATCACTGACTCGATCAACCGTACATTGATAATAAGTTGTAATCTCATAACAAGCTGTTCTGAGGTTCCACATCACTGAATCATTCAACCGTTTGATGATAATGAGTTGTAATCTCATAACAAGCCATTCTGAGGTTCCACTTCACTGAATCGGTCAACCGTTCGATGATAATGAGTTGTAATCTCATAACAAGCCATTCAGAGGTTTCAGATCACCAAATCGGTTAACCATTCGCCGATAATGAGTTGCAATCTCATAACAAGCTGTTCTGAGGTTCCACATCGCCGAATCGGTCAACCATTTAATGATAATGAGCTGCAATCTCATAACAAGCTATTCTGAGGTTCCACATCACCGAATCGGTCAATCGTTCGATGATAATGAGCTGCAATCTTATAACAAGCTGTTCTGTGGTTCCACATCACTGAATAGGTCAACCGTTTGATCATAATAATTTGTAATCTCATAACAAGCCGTTCTGAGGTTCCACATCACCAAATCGGTCAACCGTTCGATGATAATGAGTTGCAATGTTATAACAAGCCATTCTAAGGTTCGACATCGCCGATCGGTCAACTGTTCAATGATAATGAGCTGCAATCTCATAACAAGCTATTCTGAGGCTCCACATCACCAAATTAGTTAACCGTTCAATGATAATGAGTTGTAATCTCATAACAAACCATTTTGTGGTTCCACATCGCGGAATTAGTCAACCATTCGATGATAATGAGTTATAATCTCATAAGGAGCCATTCTGAGGTTCCACATCGCCGAATCAATCAACCATTTGTTAATAATGAGTTATAATCTCATAACAAGCTGTTCTGAGGTTCCACATCGCCGAACCGGTCAACTGTTTAGTGATAATGAGTTATAATCTCATAACAAGCCATTTTGAGGTTCCACATCATCAAATCGGTCAACCGTTCGATGATAATGAGTTACAATCTCATAACAAGCTATTCTGAGGTTCCACATCATCAAATTGGTCAACCGTTTGATGATAATGAGTTTTAATCTCATAACAAGCCATTCTGAGTTTGCACATTGCTGAATCGGTCAACCGTACATTGATAATGAGCTACAATCTCATAACAAGTTGTTCTGAGGTTCCACATCACCGAATTGGTCAACCGTTCGATGATAATGAGTTGTAATCTCATAACAAGCCGTTCTGAGGTTCCACATCGCCGAATCGGTCAACTGTTTGATGATAATGAGTTGTAATCTCATAACAAGCTATTTTGAGGTTCTACATCGCCGAATTGGTCAATCATTCACTTATAATGAGTTGCAATCTTAGAACAAGCTATTTTGAGGTTCCACATCGCCGAACTGGTCAACTGTTTGATGATAATGAGTTGCAATCTCATAACAAGCTATTCTTAGGTTCCACATCACTGAATCAGTCAACCATTTGATGATAATGAGTTGTAATCTCATAACAAGCCGTTTTGAGCTTCCAAATCACTGAAATGGTCAATCATTCTCTGATAATGAGTTTCAATCTCATAATAAGCTATTTTGAGGTTCCACATTACCGAATCAGTCAACCGTTTGATGATAATGAGTTGTAATCTCATAACAAGCCGTTCTGAGGTTCCACATCGCCGAATCGGTCAACCGTTCACTGATAATGAGTTGTAATCTCATAACAAGCCATTCTAAGGTTCCACATTGTCAAATCGGTCAATCATTCGATGATAATGAGTTGTAATCTCATAACAAGGCATTCTAAGGTTCCACATCGCTGAATCGGTGAATCATTCACTGATAATGAGTTGTAATCTCATAACAAGCTATTCTTAGGTTCCACATCGCCGAATCGGTCAACCGTTGGATGATAATGAGTTGTAATCTCATAACAAGCTGTTCTGAGGTTCCACATCACTGAATCGGTCAACCGTTCGATGATAATGAGTCGTAATCTCATAACAAGCCATTCTAAGGTTCCACATCGCCGAATCGGTCAACCATTCGATGATAATGAGTTGTAATCTCATAACAAGCCATTCCGAGGTTTCACATCGCTAAATCGGTGAATCATTCGCTGATAATGAGTTGCAATCTCATAACAAGCTATTCTAAGGTTCCACATCACTGAATCGGTCAACCGTTCGATGGTAATGAGCTACAATCTCATAACAAGCTATTTTGAGGTTGCACATCGCCGAATCGGTCAACCATTTGATGATAATGAGTTGTAATCTCATAACAAGCTGTTCTAAGGTTTCACATCGCCGAATCGGTCAACCGTTTGTTGATAATGAGTTGCAATCTCATAATAAGCCATTCTGAGGTTCCACATTGCCGAATCGGTGAACCGTTCGATAATAATGAGCTACAATCTCATAACAAGTTATTCTAAGGTTCCACATCCCTGAATTGGTCAATCGTTCAATGATAATGAGTTGTAATCGCATAACAAGTTGTTCTGAGGTTCCACATCACAGAATCGGTCAACCATTCAATGATAATGATCTGCAATCTCATAACAAGCTGTTCTAAGGTTCCACATCACTGTATTGGTCAACTATTCGATGATAATGAGCTGCAATCTCATAACAAGTTGTTCTAACATTTCACATCATCGAATCAGCCAACCGTTCGATGATAATGAGTTGTAATCTCATAACAAGCTGTTCTTAGGTTCCACATCGTTGAATCGGTCAACCATTCGATGATAATGAGCTACAATTTCATAACAAGCTATTTTGAGGTTCCACATCATCGAATCGGTCAACCATTTGATGATAATGATTTGTAATCTCATAACAAGCCATTCTGAGGTTCCACATCACCGAATCGGTCAACCGTTCAATGATAATGAGTTGCAATCTCATAACAAGCGATTCTGAGGTTCTACATCGCTAAATCGATCAACCATTTGATGATAATGAGCTGTAATCTCATAATAAGTTGTTCTGAGGTTCCACATTGCTGAATTGGTCAACTATTCGGTGATAATGAGTTGTAATCTCATAACAATGCATTCTGAGGTTCCACATCATCGAATCGGTCAACCATTCACTGATAATGAGCTGCAATCTTATAACAAGCTGTTTTGAGGTTCCACATCGCTGTATTGGTCAACCATTCAATGATAATGAGCTACAATCTCATAACAAGCTATTCTGAGGCTCCACATCGTCGAATCAGTCAATTGTTTGATGATAATGAGCTGCAATCTCATAACAAGCTATTCTGAGGTTCCACATCGCTGAATCGGTCAACCGTTCACTGATAATGTGTTGTAATCTCATAATAAGCCATTCTGAGGTTCCACATTATCGAATTAGTCAACCGTTTGATGATAATGAGTTGCAATCTCATAACAAGCTATTCTGAGGTTCCATATCGCCAAATCAGTCAACTGTTTGATGATGATGAGTTGTAATCTCATAACAAGCCATTTTGAGGTTCCATGTCACCAAATCGGTCAACCGTACATTGATAATGAGCTACAATTTCATAACAAGCTATTCTGAGGTTCCACATCGCCGAATTGGTCAACCATTCAATGATAATGAGGTGGAATCTCATAACAAGCCGTTCTGAGGTTCCACATCGCCGAATCGGTCAACCATTCGATGATAATGAGTTGTAATCTCATAACAAGATGTTCTGAGGTTCCACATCGCTAAATCGGTCAACCGTTCGATGATAATGAGCTGCAATCTCATAACAAGCTGTTCTAGGGTTCCACATCGCCAAATTGGCCAATCATTTGATGATAATGATTTGTAATCTCATAACAAGCTGTTCTGAGGTTCCATATCGCCAAATCGATCAACCGTTCGATGATAATGAGCTGCAATCTCATAACAAGTTGTTCTGAGGTTCCACATCGCCGAATCGGTCAACTGTTTGATGATAATGAGTTGTAGTCTCATAACAAGCCGTTCTGAGGTTCCACATCACCGAATCAGTCAACCATTCGATGATAATGAGTTTTAATCTCATAACAAGCCATTTTGAGGCTCCACATCGCCGAATTAGTCAACCATTCGCTAATAATAAGTTGTAATCTCATAACAAGCCGTTCTAAGGTTCCTCATTGCTGAATCAGTCAACCGTTCAATGATAATGAGCTGCAATCTCATAACAAGCTATTCTAAGGTTCCACATCACCAAATTGGTCAACCCTTCCATGATAATGATTTATAATCTCATAAATGGCCATTTTGAGGTTCCACATCGCCGAATTGGTCAACCGTTCGATGATAATGAGTTGTAATCTCATAACAAGCTATTTTGATGTTCCACATCACCGTATTGGTCAACCGTTCAATCATAATGAGCTGCAATCTTATAACAAGCTATTTTGAGGTTCCACATCACCGAATCAGTCAACAGTTCAATGATAATGAGTTTTAATCTCATAACAAGTTGTTCTGAGGTTCCACATCGCTGAATTTGTCAACCGTTCGATGATAATGAGCTGCAATCTCATAACAAGTTGTTCTGAGGTTCCACATCGCCGAATCGGTCAACTGTTTGATGATAATGATTTGTAATCTCATAACACACCATTCTAAGGTTCCACATCACCAAATCGGTCAACCATTTGATGATAATGAGTTGTAATCTCATAACAAGCCATTCTGAGGTTCCACATCATCAAATCGATCTGCCGTTCGATGCTAATGAGCTGCAATCTCATAACAAGTTGTTCTAAGGTTCCACATCACCGAATTGATCAACCGTTTAATGATAATGATTTGTAATCTCATAACAAGCCGTTCTGAGGTTCCACATCGCTGAATCTGTCAACCATTTGATGATAATGAGTTGTAATCTCATAACAAGCTGTTCTGAGGTTCCACATCACCCAATCGGTCAACCATTCACTGATAATGAGATACAATCTCATAATAAGCTATTCTGAGGTTCCACATCCCTGAATCGGTCAACCATTTGATGATAATGAGATACAATCTCATAACAAGCTATTGTAAGGTTCCACCTTGCCGAATCGGTCAACCGTTCGATGATAATTTGTTATAATCTCATAGCAAGCCATTCTGAGGTTCCACATTACTGAATCCGTCAACCGTTTGATGATAATGAGTTGCAATCTCATAACAAGCCATTCTGAGTTTCCACATCGCCGAATCGGTCAACCATTTGATGATAATGACCTACAATCACATAACAAGCTATTCTAAGGTTCCACATCGCCGAATCAGTCAACCATTCGATGATAATGAGTTTTAGTCTCATAACAAGCCATTCTGAGGTTCCACATCACCGAATCGGTCAACCGTTTGCTGATACTGAGTTATAATCTCATAACAAGCCATTCTAAGGTTCCACATCATCAAATCGGTCAACCGTTCAATGATAATGAGTTGCAATCTCATAACAAGCTATTCTGAGGTTCCACATCATCGAATTGGTCAACCGTTTGATGATAATGAGTTGTAATCTCATAACAATCCATTCTATGGTTCCACATTGCCAAATCGGTCAACCGTACATTGTTAATGAGATGCAATCTCATAATAAGTTGTTCTAAGGTTCTACATCACCGAATCAGTCAACCGTTTGATGATAATGAGTTGTAATCTCATAACAAGTTATTCTGAGGTTACACATCATGAAATTGGTCAACCGTTTGATGATAATGAGTTATAATCTCATAACAAGCCATTCTGAGGTTCTACATCACTGAATCAGTCAACCATTCACTGATAATGAGTTACAATCTCATAACAAGCTCTTTTGTGGTTCCACATCACCGAACCGGTCAACTATTCAATGATAATGAGTTGCAATCTCATAACAAGCTATTTGGAGGTTCCACATTATGAATTGGTCAATCATTTGATGATAATGAGTTGTAATCTCATAAGAAGCCGTTCTCAGGTTCTACATTACCAAACTGGTCAACCGTTTGATGATAATGAGTTGCAATCTTATAACAAGCCGTTCTAAGGTTCCACATCGCCGAATCGGTTAAGCATTCAATGATAATGAGTTGCTATCTCATAACAAGCTATTCTGAGGTTCCACATCACCAAATCAGTCAACCGTTCGATGATAATGAGTTGTAATCTCATAACAAGCCATTCTAAGGTTCCAAATCACCGAATCAGTCAACCATTCGATGATAATGAGTTGCAATCTCATAACAAGCCATTCTGAGGTTCCAAATCGCCAAATCAGTCAATCGTTCAATGATAATGAGCTGCAATCTCATAACAAGTTTTCCTGAGGTTCCACATCACCGAATCAGTCAACCGTTTGATGATAATGAGTTGTAATCTCATAACAAGTCATTCTAAGGTTCCACATTGCCAAATTGGTCAGCCGTTCGATGATAATGAGATAAAATCTCATAACAAGTTGTTCTAACGTTCCACATCATCGTATTGGTCAATCATTTGATGATAATGAGCTACAATCTCATAACAATTGGTTCTGAGGTTCCACATCGCCGAATCAATCAACCGTTTGATGATAATGAGTTGTAATCTCATAACAAGCTGTTCTGAGGTTCCACATTGCGAAATCGGTCAACGGTTCAATGATAATGAGCTACAATCTCATAAAGAGCTATTATGAGGTTCCACATTGCCAAATCGGTCAATCGTTTGATGATAATGAGTTGTAATCTCAAAACAAGTCATTCTGAGGTTCCACATCACCGAATCGGTCAACCGTTCGATGATAATAAGTTGTAATCTCATAACAAGTCGTTCTGAGGTTCCACATCGCCGAATCGGTCAACCGTTCACTAATAATGAGTTGTAATCTCATAACAAGCTGTTCTGAGGTTCCACTTCACTGAATCGGTCAACCGTTCACTGATAATGAGTTGTAATCTCATAACAAGCCGTTCTGAGGTTCCACATCATTGAATCGGTCAACCATTCGATGATAATGAGTTGCAATCTCATAACAAGTTGTTAGGAGGTTCCACATTGCTGAATCAGTCAACTGTTCATTAATAATGAGTTGCAATCTCATAACAAGCCATTCTGAGGTTCCACATTGCCGAATCGGTCAACCATGCATTGATAATGAGCTGCAATCTCATAACCAGCTGTTCTGAGGTTCCACATCACCAAATCAGTCAACTATTTGATGATAATGAATTGTAATCTCATAACAAGCCATTCTGAGGTTCCACATCACCGAATTGGTCAACCGTTCAATGATAATGAGTTGTAATCTCATAACAAGCTATTCTAAGGTTCCACATTGCCGAATCGGTGAACTATTGACTGATAATGAGTTACAATCTCATAATAAGCTATTCTGAGGTTTCACATCCCCAAATAGATCAACCGTTCGATGATAATGAGCTGCAATCTCATAACAAGCTATTCTAAGGTTCCACCTCGCCGAATCGGTCAACTGTTCGATGATAAATTATTGTAATCTCATAGAAAGTCATTCTGAGGTTCCACATCACTGAATCTATCAACCGTTTGATTATAATGAGTTGCAATCTCATAACAAGCCATTTTGAGTTTCCACATCACCAAATCGGTCAACCATTTGATGATAATGACCTACAATTGCATAAAAAGTTGTTCTGAGGTTCCACATCGCCAAATCAGTCAACCATTTGATGATAATGAGTTGTAATCTCATAACAAGCTGTTCTGAGGTTCTACATCGCTGAATCGGTCAACCGTTCGCTGATAATGAGTTACAATCTCATAACAAGCCATTCTGAGGTTCCACATCGCTGACTCGGTCAACTATTTGCTAATAATGAGTTGTAATCTCATAACAAGCCATTCTGAGGTTCCACATCACCGAATTGGTCAACCATTCACTGATAATGAGTTGTAATCTCATAACAAGCCATTTTTAGGTTCCACATCATCAAATCAGTGAATCATTCGATGATAATGAGTTGCAATCTTATGCAAGCTATTCTAAGGTTCCACATCATTGAATTGGTCAATCATTCGATGATAATGACTTGTAATCTCATAACAAGCCATTCTGAGGTTCCACATCACCGAATCGGTCAACCGTACATTGATAATGAGCTGCAATCTCATAACAAGTTGTTTTGAGGTTCCACATCACTGAATCAGTCAACCGTTTGATGATAATGAGTTCTAATCTCATAACAAGCCATTCTGAGGTTCCACATCATCGAATCGGTCAATCGTTCGATGATAATGAGTTGTAATCTCATAACAAGCCGTTCTCAGGTTCCACATCACCGACTTGGTCAACCATTCACTGATAATGAGTTATAATCTCATAACAAGTTGTTTTGAGGTTCCACATCACCGAATCGGTCAACCGTTTGATGATAATGAGCTACATTCTCATAACAAGCTATTCTGAGGTTCCACATCACTAAATCGGTCAACCATTTGATGATAATGAGTTGTAATCTCATAATAATCTATTTTGAGGTTCCACATCACCGAATCAGTCAACCATTCGATGATAATGAGTTGCAATCTCATAACAAGCCATTCTAAGGTTCCACATTGCCAAATCAGTCAACCGTTCAATGATAATGAGCTGTAATTTCATAACAAGCTGTTCTATGGTTCCACATCGCCGAATCAGTCAACCATTTGATGATAATGAGTTGTAATCTCATAACAAGCCATTCTGAGGTTCCACATTGTTGAATCGGTCAACCATTCGATGATAGTGAGCTGCAATCTCATAACAAGTTGTTCTGAGGTTCCACATCGCCGTATTGGTCAATTGTTCGATGATAATGAGTTACAATCTCATAACAAGCTGTTCTGAGGTTCCACATCACTGAATCAGTCAAGTGTTCGATGATAATGAGTTGTAATCTCATAACAAGCTATTTTGAGGCTCCACATCATTGAATCCATCAACCATTCGATGATAATGAGTTGCAATCTCATAACAAGCTGTTCTGAGGTTCCACATCGCCGAATCGGTCAACCATTCGATGATAATGATTTGTAATCTCATAAAAAGCCATTCTAAGGTTCCACATCACTGACTCGGTCAACCATTTGATGATAATGAGCTACAATCTCATAACAAGCTATTCTGAGGTTCCACATCACCGAATTGGTCAACCGTTTGATGATAATGAGTTGTAATCTCATAACAAGCCATTCTGAGGTTTCACATCGCCGAATCAGTCAACCATTCAATGATAATGAGTTGTAATCTCATAACAAGTTGTTCTGACGTTCCAAATCACTGAATCGGTCAACCATTTGATGATAATGAGCTGCAATCTCATAACAAGCTGTTCTAAGGTTCCACATTGCTGAATCGGTCAACTGTACATTGATAATGAGCTGCAATATCATAACAAGTTTTTCAGAGGTTCCACATTGCCGAATCGATCAACCGTTCGATGATAATGAGTTGTAATCTCATAACAAGCCGTTCTGAGGTTCCACATCGCCCAATCGGTCAACCATTTGATGATAATGAGTTGCAATCTCATAACAAGCTATTCTGAGGTTCCACATAAATGAATCAGTCAACCATTCGATGATAATGAGTTGTAATCTCATAACAAGCCATACTAAGGTTTCACATCACCAAATCAGTCAACCATACATTGATAATGAGCTACATTATCATAACAAGCTGTTCTAAGGTTCCACATTGCCGAATCGGTCAACCGTTTGATGATAATGAGTTGTAATCTCATAACAAGCCATTCTGAGGTTCCACATCAACGAATCGGTCAACCGTTTGATGATAATGAGTTTTAATCTCATAACAAGCCGTTCTGAGGTTTCACATCACTCAATCGGTCAACCATTCACTGATAATGAGTTGTAAACTCATAACAAACTATTTTGAGGTTCCACATCACCGAATCGGTTAATCGTTTGATGATAATGAGCTGCAATCTCATAACAACCTGTTTTGAGGTTCCACATCGCTGAACCAGTCAACCATTTGATGATAATGAGTTGTAATCTTATAATAAACCATTTTGAGGTTCCACATCACCGAATCGGTCAACCATTCGATGATAATGAGTTGCAATCTCATAACAAGCCATTCTGAGGTTCCACATTGCCGAATCGGTCAACCGTTTGATGATAATGAGCTATAATATCATAACAAGCTATTCTGAGGTTCCAAATCGCTGAATCGGTCAACCATTCAATGATAATGAGTTGTAATCTCATAACAAGCCATTCTGAGGTTCTACATCACTAAATCGATCAACCGTTTGATGATAATGAGCTGCAATCTCATAACAAGTTGTTCTAAGGTTCTACATCACCGTATTGGTCAACCGTTTGATGATAATGAGATGCAATCTCACAACAAGCTATTTTGAGGTTCCACATCACTGAATCAGTCAACCATTCGATGATAATGAGTTGTAATCTCATAACAAGCTATTCTAGGGTTCCACATCATTGAATCGGTCAATCGTTTGATGATAATGAGCTGCAATGTCATAACAAGCTATTCTAGGGTTCCACATCACCAAATTGGTCAACCATTTGATGATAATGATTTGTAATCTCATAACAAGCCATTCTGAGGTTACACATCACTGAATCGGTCAACTATTTGATGATAATGAGTTACAATCTCATAACAAGCTGTTCTAAGGTTCCACATCACCGAATCGGTCAACTGTTCGATGATAATGCTCTGTAATCTCATAACAAGTTGTTCTAAGGTTCCACAACACCGAATCGGTCAACCATTCGATGATAATGAGTTGTAATCTCATAACAAGCTGATCTGAGGTTCAACATCACCGAATCGGTCAATCGTTCGATGATAATGAGTTGTAATCTCATAACAAGATGTTCTGAGGTTCCACATCACTGAATCAGTCAATCATTCACTAATAATTAGTTGTAATCTCATAACAAGCCATTTTGAGGTTCCACATTGCCGAATCGGTCAACCGTTCGATGATAATGAGCTGCAATCTCATAATAAGTTGGTCTGAGGTTCCACATCGCCAAATCGGTCAACCATTTGATGATAATGATTTATAATCTCATAACAAGCCATTTTGAGGTTCCACATCGCTGAATTGGTCAACCATTTGATGATAATGAGTTCTAATCTCATAATAAGCCATTCTGAGGTTCCACAACGCTGTATTGGTCAACTATTCAATGATAATGAGCTGCAATCTCATAACAAGCTATTCTGAGGTTCCACATCACCGAATCAGTCAACCGTTCAATGATAATGAGTTTTAATCTCATAAAAAGCTGTTCTGAGGTTCCACATCACTGAATTGGTCAACCTTTTGATGATAATGAGCTGCAATCTCATAACAAGTTGTTCTAAGGTTCCACATTGCCGAATCGGTCAACTGTTTGACGATAATGATTTGTAATCTCATAACAAGCCGTTCTTATGTTCCATATAACCGAATCGGTCAATCGTTCGATGATAATGAGTTGCAATCTCATAACAAGCCATTCTAAGGTTCCACATCATCAAATCGGTCAACCATTCGGTGATAATGAGCTGTAATCTCATAACAAGTTATTCTAAGGTTCCACATCGCCGAATCGGTCAACCGTTCAATGATAATGATTTGTAATCTCATAACAAGCCATTCTAAGGTTCCACATCACCGAGTCGATCAACTGTTCGATGATAATGAGTTGTAATCTCATAACAAGCCATTCTGAGGTTCTACATCACTGAATCAGTCAACTGTTCGCTAATAATGAGTTATAATCCCATAACAAGCCATTCTGAGGTTCCACATCACAGAATCAGTCAACTATTCGCTAATAATGAGTTGTAATCTCATAACAAGCCATTCTAAGGTTCCACATCATCAAATCAGTCAACCATTCGATGATAATGAGTTGCAATCTCATAACAAGCTATTTTGAGGTTCCACATCGCCAAATTGGTCAACCATTTGATGATAATGAGTTGTAATCTCATAACAAGCCATTCTGAGGTTCCACATTGCCAAATCAGTCAACCGTACATTGTTAATGAGTTGTAATATCATAACAAGTTGTTCTGAGGTTCCATATCACCAAATCGGTCAACCGTTCAATGATAATGTGTTGTAATCTCATAACAAGCCGTTCTGAGGTTCCACATCGCCGAATTGGTCAACCATTCGATGATAATGAGTTGTAATCTCATAACAAGCCATTCTGAGGTTTCACATTGGTGAATCAGTCAACCATTCATTGATAATGAGTTGCAATCTCATAACAAGCTATTTTGAGGTTCCACATCGTCGAATCGGTCAACCATTTGATGATAATGAGTTGCAATCTCATAACAAGCTATTCTGAGGTTGCACATCGCCAAATCGGTCAATCGTTCAATGATAATGAGTTGTAATTTCATAACAAGTTGTTCTGAGGTTCTACATCACTAAATCGGTCAACCGTTTGATGATAATGAGTTGCAATCTCATAACAAGCTATTCTGAGGTTCCACATCGCTGAATCGGTCAAGCATTCCATGATAATGAGTTGTAATCTCATAACAAGCTATTCTGAGGTTCCACATCATCGAATCGGTCAACCGTTCGATGATAATGAGTTGTAATCTCACAATAAGCCATTCTGAGGTTCCACATCGCTGAATCAGTCAACCGTTCAATGATAATGAGTTGCAATCTCATAACAAGCCATTCTGAGGTTCCACATCACCGAATCGGTCAACTGTTTGATGATAATGAGTTGCAATCTCATAACAATTTGTTCTGAGGTTCCACATCACTGAATGGGTGAACCGTTCGATGATAATGAGTTGTAATCTCATAACAAGCCAAACTAAGGTTCCACATCATCGAATGGGTCAACCGTTCGATGATAATGAGATACAATCTCATAACAATTTGTTCTAAGGTTCCACATCGCCGTATTGGTCAACCGTTCGATGATAATGAGCTACAATTTCCTAACAAGTTGTTCTGAGGTTGCACATCACTGAATCAATCTATCATTTGATGATAATAAGTTGTAATCTCATAACAAGCTATTCTAAGGTTCCACATCGCTGAATCGGTCAACCGTTAGATGATAATGAGTTGTAATCTTATAACAAGCCATTCTGAGGTTCCACATCGCCGAATCAGTCAACCGTTCACTAATAATGAGTTGTAATCTCATAACAAGCCGTTCTAAAGTTCCACATCACTGAATTGGTCAACTGTTTGCTGATAATGAGTTGTAATCTCATAACAAGCTATTCTGACGTTCCACATCATCAAGTTAGTCAACCATTCAATGATAATGAGTTGCAATCTCATAAAACATTGTTCTGAGGTTCCACATCACCGAATTGGTCAACCATTTGGTGATAATGAGTTGTAATCTCATAACAAGCCATTCTAAGGTTCCACATCGCCGAATCGGTCAACTGTACATTGATAATGAGCTGCAATCTCATAACAAGCTATTTTGAGGTTCCACATCGCCGAATTGGTCAACTGTTTGATGATAATGAGTTGTAATCTCATAACAAGTCATTCTGAGGTTCCACATCATCAAATCGGTCAACTGTTTGATGGTAATGAGTTGTAATCTCACAACAAGCCATTCTAATGTTCCACATCACCAAATCGTTCAACCATTTGATGATAATGAGTTGTAATTTCATAACAAGTCATTTTGAGGTTCCACATCACTGAATCAGTCAAGCATTTGATGATAATGAGTTGTAATCTCATAACAAGCTGTTCTGAGGTTCCACATCACCGAATCGGTGAACCATTCACTGATAATGAGTTGTAATCTCATAACAAGATATTCTGAGGTTCCACATTGTTGAATCAGTCAACCGTTTGATGATAATAAGTTACAATCTCATAACAAGATATTCTGAGGTTTCCCATCACCAAATCAGTCAACCGTTCACTGATAATGAGTTGCAATCTTATAACAAGCTGTTCTCAGGTTCTACATCACTGAATCGGTCAACCATTCGATGATAATGAGCTGTAATCTCATAACAAGCTGTTCTGAGGTTCCACATCGCCGAATTGGTCAACCATTCAATGATAATAATTTGTAATCTCATAACAAGCCATTCTAAGGTTTCACATCACTGAATCGGTCAACCGTTTGATGATAATGAGTTGCAATCTCATAACAAGCCGTTCTGAGTTTCCACATCACCGAATTGGTCAACCATTCAATGATAATTAGTTGTAATCTCATAACAAGGTGTTCTAAGGTTCCACATCGCCGAATCAGTCAACCATTCGATAATAATGAGTTCTAATCTCATAACAAGCCATTCAGAGGTTCCACATCACCGAATCGGTCAACCATTCATTGATAATGAGTTGCAATGTCATAACAAGCTATTCTAAGGTTCCACGTCACCCAATCGGTCAACTATTCGATGATAATGAGCAACAATCACATAACAAACTGTTCTAAGGTTCCACATCGCTGAATCGGTCAACTATTCGATGATAATGAGTTGTAATCTCATAATAAGCTGTTCTGAGGTTCCACATCGCCAAATGAGTCAACCATTTGCTAATAATGAGTTGTAATCTCATAACAAGTAGTTCTGAGGTTCCACATCACCGAATCAGTCAACCATTCACTGATAATGAGTTGTAATCTCATAACAAGCCATTCTAAGGTTCCACATCATCAAATCGGTCAACTGGTTAATGATAATGAGTTGCAATCTCATAGCAAGCTGTTCTGAGGTTCCACATCGCCAAATCGGTCAATCATTTGATGATAATGAGTTGTAATCTCATAACAAGCCATTGTGAGGTTCCACATCGCCGAATTGGTCAAAGGTACATTAATAATGAGCTGTAATCTCATAACAAGCTATTTTGAGGTTCCCAATCGCCAAATCGGTCAACCATTTGATGATAATGAGTTGTAATCTCATAACAAGTAGTTCTTAGGTTCCACATCGCCAAATTGGTCAACTGTTTGATGATAATGAGTTGTAATTTCATAACAAGCCATTCTGAGGTTCCACATCACCAAATCGGTCAACCGTTCACTGATAATGAGTTGCAATCTCATAACAAGCTATTTTGAGGTTCCACATCACTGAATCGGTTAACCGTTCGATGATAATGAGCTGCAATCTCATAAAAAGCTATTCTGAGGTTTCACATCGCCGAATCGGTCAACCATTTGATGATAATGAGTTGTAATCTCATAACAAGCCATTCTGAGGTTCCACATCGCCGAATCGGTCAATCGTTCAATGATAATGAGTTTTAATATTATAACAAGCCGTTATAAGTTTCCACATCGCCGAATCGGTCAATCGTTTGATGATAATAAGCTACAATCTCATAACAAGCTATTATGGGGTTCCACATCACCGAATCAGTCAACCATTGGATGATAATGAGTTGTAATCTCATAACAATCCATTCTGAGGTTCCACATCACTGAATCGGTCAACCGTTTGATGATAATGAGTTGCAATCTCATAACAAGCTATTCTGAGGTTCCACATCGCCAAATCGGTCAACCATTTGATGATAATGAGTTGTAATCTCATAACAAGCCGTTCTAAGGTTCCACATCACTGAATCGGTCAACCATTCGATGATAATGAGTTGTAATCTCATAACAAGCCATTCTAAGGTTCCACATCGCTGAATCGGTCAACCGTGCACTGATAATAAGCTGTAATCTCATAACAAGCTATTCTTAGGTTCCACATTGCCGAATTGGTCAACCGTTTGATGATAATGAGTTATAATCTCATAACAAGCCGTTCTGAGGTTCCACATCACCGAATCGGTCAACCATTCGATAATAATGAGTTGTAATCTCATAACAAGCCATTCTGAGGTTCCACATCACCGAATCAGTCAACCATTCACTGATAATGAGTTGGAATCTCATAACAAGCTATTCTGAGGTTCCACATCACTGAATCGGTCAACCATTTGATGATAATGAGCTGTAATCTCATAACAAGTTGTTCTGAGGTTCCATATCACCGAATCAGTCAACCATTCACTGATAATGAGTTGCAATCTCATAACAAGCTATTCTGAGGTTCCACACCACTGAATCGGTCAACCATTTGATGATAATGAGCTGTAATCTCATAACAAGTTGTTCTGAGGTTCCACATCATCGAATCCATCAACCATTCGATGATAATGAGTTGTAATCTCATAACAAGCCATTCTGAGGTTCCACATCACTGAATCGGTCAACCGTTCGATGATAATGAGTTGAAATCTTATAACAAGCCATTCTGAAGTTCCACATCTCTGAATCGGTCAATCGTTCGATGATCATGAGTTGTAATCTCATAACAAGCCGTTCTGAGGTTCCACATCACTGAATCGGTCAACCATTCGATGATAATGAGTTGCAATCTCATAACAAGCTATTCTGAGGTTCCACATCGCCAAATAGGTCAACCATTCGCTAATAATGAGTTGTAATCTCATAACAAGTTGTTCTAATGTTCCACATCACCGAATCAGTCAACCGTTCGATGATAATGAGTTGTAATCTCATAACAAGCTATTCTGAGGTTCCACATTACTGAATCCGTCAATCGTTCGATGATAATGAGCTGCAATCTCATAACAAGCTATTCTAAGGTTCCACATTGCCAAATTGGTCAACCATTTGATGATAACAATTTGTAATATCATAACAAGCTATTCTGAGGTTCCACATCACCAAATCAGTCAACCGTTCAATGATAATGAGTTGCAACCTCATAACAAGCCGTTCAGAGGTTTCACATCACCGAATTGGTCAACCATTTGATGATAATGAGCTACAATCTCATAACAAGCTGTTTTGAGGTTCCATATCACCGAATCGGTCAACCGTTCGATGATAATGAGTTGTAATCTCATAACAAGTCGTTCTGAGGTTCCACATCACTAAATCAGTCAACCGTTCACTGATAATGAGTTACAATATCATAGCAAGCTATTTTGAGGTTCCACATCACCGAATCGGTCAACCGTTCGATGATAATGAGCTACAATCTCATAACAAGCTATTCGGAGGTTCCACATCGCCGAATTAGTCAACCGTTCACTGATAATGAGTTGTAATATCATAACAAGCTATTTTGAGGTTCCACATTACCGAGTCGGTCAACCGTTCGATGATAATGAGCTACAATCTCATAGAAAGCTATTTTGAGGTTCCACATCGCTGTATTGGTCAACCATTCGATGATAATGAGTTGCAATCTCATAACAAGCTATTCTGAGGTTCCACATCACCTAATCGGTCAACTGTTCAATGATAATGAGTTGTAATCTTATAACAAGCCGTTCTGAGGTTCCACATCACTGAATTAATCAACCCTTCGATGATAATGAGTTGTAATCTCATAACAAGCCATTGTAAGGTTCCACATCACCAAATTGGTCAACTGTTCGCTAATAATGAGTTATAATCTCATAACAAGCTATTCTGAGGTTCCACATTGCCGAATTGGTCAACCGTTCCTTGATAATCAGTTATAATCTCATAACAAGCCATTCTGAGGTTCCACATCATCGAATCGGTCAACCATTCGATGATAATGATTTGCAATCACATAACAAGTTGCTCTGAGATTCCACATCACCAAATCGGTCAATCGTTCGATTATAATGAGCTACAATCTCATAACAAATTGTTTTTAGGTTCCACATCGCTGAATCGGTCAACCGTTCGATGATAATGAGTTGTAATCTCATAAGAAGTTGTTCTGAGGTTCCACATCACCGAATTGGTCAACCGTTCGATGATAATGAGTTGCAATCTCATAACAACTTGTTTTGAGGTTCCACATCACTAAATCGGTCAACCGTTTGATGATAATGGGCTGCAATCTCATAACAAGCTGTTCTGAGGTTCCACATCACCGAATCGGTCAACCATTCGATGATAATGAGTTGTAATCTCATAACAAGCTATTTTAAGGTTCCACATCACTGAATCGGTCAACCGTTCGATGATAATGAGTTGCAATCTCATAACAAGCTATTCTGAGCTTCCACATCACCGTATTGGTCAACCTTTTGATGATAATGAGCTGCAATCTCATAACAAGTTGTTCTGAGGTTCCACATCACCAAATCAGTCAAACATTTGATGATAATGAGTTGTAATCTCATAACAAGCTGTTCTCAGGTTCCATATCGCTGAATTGGTCAACCATTTGATGATAATGAGCTACAATCTCATAACAAGCTATTCCAAGGTTCCACATCGCCGAATCGGTCATTCGTTTGATGATAATGATTTGTAATCTCATAACAAGCCATTCTGAGGTTCCACATCATTGAATCGGTCAACCATTTGATGATAATGAGCTGTAATCTCATAACAAGCCATTCTAAGGTTCCACATCACCGAATCAGTCAACCATTCACTGATAATGAGTTGCAATCTCATAACAAGCTATTCTGAGGTTCCACATCACTAAATCGGTCAACCATTTGATGATAATAAGATGTAATCTCATAACAAGTTGTTCTAAGGTTCCACATCTTAGAATCCATCAACCATTCGATGATAATGAGTTGTAATCTCATAACAAGCCATTCTGAGGTTCCACATCACTGAATCGGTCAACCGTTCGATGATAATAAGTTGCAATCTCATAACAAGCCATTCTGAAGTTCCACATCTCTGAATCGGTCAATCGTTCGATGATCATGAGTTGTAATCTCATAACAAGCCGTTCTGAGGTTCCACATCACTGAATCGGTCAACCGTTCGCTGATAATGAGTTGCAATCTCATAACAAGCTATTCTGAGGTTCCACATCACCAAATAGGTCAACCATTCGCTAATAATGAGTTGTAATCTCATAACAAGTTGTTCTGATGTTCCACATCACCGAATCAGTCAACCGTTCGATGATAATGAGTTGTAATCTCATAACAAGCTATTTTGAGGTTCCACATTGCTGAATCCGTCAATCGTTCGATGATAATGAGCTGCAATCTCATAACAAGCTATTCTAAGGTTCCACATTGCCAAATTGGTCAACCATTTGATGATAACAATTTGTAATATCATAACAAGCTATTCTGAGGTTCCACATCGCCAAATCAGTCAACCGTTCAATGATAATGAGTTGCAACCTCATAACAAGTCGTTCAGAGGTTCCACATCGCCGAATTGGTCAACCATTTGATGATAATGAGCTACAATCTCATAACAAGCTGTTTTAAGGTTTCATATCACCGAATCGGTCAACCATTCGATGATAATGAGTTGTAATCTCATAACAAGCCATTCTGAGGTTCCACATCGCTAAATCAGTCAACCGTTCACTGATAATGAGTTGCAATCTCATAGCAAGCTATTTTGAGGTTCCACATCACTGAATCGGTCAACCCTTCGATGATAATGAGCTGTAATCTCATAACAAGCCATTTTGAGGTTCCACATCGCCGAATCAATCAACCGTTAACTGATAATGAGTTGTAATATCATAACAAGCTATTTTGAGGTTCCACATTGCCGAGTCGGTCAACTGTTTGATGATAATGAGCTACAATCTCATAGCAAGCTATTTTGAGGTTCCACATTGCTGTATTGGTCAACCATTTGATGATAATGAGTTGCAATCTCATAACAAGCTATTCTGAGGTTCCACATCACCGAAGCAGTCAACTATTTGATGATAATGAGTTGTAATCTCATAACCAGCTATTTTGAGGTTCCACATCACTGAGTCTGTCAACTGTTTGATGATAATGAGCTGCAATCTCATAACAAGCTATTTTGAAGTTCCACATTGCCAAATCATTCAACCGTTCGATGATAATGATTTGTAATCTCTTAAAAAGTCATTCTAAGGTTCCACATCACTGAATCAGTCTATCATTCGATGATAATGAGTTGCAATCTCATAATAAGGTGTTCTGAGGTTCCACATCGCAGAATCGGTCAACTATTTGATGATATTGAGCTACAATCTCATAACAAGCTATTCTGAGGTTCCACATCACCTAATCGGTCAACTGTTCAATGATAATGAGTTGTAATCTTATAACAAGCCGTTCTGAGGTTCCACATCACTAAATTAATCAACCCTTCGATGATAATGAGTTGTAATCTCATAACAAGCCATTCTAAGGTTCCACATCACCGAATTGGTCAATTGTTCGCTAATAATGAGTTATAATCTCATAACAAGCTATTCTGAGGTTCCACATCGCCGAATTGGTCAACCGTTCCTTGATAATGAGTTATAATCTCATAACAAGCCATTCTGAGGTTCCACATCATCGAATCGGTCAACCATTCGATGATAATGAGTTGCAATCACATAACAAGTTGCTCTGAGATTCCACATCGCCAAATCGGTCAACCGTTAGATTATAATGAGCTACAATCTCCTAACAAATTGTTTTGAGGTTCCACATCGCTGAATTGGTCAACCATTCGATGATAATGAGTTGTAATCTCATAAGAAGCTATTCTGAGGTTCCACATCACCATATCGGTCAACCGTTCGATGATAATGAGTTGCAATCTCATAAAAACTTGTTTTGAGGTTCCACATCGCTGAATCGGTCAACCGTTTGATGATAATGGGCTGCAATCTCATAACAAGCTGTTCTAAGGTTCCACATCACCAAATCGGTCAACCATTCGATGATAATGAGTTGTAATCTCATAACAAGCTATTTTAAGGTTCCACATCACTAAATCGGTCAACCGTTCGATGATAATGAGTTGTAATCTCATAACAAGCTGTTCTGAGGTTCCACATCACCGTATTGGTCAACCTTTTGATGATAATGAGTTGCAATCTCATAACAAGTTGTTCTGGGCTTCCACATCACCAAATCAGTCAAACATTTGATGATAATGAGTTGTAATCTCATAACAAGTTGTTCTCAGGTTCCATATCGCTGAATCGGTCAACCATTCGATGATAATGAGCTACAATCTCATAACAAGCTGTTCCAAGGTTTCACATCGCCGAATCGGTCATTCATTTGATGATAATGATTTGTAATCTCATAACAAGCCATTCTGAGGTTCCACATCATTGAATCGGTCAACCATTTGATGATAATGAGTTGCAATCTCATAACAAGTCATTTTGAAGTTCTATATCACCGAATCAGTCAACCATTCGATGATAATGACCTACAATTGCATAACAAGCTGTTCTGAGGTTCCACATCGCCGAATCGGTCAATCGTTTGATGATAATGAGTTGTAATGTCATAACATGTCATTATAAGGTTCCACATCACTGAATCGGACAACCGTTCAATGATAATGAGTTGTAATATCATAACAAGCCATTTTGAGGTTCCACATTGCCGAATCGGTCAACCGTTCACTAATAATGAGTTGTAATCTCATAACAAGCCATTCTGAGGTTCCACATCAATGAATCGGTCAATTGTATGCTGATAATGAGTTGTAATGTCATAACAAGCTGTTCTAAGGTTCCACATCATTGACTTGGTCAAGCATTGAATGATAATGAGTTACAATCTCATAACAAGCCATTCTGAGGTTCCACATTGCCGAATCGGTCAACGGTTTGATGATAATGAGTTGTAATCTCATAACAAGCCATTCTGAGGTTCCACATCGCCGAATCGGTCAACCATACATTGATAATGAGCTGTAATCTCATAACAAGCTATTCTGAGGTTCTACATCTCTGAATTGGTCAACCGTTCGATGATAATAAGTTGTAATCTCATAACAAGCCATTCTGAGGTTTCACATCACTGAATCGGTCAACCATTTGATGATAATGAGTTGTAATCTCATAACAAGCCGTTCTAAGGTTCCACATCGCCAAATCGGTCAATTATTCACTGATAATAAGTTGCAATCTCCTAACAAGCTATTCTGAGGTTCCACATCGCCAAATCAGTCAACTATTCGATGATAATATGCTACAATCTCATAACAAGCTATTCTGAGGTTCCACATCACCGAATCAGTCAACCATTCATTGATAATGAGTTGTAATCTCATAACAAGCCGTTCTGAGGTTCTACATCACCAAATTAGTCAACCATTCAATGATAATGAGGTTCAATCTCATAAAAAGCCCTTCAGAGTTTCCACATCACTGAATCGGTCAACCGTTCGATGATAATGAGCTGCAATCTCATAACAAGCTGTTCTGAAGATCCACATCACCAAATCGGTCAACCGTTTGATGATAATGAGTTGTAATCTCATAACAAGCCGTTCTAAGGTTTCACATCGCTGAATCGGTCAACCGTTCACTGATAATGAGTTACAATCTCATAACAAGCTATTCAGAGGTTCCACATCACCGAATTGGTCAACTGTTTGATGATAATGAGCTGCAATTTCATAACAAGCTGTTCTGAGGTTCCACATCGCCGAATCGGTCAACTGTTCAATAATAATGAGTTGTAATCTCATAAAAAGTCATTCTGAGGTTCCACATCGCTGAATCAGTCAACCGTTTGCTGATAATGAGTTGTAATCTCATAACAAGCCATTCTGAGGTTCCACATCATCGAATCGATCAACCATTCGATCATAATGAGTTGCAATCTCATCATAAGCTGTTCTGAGGTTCCACATTACCGAATTGGTCAACAGTTTGATGATAATGAGTTGTAATCTCATAACAAGCTATTTTAAGGTTCCACATCGCCGAATCGGTCAACCGTTTGATGATAATGAGCTGCAATCTCATAACAAGCTATTCTGAGGTTCCACATCACCATATTGGTCAACCTTTTGATGAAAATGAGCTACAATATCATAACAAGTTGTTCTGAGGTTCCACATCACCGAATCAGTCAAACATTTGATGATAATGAGCTGTAATCTAATAACAAGCTGTTCTCAGGTTCCATATCGCTGAATCGGTCAACCGTTCAATGATAATGAGCTACAATCTCATAACAAGCCATTCTGAGGTTCCACATCACCGAATCGGTCAACTGTTTGATGATAATGAGTATCAATATCATAACAATCCATTTTGAGGTTCCACATCGCCAAATTGGGCAACCGTTTGATGATAATGAGCTGCAATCTCATAACAAGCTATTCTGAGGTTCCACATCACCGAATCAGTCAACCGTTTGATGATAATGAATTGTAATCTCATAACAAGCCATTCTGAGGTTCTACATCACCGAATCGGTCAACCATTCGATGATAATGAGTTGTAATCTCATAACAAGCCGTTCTGAGGTTCCACATCACCGAATCAGTCAACCGTTCACTAATAATGAGTTGTAATCTCATAACAAGCCGTTCAAAGGTTCCACATCACCAAATCAGTCAACCATTGGTTGATAATGAGTTGTAATCTCATAACAAGCCATTCTGAGGTTCCACATCGTTGAATCGATCAACCGTTCGATCATAATGAGTTGCAATCTCATAATAAGCTGTTCTGAGGTTCCACATCACCAAATTGGTCAACCGTTTGATGATAATGAGTTGTAATCTCATAACAAGCCATTCTGAGGTTCCACATCATCGAATCGGTCAACCATTTGATGATAATGAGTTGCAATCTCATAACAAGCTGTTCTGAGATTCCACATCACCGAATAGGTCAACCATTCAATGATAATGAGCTGTAATCTCATAACAAGTTGTTCTCAGGTTCCACATCGCCAAATCGGTCAACGGTTCGATGATAATGAGTTGTAATCTCATAACAAGCTATTCTGATGTTCCACATCGCCAAATCGGTCAACCATTCAATGATAATGAGTTGTAATCTCATAACAACCTATTTTGAGGTTCCACATCGCCAAATTGATCAACCATTCGATGATAATGATCTGCAATCTCATAACAAGTTGTTCTGAGGTTGTACATCGCTGAATCAGTCAATCATTCGATGATAATGAGTTGTAATCTCATAACAAGCCATTCTAAGTTTCCACATGACTGAATTGGTCAACCATTCGATGATAATGAGTTGTAATCTCATAACAAGCTGTTATGAGGTTCTACATTGCCAAATCAGTCAACCATTCACTAGTAATGAGTTGTAATCTCATAACAACCTGTTCTGAGGTTCCACACTGCCGAATCGGTCAACCGTTCACTGATAATGAGTTATAATCTCATAACAAGCCGTTCTGAGGTTCCACATCATCGAATCGGTCAACCGTTTGATGATAATGAGTTATAATCTCATAACAAGCTGTTCTGAGGTTCCACATCACCGAATCAGTCAACCATTCGATGATAATGAGCTACAATCTCATAACAAGCTATTCTGAGGTTCCACATCGGCAAATTGGTCAACCGTTTGATGATAATGAGTTGTAATCTCATAACAAGCTATTCTGAGGTTCCACATCGCTGAATCGGTCAACTATTTGATGATAATGAGTTATAATCTTATAACAAGCAATTCTAAGTTTCGACATCACCAAATCGGTCAACCGTTCAATGATAATGAGCTACAATCTCATAACATGCTATTTTGAGGTTCCACATTTACGAATCGGTCAACCGTTCGATGATAATGAGTTGTAATCTCATAACAAGCCATTCTGAGGTTCCACATCGCTGAATCGGTCAACTATTCACTGATAATGAGTTGCAATCTCATAACAAGCTATTCTAAGGTTCTACATTGCCAAATCGGTCAACTATTTGATGATAATGAGCTGCAATCTCATAACAAGCTATTCTAAGGTTCCACATCACCGAATCAGTCAACCGTTCGATGATAATGAGTTGTAATCTCATAACAAGCTGTTCTGAGGTTCCACATCACCGAATCGGTCAACCGTTTGATGATAATGAGTTGCAATCTCATAACAAGCCATTTTGAGGTTCCACATCACTGAATTGGTCAACCGTTCGATGATGATGAGCTGCAATCTCATAACAAGCTATTCTAAGGTTCCACATCGCCCAATCGGTCAACCATTTGATGATAATGAGTTGCAATCTCATAATAAGCTATTCTGAGGTTCCACATCACCGAATCGGTCAACTATTCGATGATAATGAGCTACAATCTCATAACAAGCTGTTCTGAGGTTCCACATCACCGAATCGGTCAACCGTTTGATGATAATGAGTTGTAATCTCATAACAAGCCATTCTGAGGTTCCACATCACCAAATCGGTCAACCGTTCACTGATAATGAGTTGCAATCTCATAACAAGCTGTTCTGAGGTTCCACATCGCTGAATCGATCAAGCATTTGATGATAATGAGTTGTAATTTCATAACAAGCTATTCTGAGGTTCCACATCACCGAATCGGTCAACCATTTAATGATAATGAGTTGTAATCTCATAACAAGCCATTCTAAGGTTCCACATTGCCGAATCGGTCAACTATTTGATGATAATGAGTTGCAATCTCATAACAAGCTATTCTGAGGTTCCACATTGCCAAATCAATCAACCGTTCGCTGATAATGAGCTGCAATCTCATAACAATCTCTTTTGAGGTTCCACATCACTGAATCGGTCAACCATTCGATGATAATGAGTTGTAATCTTATAACAAGCTGTCCTGAGGTTCCACATCACCAAATCAGACAACCATTCGATGACAATGAGCTGTAATCTCATAACAAGCTGTTCTGAGGTTCCACATCGCTGTATTGGTCAACCATTTGATGATAATGAGCTACAATCTCATAACAAGCTCTTCTGAGGTTCTACATCACTGACTCAGTCAACCGTTTGATGATAATGAGTTGTAATCTCATAACAAGCTGTTCTGAGGTTCTACATCATTGAATCGGTCAACCGTTTGATGATAATGAGCTACAATCTCAAAACAAGCTATTTTGAGGTTCCACATCGCTGAATCAGTCAACCATTTGATGATAATGATTTATAATCTTGCAACAAGCCATTCTCAGGTTCCACGTCGCCAAATCGGTCAACCATTTGATGATAATGACTTGCTATCTCATAACAAGCCATTCTGAGTTTCCACATCATCGAATCGGTCAACTGTTCACTGATAATGAGTTGTAATCTCATAACAAGCCGTTTTGAGGTTCTACATCGTCAAATCGGTCAACCGTTTGATGATAATGAGTTGCAATCTCATAACAAGCTGTTCTGATGTTGCACATCGCCGAATTGGTCAACCATTCGATGATAATGCGTTGTAATCTCATAACAAGCCATTCTGAGGTTCCACATCACTGAATCAGTCAACTATACATTAATAATGAGCTACAATCTCATAAAAAGCTATTCTGAGATTCCACATCACCGAATCGGTCAACCGTTTGATGATAATGAGTTGTAATCTCATAACAAGCTATTCTGAGGTTCCACATCGCCAAATCAGTCAACTATTTGATGATAATAAGTTGTAATCTCATAACAAGCTATTCTGAGGTTCCACATCGCTGAATTGGTCAACCATTCATTAATAATGAGTTGCAATCTCATAACAAGCTATTCTGATGTTCCACATCACCGAATCGGTCAACCATTCGATGATAATGAGCTACAATCTCATAATAAGCTGTTCTGAGGTTCCACATCACCGAATTGGTCAACCGTTCGATGATAATGAGTTCTAATCTCATAACAAGCTGTTCTAAGGTTCCACATCGCTAAATCAGTCAACCATTCAATGAGAATGAGTTGCAATCTCATAAAAAGCTATTCTGAGTTTCAACGTCACCGAATCGGTCATTCATTCGATGATAATGAGTTATAATCTCATAACAAGCTATTCTGAGGTTCCACATCACCAAATCAGTCAACTATTTGATGATAATGAGTTGTAGTCTCATAACAAGCCATTCTGAGGTTCCACATCGCCAAATCAGTCAACCATTCGATGATAATGAGTTGTAATCTCATAACAAGCCATTCTGAGGTTCCACATCACCGAATCGGTCAACCGTTTGATGATAATGAGTTGCAATCTCATAACAAGGTGTTATGAGTTTCCACATCACCGAATCGGTCAACCGTTCGATGATAATGAGCTACAATCTCATAACCTGCTGTTCTGAGGCTCCATATCGCCGAATCGGTCAACCATTCGATGATAATGAGTTGTAATCTCATAACAAGCCATTCTGAGGTTCCACATCACCAAATCGGTCAACAATTCACTGATAATGAGTTGCAATCTCATAACCAGCTGTTCTAAGGTTCCACATCGCCGAATCGATCAGGCGTTTGATGATAATGAGCTGTAATCTGATAACAAGCTGTTCTGACGTTCCATATCACTGAATCGGTCAACCGTTTGATGATAATGAGTTGTATTCTCATAACAAGCCATTCTAAGGTTCCACATTACTGAATTGGTCAACCGTTTGATGATAATGAGTTACAATCTCATAACAAGCTGTTCTGAGGTTCCACATTGCCGAATCAGTGAACTGTTCGCTGATAATGAGTTGCAATCTCATAACAAGCTATTCTGAGGTTCCACATCACTGAATCGGTCAACCATTTAATTATAATGAGTTGTAATCTCATAACAAGTTGTTCTAAGGTTCCACATCACCAAATCGGTCAACCGTTCGATGATAATGAGCTATAATGTCATAACAAGCTGTTCTGAGGTTCCACATCGCCATATTGGTCAGCCATTTGTTGATAATGAGCTACATTCTCATAACACGCTCTTCTGAGGTTCTACATCGCCGAATCAGTCAACCGTTTGATGATAATGAGTTGTAATCTCATAACAAGCTATTCTGAGGTTTCACATCATTGAATCGGTCAACCGTTCAATGATAATGAGCTACAATCTCATAACAAGCTATTTTGAGGTTTCACATCACAGAATCGGTCAACCATTTGATGATAACAATTTTTAATCTCACAAGCCATTCTAAGGTTCCACATCATCGAATCGATCAACCGTTTGATGATAATGAATTACAATCTCATAACAAGTTGTTCTGATGTTGCACATCGCCGAATCGGTCAACCATTCGATGATAATGAGTTGTAATCTCATCTGAGGTTCCACATCACTGAATCGGTCAACCATACATTGATAATGAGCTACAATCTCATAAAAAGCTATTCTGGGGTTCCACATTGCCGAATCAGTCAACTGTTCAATGATAATGAGTTTTAATCTCATAACAAGCCATTCTGGGGTTCCACATCGCCAAATCAGTCAACTATTTGATGATAATAAGTTGTAATCTCATAACAAGCCATTCTGAGGTTCCACATCGCTGAATTGGTCAACCGTTCAGTGATAACGAGTTGTAATCTATTAACAAGCTGTTCTAAGGTTCCACATTGCTGAATTGGTCAACCGTTCAATGATAATGAGCGGCAATCTCATAACAAGCTATTCTGAGGTTCCACATCACCGAATCGGTCAACTGTTTGATGATAATGAGTTGTAATCTCATAACAAGCTATTCTAAGGTTCCACATTGCCAAATCGGTCAACCATTCAATGAGAATGAGTTGCAAACTCATAACAAGGTGTTATGAGTTTCCACATCACCGAATTGGTCAACCGTTCGATGATAATGAGCTACAATCTCATAACAAGCTATTCTGAGGTTCCACATCGCCAAATCGGTCAACCGTTCGATGATAATGAGTTGTAATCTCATAACAAGCCGTTCTGAGGTTCCGCATCTCCAAATCAGTCAACCGTTCGCTGATAATGAGTTGCAATCTCATAACCAGCTATTCTAAGGTTCCACATCACCGAATCGATCAAGCGTTTGATGATAATGAGCTGTAATCTCATAACAAGTTGTTGTGACGTTCCACATCACTAAATCGGTCAACCATTTGATGATAATGAGTTCTAATCTCATAACAAGCCGTTCTAAGGTTCCACATTGCCAAATCAGTCAACCGTTTGATGATAATGAGTTACAATCTCATAACAATCTATTCTGATGTTCCACATTGCTGAATCAGTCAATCATTCGCTGATAATGAGCTGCAATCTCATAACAAGCTGTTCTAAGGTTCCACATCACTGAATCGGTCAACCATTCGATGATAATGAGTTGTAATCTCATAACAAGCCGTTCTGAGGTTCCACATCACCAAATCGGTCAACTGTTTGATGATAATGAGCTGCAATCTCATAACAAGCTGTTCTGAGGTTCCACATCACCGTATTGGTCAACCATTTGTTGATAATGAGCTACAATCTCATAATAAGCTCTTGTGAGGTCCTACAT
Organism: Thuja plicata; assembly: GCA_018584345.1. Lineage (NCBI taxonomy): Eukaryota > Viridiplantae > Streptophyta > Pinopsida > Cupressales > Cupressaceae > Thuja > Thuja plicata. Next base: position 864,703 of record MU223284.1, on the reverse strand, counting down.
CACCGAATCAGTCAACCGTTTGATGATAAAGAGTTGTAATCTCATAACAAGCTGATCTGAGGTTCCACATCATTGAATCGGTCAACCGTTTGATGATAATGAGCTGCAATCTCATAACAAGCTATTTTGAGGTTCCACATCACCGAATCGGTCAACCATTCGATGATAACGATTTCTAATCTCACAGCAAGCCATTCTGAGGTTTCACATCGCCAAATCGGTCAACCATTCGATGATAATGACTAGCAATCTCATAACAAGCTGTTCTGAGTTTCCACATCGTCGAATCGGTCAACTGTTCACTAATAATGAGTTGTAATCTCATAACAAGCTGTTCTGAGGTTCCACATCATCGAATCGGTCAACCGTTCGATGATAATGAGTTGCAATCTCATAACAAGCTATTCTGATGTTGCACATCGCCGAATCGGTCAACCATTAGATGATAATGAGTTGTAATCTCATAACAAGCCATTCTAAGGTTCCACATCACTGAATCGGTCAGCCGTATATTGATAATGAGCTACAATCTCATAAAAATCTATGCTGAGGTTCCAAATCACCGAATCGGTCAACCGTTCGATGATAATGAGTTGTAATCTCATAACAAGCTATTCTGAGGTTCCACATTGCCAAATCAGTCAACTGTTTGATGATAATAAGTTATAATCTCATAACAAGTTGTTCTAAGGTTCCACATCATCGAATTGATCAAGTGTTTGATGATAATGAGCTGTAATCTCATAACAAGCTGTTCTGAGGTTCCACATCACTGAATCGGTCAATTATTTGGTGATAATGAGTTATAATCTCATAACAAGACATTCTAAGGTTCCACATTGCCGAATCAGTCAACTGTTCGATGATAATGAGTTGCAATCTCATAACAAGCTATTTTGAGGTTCCACATCGCCAAATCAGTCAACCGTACGATGATAATGAGCTACAATCTCATAACAAGTTGTTCTGAGGTTTCACATCACCAAATCGGTCAACCGTTCGATGATAATAAGTTATAATCTCATAACAAGCCATTCTGAGGCTCCACATTGCCGAATCGGTCAACCGTTTGATGATAATGAGTTGCAATCTCATAACAAGGTGTTATGAGTTTCCACATCACCGAATCGGTCAACCGGTCGATGATAATGAGCTACAATCTCATAACAAGTTGTTCTAAGGTTCCACATCGCCAAATCGGTCAACCATTCGATGATAATGAGTTGTAATCTCATAACAAGCCGTTCTGAGGTTCCACATCACCAAATAGGTCAACCGTTCACTGATAATGAGTTGCAATCTCATAACAAGTCGTTCTGAGGTTCCACATCACCAAATCCGTCAATCGTTCGATGATAATGAGTTGCAATTTCATAACAAGGTGTTATGAGTTTCCACATTGCTAAATCGGTAACCCATTCGATGATAATGAGTTGTAATCTCATAACAAGCCATTCTGAGGTTCTACATCGTCGAATCGGTCAACCATTCACTGATAATGAGTTGCAATCTCATAACAAGCTGTTCTGAGGTTCCACATCGCCGAATCGGTCAACTGTTCGATGATAATGAGCTACAATCTCATAACAAGCTGTTCTGAGTTTCCACATCCCTGAATCGGTCAACCGTTCGATGATAATGAGTTGTAATCTCATAACAAGCCATTTTGAGGTTCCACATCACCAAATCGGTCAACCATTCAATGATAATGAGTTGCAATCTCATAACAAGCTATTCTCAGTTTCCACATCACCGAATCGATCAACCGTTTGATGATAATGAGTTGCAATCTCATAATAAGCCATTCTAAGGTTCCACATCGGTGAATCGGTCAACAGTTCGATGATTATGAGCTATAATCTCATAACAAGCTGTTATGAGGTTCTACATCGCCAGATCGGTCAACCGTTTGATGATAATGAGTTGTAATTTCATAACAAGCCATTCTGAGGTTCCACATCACTGAATCGGTCAACCGTTCGATGATAATGAGCTGCAATCTCATAACAAGCTATTCTGAGGTTCCACATCACCAAATCGGTCAACCATTCGATGATAATGAGTTGTAATCTCATAACAAGCTATTCTGAGGTTCCACATCACTGAATCGGTCAATAGTTCGATGATAATGAGCTGCAATCTCATAACAAGCTATTCTGAGGTTCCACATCACCAAATCGGTCAACCATTCGATGATAATAATTTATAATCTTATAACAAGCCATTCTGGGGTTCCACATCGCCGAATCGGTCAACCGTTGAATGATAATGAGTTGCAATCTCATAACAAGTTGTTCTAAGGTTCCACATCGCTGAATCGGTCAAGTGTTTGATGATAATGAGTTGTAATCTCATAACAAGCCATTATGAGGTTCCACATTGCTGAATCGGTCAACCGTTTGCTGATAATGAGTTGCAATCTCATAACAACCTATTCTAAGGTTCCGTGTCGACAAATCGGTCAACCATTTGATGATAATTAGCTACAATCTCATAACAAGCTGTTCTGAGGTTCCACATCGCCGAATTGGTCAACTGTTTGACGATAATGAGTTGTAATCTCATAATAAGCCATTTTGAGGTTCCACATCACCAAATCGGTCAACTGTTCGATGATAATGAGCTGCAATCTCATAACAAGTTGTTCTAAGTTTCTAGATCACCTTATTGGTCAACCGTTTGATGATAATGAGCTGCAATCTCACAACAAGCTGTTCTGAGGTTCCACATCGCCGAATCAGTCAATCATTCGATGATAATAAGTTGTAATATCATAACAATCTATTTTGAGGTTCCACATCACTGAATCGGTCAACCGTTCGATGATAATGAGTTATAATCTTATAACAAGCCATTCTAAGGTTCCACATCATTGAATCGGTCAACCATTCACTGATAATGAGTTGCAATCTCATAACAAGCTATTCTGGTGTTCCACTTCACCGAATCGGTCAACCGTTCGATGATAATGAGCTACAATCTCATAATAAGCTATTCTGAGTTTCCACATCACCGAATCGGTCAATCGTTTGATGATAATGAGTTGTAATCTCATAACAAGCCATTCTAAGGTTCCACATCGCCAAATCAGTCAACCCTTTTATGATAATGAGTTGCAATCTCATAACAAGCTGTTTTGAGTTTCCACATCGCCGAATCGGTCAACCATTTGATGATAATGAGCTGTAATCTCATAACAAGCTATTCTGAGGTCCCACACTGCCGAATCGGTCAACCGTTTGATGATAATGAGTTGTAATCTCATAACAAGCCACTCTAAGGTTCCACATCACCGAATCGGTCAACCGTTCGCTAATAATGAGTTGCAATCTCATAACAAGCTGTTGTGAGGTTCCACATCACTGAATCGGTCAACCGTTCAATGATAATGAGCTACAATCTCATAACATGCTCTTCTTAGGTTCCACATTGCTGAATCAATCAACCGTTTGATGGTAATGCATTGTAATCTCATAACAAGCCATTCTGAGGTTCCACATCACCGAATTGGTCAACCGTTCAATGATATTGAGTTACAATCTCATAACAAGCCATTCTGAGGTTCCACATCGCCGAATCGGTCAACCGTTCAATGATAATGAGTTGCAATCTCATAACAAGCTATACTGAGGTCAATTGTTCGATGATAATGAGTTGTAATCTCATAACAAGCCTTTTTAAGGTTCCACATCACCTAAACGGTCAACCATTCATTGATAATGAGTTGGAATCTCATAACAAGTTGTTCTGAGTTTCTACATCACTGAATCGGTCAACCATTCGATGATAATGAGCTGCAATCTTATATTAAGCTATTCTGAGGTTCCACATCACCGAATCGGTCAACCGTTCGATGATAGTGAGCTGCAATCTCATAATAAGCTATTTTGAGGTTCCACAATGCCGAATCAGTCAACCATTTGATGATAATGAGTTGTAATCTCATAACAAGCTATTCTGAGGTTCCACATCGCTGAATCAGTCAACCGTTCGATGATAATGAGCTACAATCTTATAACAAGCTGTTCTGAGGTTCCACATCGCCAAATTGGTCAACCATTCGATGATAATGATTTGTAATCTCATAACAAGCCATTTTGAGGTTCCACTTCGCCAAATCATTCAAACGTTCAATGATAATGAGTTGCAATCTCATAACAAGCCATTCTGAGGTTCCACATCACTGAATCGATCAACCGTTTGATGATAATGAGCTGTTATCTCATAACAAGTTGTTATGAGGTTCCACATCACTGAATCGGTCAACCATTTGATGATAATGAGTTTTAATCTCATAACAAGCCGTTCTAAGGTTCCACATTGCTGAATCGGTCAACCGTTTGATGATAATGAGTTGTAATCTCTTAACAAGCCATTCTGAGGTTCCACATCGCCGAATCGGTCAACCGTTCGCTAAGAATGAGTTGTAATCTCATAACAAGACATTTTGAGGTCCCACATCACCGAATCGGTCAACCATTCGCTGATAATGAGTTGTAATCTCATAAAAGTTGTTCTGAGGTTCCACATCATCGAATCAGTCAACCATTCAATTATAATGAGTTGCAATCGCATAACAAGCTGTTCTGAGGTTCCACATCATCGAATCGGTCATCCGTTCGATGATAATGAGTTGTAATCTCATAACAAGTCATTCTTAGGTTCCACATCACCAAATCGGTCAACTGTACATTAATAGTGAGCTACAATCTCATAACAAGCTATTCTGAGGTTCCACATCACTGAATCGGTCAATCGTTCGATGATAATGAGTTGTAATCTCATAAAAATCCATTCTGAGGTTCCACATCGACAAATCGGTCAACCGTTTAACGATAATGAGTTGTAATCTCATAACAAGCCGTTCTGAGGTTCCACAACGCCGAATCGATCAACCGTTCGATGATAATGAGCTGCAATCTCATAACAAGCTATTCTAAGGTTCCACATCACTGAATCGGTCAACCGTTTGATGATAAAGATTTGTAATCTCATAACAAGCCATTCTAAGGTTCCACATTGCCGAATTGGTCAACCATTCACTGATAATGAGTTGCAATCTCATAACAAGCTATTCTGAGGTTCCACATCGCCAAATCGGTCAACCGTTCGATGATAATGAGCTGCAATCTCATAACAAGCTGTTCTAAGGTTCCACATCAACAAATTGGTCAACCGTTCAATGATAATGAGTTGTAATCTCATAAAAAGCCATTCTTAGGTTCCACATCGCCGAATCGATCAACCGTTTAATGATAATGAGTTGCAATCTCATACCAAGCCATTCTAAGGTTCCACATCGCTGAATCAGTCAACCATTCAATGATAATGAGCTGCAATCTCATAACAAGTTGTTCTGAGGTTCTATATCACCGAATCGTTCAACCATTCAATGATAATGAGTTGTAATCTCATAACAAGCCGTTCTGAGGTTCCACATCGCCGAATCGATCAACCGTTCGGTGATAATGAGCTGCAATCTCATAACAAGCTATTTTGAGTTTCCACATCACCGAATCGGTCAACCGTTCAATGAGAATGAGTTGTAATCTCATAACAAGCCATTCTTAGGTTCCACATCGCTGAATAGGTCAACCGGTCGATGATAATGAGCTACAATCTCATAATAAGCTATTCTGAGGTTCCACATCACCGTATTGGTCAACCGTTTAATGATAATGAGATGCAATCTCATAACAAGCTATTATGAGGTTCCACATCACTGAATCGGTCAACTGTTTGATGATAATGATTTGAATCTCATAAAAATCCATTCTAAGGTTCCACATCGTTGAATCGGTCAACCGTTCGATGATAATGAGTTGCCATCTACAAACAAGCCGTTCTGAGGTTCCACATCGTCGAATCAATCAACCGTTCAATGATAATGAGTTGCAATCTCATAATAAGCTGTTCTGAGGTTTCACATCACCGAATTGGTCAATTGTTTGATGATAATGAGTTGTAATCTCATAACAAGCTATTCTAAGGTTCCACATCACCGAATCGGTTAACCGTTCAATGATAATGAGTTTTAATCTCATAAAAGCCATTCTAAGGGTCCACATCACCGAATCAGTCAACCATTGGATAATAATGAGTTATAATCTCGTAACAAGCCATTCTCAGGTTCCACATCAGCGAATCGGTCAACCGTTCACTGATAATGAGTTGTAATCTCATAACAAGCCATTATGAGGTTCCACATTGCCAAATCGGTCAACCATTCGATGATAATGAGTTGCAATCTCATAACAAGTTGTTCTAAGGTTCCACATCACTGAATCGGTGAAATGTTTGATGATAATGAGCTATAATCTCATAACTAGCCCTTCTAAGGTTCCACATCACCGAATCAGTCAACCGTTCGCTAATAATGAGTTGTAATCTCATAACAAGGTGTTCTAAGGTTCCACATCGCTGAATCAGTCAACCATTCGTTGATAATGAGTTATAATCTCATAACAAGTCATTCTGAAGTTTCACATCATCAAATCGGTCAACCATTTGATGATAATGAGTTGCAATCTCATAACAAGCTGTTCTGAGGTTCCACATCACCAAATGGGTCAACCATTCGATGATAATGAGCTGCAATCTCATAACAAGTTGTTCTGAGGTTCCACATCACCGTATTGGTCAACCGTTCGATGTTAATGAGCTGCAATCTCATAACAAGCTGTTCTGAGGTTCCACATGGCCAAATCAATCAACCGTTTGATGATAATGAGTTGTAATAACATAATAAGCTATTCTGGGGTTTCACATCGCTGAATCGGTAACCCGTTCGATGATAATGAGTTGTAATCTCATAACAAGCCATTCTGAGGTTCTACATCATCGAATCAGTCAATCGGTCACTGATAATGAGTTGCAATCTCATAATAGGCTGTTCTAAGGTTCCACATCACCGAATCGGTCAACTATTCGATGATAATGAGCTGCAATCTCATAACAAGTTGTTCTGAGTTTCCACATCGCTGAATCGGTCAACCATTCGATGATAATGAGTTGTAATCTCATAACAAGCTTTTTTGAGGTTTCACATCACCAAATCGGTCAACCATTCGATGATAATGAGTTGCAATCTCATAACAAGCTATTCTAAGTTTCCACATCACCAAATCAGTCAAGCGTCTAATGATAATGAGCTGCAATCTCATAACAAGCTGTTCTGAGGTTCCACATCGCTTAATCGGTCAACCGTTTGATGATAATGAGTTATAATATCATAACAAACTGCTCTGAGGTTCCACATCGCCGAATCAGTCAACCGTTCACTGATAATGAGTTGTAATCTCATAACAAGCTATTCTGAGGTTCCACATCACTGAATCGGTCAACCTTTCGATTATAATGAGCTACAATCTTATAACAAGCTATTCTGAGGTTCCACATCACCGAATTGGTCATCCGTTCGATGATAATGAGTTGTAATCTCATAACAAGCCATTTTGAGGTTCCACATCACCGAATCGGTGAACTATTTGATGATAATGAGTTACAATCTCATAACAAGCCATTCTGAGGTTCCACATCAGTGAATCGGTCAACCGTTCAATGATAATGAGTTGCAATCTCATAACAAGCTATTCTGAGGTTCTACATCATCAGATCGGTCAACCATTCGATGATAATGAGTTGTAATCTCATAACAAGCCATTCTAAGGTTCCACATCACCGAATCAGTCAACCATTCGATGATAATGAGATGCAATCTCATAACAAGCTATTTTGAGGTTCCACATCGCCGTATTGGTCAACTATTTGATGATAATGAGCTACAATCTCATAACAATCTATTTTGAGGTTACACATCACCGAATCAGTCAACCATTCGATGATAATGCACTGCAATCTCATAATAAGCTATTTTGAGGTTCCACATCGCCAAATCGGTCAACCGTTTGATGATAACGAGTTGTAATCTCATAACAAACCATTCTGAGGTTCCACATCGCCGAATCGGTCAACCATTCGATGATAATGAGTTACAATCTCATAACAACCCATTCTGAGTTTCCACATCACTAAATCGGTCAACTATTCGATGATAATGAGCTACAATATCATAACAAGCTGTTCTGAGGTTTTACATCACTAAATCGGTCAACCGTTCAATGATAATGAGTTGTAATCTCATAAAAAGCCATTCTGAGGTTCCACATCGCCAAATTGGTCAACCATTTGATGATAATGAGTTACAATCTCATAACAAGCCGTTCTAAGTTTTTGCATCGCTAAATCGATCAACCGTTCGATGATAATGAGCTGCAATCTCATAACAAGCTGTTCTTAGGTTCCACATCACTAAATCGGTCAACCATTCGATGATAATGAGTTGTAATCTCATAACAAGCCATTCTAAGGTTCCACATCACCGAATTGGTCAACCGTTCGATGATAATGAGTTACAATCTCATAAAAAGTCATTCTAAGTTTCCACATTGCTGAATCGGTCAACCATTCGATGATAAGGAGCTGCAATCTCATAACAAGCTGTTCTGAGGTTCCACATCGCCGAATCGGTCAACCGATCGATGATAATGAGTTGTAATCTCATAACAAGCCATTCTGAGGTTCCACATCGCTGAATCGGTCAACCGTACATTAATAATGAGCGCAATCTCATAACAAACTATTCTGAGGTTCCACATCACCGAATCGGTCAACCGTTCGATGATAATGATTTGTAATCTCATAACAAGCTGTTCCAAGGTTCTACATCGCTGAATCGGTCAACCGTTCGATGTTAATTAGTTACAATCTCATAACAAGTCATTCTGAGGTTCCATATCACTGAATTGATCAACCGTTTGATGATAATGAGCTACAATCTCATAACAAGCTATTCTGAGGTTCCACATCGCCGAATCGGTCAACCGTTTGATGATAATGTATTGTAATCTCATAACAAGCCATTTTGAGGTTGAACATCGCTGAATTGGCCAACTGTACATTAATAATGAGCTGCAATCTCATAACAAGCTATTCTGAGGTTCCACATCGCTGAATCGGTCAACCGTTCGATGATAATGAGTTGTAATCTCATAACAAATCATTCTGAGGTTCCATATCGCCGAATCGGTCAACCATTCAAAGATAATGAGTTGCAATCTCATAACACGTTATTCTGAGGTTCCACATCGCCCAATCGGTCAACCATTCGATGATAATGAGCTGCAATCTCATAACAAGCTATTTTGAGGTTCCACATCGCCGAATCAGTCAACTGTTTGATGATAATGAGTTTTAATCTCATAACAAGCCATTCTGATGTTTCACATCGCCGAATCAGTCAACCGTTCGATGATAATGAGCTACAATCTCATAACAAGTTGTTCTGAGGTTCCACATCACTGTATTGGTCAACCATTTGATGATAATAAGCTGCAATCTCATAACAAGCTATTCTGAGGTTCCACATCACTGAATCAGTCAACCGTTTGATGATAATGAGTTGTAATCTCATAATAAGTTATTTTGAGGTTCCACATCGCTGAATCGGTTAATCGTTCAATGATAATGAGCTGCAATCTCATAACAAGCTATTCTGAGGTTCCACATCGCCGAATCGGTCAACCGTTTGATGATAATGATTTGTAATCTCATAACAAGCCATTCTGAGGTTCCACATCGCCGAATCGGTGAACCGTTTGATGATAATGAGTTACAATCTCATAACAAGGCATTCTGAGGTTCCACATCGCCGAATCGATCAACCCTTTGATGATAATGAGCTACAATCTCATAACAAACTATTCTGAGGTTCCACATCGCCAAATCAGTCAACCGTTCGATGATAATGAGTTATAATCTCATAACAAGCCGTTCTGAGGTTCCACATCCCTGAATCGGTCAACCATTCGATGATAATGAGTTTTAATCTCATAACAATCCGTTCTCAGGTTCCACATCGCTGAATCGGTCAACCGTTCGCTAATAATGAGTTGTAATCTCATAACAAGGCATTTTGAGGTTCCACATCATCGAATCGGTCAACCATTCGCTGATAATGAGTTGTAATCTCAAAACAAGCCATTTTAAGGTTTAACATCGTCGAATTGGTCAACCATTTGATGATAATGAGTTGTAATCTCATAACAAGCCATTCTGAGGTTCCACATCATCGAATCGGTCAACCGTTCAATGATAATAAGTTCCAATCTAATAACAAGTTGTTCTGAGGTTCCACATAGCTGAATAGGTCATCCGTTCGATGATAATGAGTTATAATCTAATAACAATCCATTTTGAGGTTCCACATCACCAAATCGGTCAACCATACATTAATAATGAGCTACAATCTCATAACAAGCTATTCTGACGTTCCACATCACCGAATCAGTCAACCATTCGATGATAATGAGTTGTAATCTCATAACAAGCCATTCTGAGGTTCCACATCGGCAAATCGGTCAACCGTTGGATGATAATGAGTTGTAATCTCATAACAAGCCATTATGAGGTTCCACATTGCCGAATCGGTAAATCATTCACTCATAATGAGCTGCAATCTCATAATAAGCTATTTTGAGGTTTCACATCACCGAATCGCTCAACCGTTCGATGATAATGAGCTGCAATCTCATAACAAGCCATTCTAAGGTTCCACATCACCGAATCGGTCAACTGTTCGATGATAATGAGTTACAATCTCACAACAAAATGTTCTGAGGTTCCACATCGCTGAATCGGTCAACCATTCGATGATAATGAGTTGCAATCTATTAACAAGGCATTCTGAGTTTCCACATCACCGAATCGGTCAACCGTTCGATGATAATGAGCTGCAATCTCATAACAAGCTGTTCTGAGGTTCCACATCACCGAATCAGTCAACCGTTCGATGATAATGAGTTTTAATCTCATAACAAGCCATTCTGAGGTTCCACATTGCCGTATTGGTCAACCGTTTGCTGATAATGAGTTGCAATCTCATAACAAGCTATTCTGAGGTTCCACATCGCTGAATCGGTCAACCATTCGATGATAATGAGCTGCAATCTTATAACAAGCTATTCTGAGGTTCCACATCATCGAATCAGTCAACTGTTTGATGATAATAAGTTGTAATCTCATAACAAGCCATTCTGAGGTTCCACATCCCCGAATCGGTCAACCTTTCAATGATAATGAGTTGCAATCTCATAACAAGCCATTCTGAGGTTCCACATTGCTGAATTGGTCAACCGTTCAATGATAATGAGCTGCAATCTCATAACAAGCTATTCTGATGTTCCACATCACCAAATCGGTCAACCGTTTGATGATAATGAGTTGTAATCTCATAACAAGCCGTTCTGAGGTTCCACAACGTTGAATTGGTCAACCATTCGATGATAATGAGCTACAATCTCATAACAAGCTATTCTGAGGTTCCACATCACCGAATGAGTCAACCATTCGATGAGAATGAGTTATAATCTCCTAACAAGCCATTCTGAGGTTACACATCACCAAATCAGTCAATCGTTCGATGATAATGAGTTATAATCTCATAACAAGCTATTCTGAGGTTCTGCATCGCCATTTTGGTCAATCGTTCGGTGATAATGAGCTGCAATCTCATAACAAGCTATTTTGAGGTTCCACATCACTGAATCGGTCTACCATTTGATGATAATGATTTATAATCTCATAAAAAGCCATTCTAAGGTTCCACATCGCCGAATCGGTCAACCATTTGATGATAATGAGTTACAATCTCAAAACAAGCCATTTTGAGGTTCCACATTGCCGAATCGGTCAACCGTTCAATGATAATGAGCTGCAATCTCATAACAAGCTATTCTGAGGTTCCACATCACCGAATCAGTCAACCGTTCGATAATAATGGGTTGTAATCTCATAACAAGCCATTCTGAGGTTCCACATCACTGAATTGGTCAACCGTTCGATGATAATGAGTTATAATCTCATAAAAACCGTTTTGAGGTTCCACATCGCCAAATCGATCAACCATTCACTAATAATGAGTTGTAATCTCATAACAAGCCATTCTAAGGTTCCACATCACCAAATTGGTCAACCGTTCGCTGATAATGAGTTGTAATCTCATAACAAGCGGTTATGAGGTTCGACATCATCAAATCGGTCAACCATTCGATGATAATGAGTTGCAATCTCATAACAAGTTGTTCTGAGGTTCTACATCACTAAATCGGTCAACTGTTCGATGATAATGAGTTGTAATCTCATAACAAGCCATTCTGAGGTTCCACATCGCTGAATCGGTCAACTGTTCAATGATAATGAGTTGTAATCTCATAACAAGTGATTCTGAGGTTCCATATCACCAAATCAGTCAACCATTTGATGATAATGAGTTGTAATCTCATAACAAGCCATTTTGAGGTTCCACATCACCATATTGGTCAACCGTTCGATGATCATGAGCTGTAATCTCATAACAAGCTGTTCTGAGGTTCCACATCGCCGAATCGGTCAACCGTTTGATGATAATGATTTGTAATCTCATAACAAGTCATTCTGAGGTTCCACATCGCCGAATCGGTCAACCATTTGATGATAATGAGTTGTAATCTCATAACAAGCCATTCTAAGGTTCCACATCGCCGAATCGGTCAACCGTTCAATGATAATGAGCTACAATCTCATAACAAGCTATTCTGAGGTTCCACATCGCCGAATCGGTCAATCGTTCGATGATAATGAGTTGTAATCTTATAACAAGCCATTTTGAGGTTCCACATCGCTGAATCAGTCAACCATTCGATGATAATGAGTTGTAATCTCATAAAAGTCATTCTAAGGTTCCATATCACCAAATCGGTCAACCGTTTGATGATAATGATTTGTAATCTGATAACAAGTCATTCTGAGGTTCCACATCGCCGAATCGGTCAACTGTTTGATGATAATGAGTAGTAATCTCATAACAAGCCGTTCTAAGGTTCCACATCACTAAATCAGTCAACCGTTCAATGATAATGAGCTACAATCTCATAACAAGCTGTTCTAAGGTTCCACATCACCGAATCGGTCAACCATTTGATGATAATGAGTTGTAATCTCATAACAAGCCATTTTGAGATTCCACATCACCGAATCGGTCAACCGTTCGATAATAATGAGTTGTAATCTCATAAAAGTGTTTCTGAGGTTCCACATCACTGAATCAGTCAACCATTCGCTAATAATGAGTTGTAATCTCATAGCAAGCCATTCTGAGGTTCCACATCACCGAATCGGTCAACCATTCGCTGATAATGAGTTATAATCTCATAACAAGCCCTTATGAGGTTCCACATCGTCGAATCGGTCAACCGTTTGATGATAATGATTTGCAATCTCATAACAAGTTGTTCTGAGGTTCCACATCACCAAATCGGTCAACTGTTTGATGATAATGAATGGTTATCTCATAACAAGCCATTCTATGGTTCCACATCATGGAATCAGTCAGCTGTTTGATGATAATGAGTTTTAATCGCATAACAAGTCATTCTGAGGTTCCACATCACCAAATCGGTCAACCATTCGATGATAATGAGTTATAATCTCATAACAAGCCATTCTCAGGTTCCACATTGCTGAATCAGTCAACCGTTCGCTAATAATGTGTTGTAATCTCATAACAACCTGTTCTGAGGTTCCACATCACTGAATCAGTCAACCCTTCACTGATAATGAGTTATAATCTCATAACAAGCCATTCTGAGGTTCGACATCGTTGAATCGGTCAACCATTCGATGATAATGAGTTGCAATCTCATAACAAGTTGTTCTGAGGTTCCACATCATTAAATTGGTCAACCATTCGATGATAATGAGTTGTAATCTCATATAAGCCGTTCTGAGGTTCCACATTGCCGAATCGGTCAACCATTCGATGATAATGAGTTACAATCTCATAACAAGCCATTCTGAGTTTCCACATCACTAAATCGGTCAACTGTTCGATGATAATGAGCTACAATCTCATAACAAGCTATTCTGAGGTTTCACATCACTAAATCGGTCAACCATTCAATGATAATGAGTTGTAATCTCATAACAAGCCATTCTGAGGTTCCACATCGCCAAATTGGTCAACCATTCGATGATAATGAGTTACAATCTTATAACAAGCCGTTCTAAGTTTCTACATCGCTAAATCGATCAACCGTTCGATGATAATGAGCTGCAATCTCATAACAAGCTGTTCTGAGGTTCCACATCACTAAATTGGTCAACCATTCGATGATAATAAGTTGTAATCTCATAGCAAGCCATTCTGAGGTTCCACATCACCGAATCGGTCAACCGTTCGATGATAATGAGTTACTATCTCATAACAAGTCATTCTGAGTTTCCACATTGCTGAATCGGTCAACCATTCGATGATAATGAGCTACAATCTCATAAAAAGCTATTCTGAGGTTCCACATCGCCGAATCGGTCAACCATTCGATGATAATGAGTTGTAATCTCATAACAAGCCATTCTGAGGTTCCACATTGCTGAATCGGTCAACCGTACATTAATAATGTGGTACAATCTCATAACAAGCTATTCTGAGGTTCCACATCACCGAATCAGTCAACCGTTCGATGATAATGATTTATAATCTCATAACAAGCTGTTCCAAGGTTCCACATCGCTGAATCGATCAACCGTTCGATGATAATTAGTTGCAATCTCATAACAAGCCATTCTGAGGTTCCACATCCCCGAATCAATCAACCGTTTGATGATAATGAACTACAATCTCATAACAAGCTATTCTGAGGTTCCACATTGCCGAATCGGTCAACCGTTTGATGATAATACATTGTAATCTCATAACAAGCTATTTTGAGGTTCAACATCGCCAAATCAGTCAACTGTACATTAATAATGAGCTGCAATCTCATAACAAGCTATTCTGAGGTTCCACATCGCTAAATTGGTCAACCATTCGATGATAATGAGTTGTAATCTCATAACAAATCATTCTGAGGTTCCACATCACTGAATCAGTCAACTGTTCAAAGATAATGAGTTACAATCTCATAACACATTATTCTGAGGTTCCACATCACCCAATCGGTCAATCGTTTGATGATAATGAGCGGCAATCTCATAACAAGCTATTCTAGGTTCCACATCACCGAATCAGTCAACCATTCAATGATAATGCGTTGTAATCTCAAAACAAGCCATTCTAAGGTTCCACATCACCGAATTGGTCAACCGTTTGATGATAATGAGTTGCAATCTCATAACAAAGTTGTTTTGAGATTCCACATCGCTGAATCGGTCAACCATTCGATGATAATGAGCTGCAATCTCATAACAAGCTGTTATGAGGTTCCACATCGCGGAATCGGTCAACCGTTCGATGATAATGAGTTATAATCTCATAACAAGCCATTCTTAGGTTTCACATCGCCAAATCGGTCAACTGTTCAATGATAATGAGCTACAATCTCATAACAATTTGTTCTGAGGTTCCACATCACCGTATTGGTCAAACGTTCGATGATAATGAGCTATAATCTCATAACAAGCTATTCTGAGGTTCTACATCACCGAATCAGTCAACCGTTTGATGATAATGAGTTGTAATCTCACAACAAGTTATTTTGAGGTTCCACATCGCTGAATCGGTTAATCATTCAATGATAATGAGCTGCAATCTCATAACAAGCTATTCTGAGGTTCCACATCGCCGAATCGGTCAACCGTTTGATGATATTGATTTGTAATCTCATAACAAGCCATTCTGAGGTTCCACATCGCCAAATCGGTCAACCGTTTGATGATAATGAGTTACAATCTCATAACAAGGCATTTTGAGGTTCTACATCGCCGAATTGATCAACCCTTTGATGATAATCAGCTACAATCTCATAACAAGCTGTTCTGAGGTTCCACATCGCCAAATCGGTCAACCGTTCGATGATAATGAGTTGTAATCTCATAACAAGCCATTCTGAGGTTCCACATCCCTGAATCAGTCAACCATTCGATGATAATGAGTTGTAATCTCATAACAAGCCGTTCTGAGGTTCCACATCGCTGAATCGGTCAACTGTTCGCTATTAATGAGTTGTAATCTCATAACAAGGCATTTTGAGGTTCAACATCATCGAATTGGTCAACCGTTTGATGATAATGAGTTGTAATCTCATAACAAGCCATTCTGAGGTTCCACATCGCCGAATTGGTCAACCATACATTAAAAATGAGCTACAATCTCATAACAAGCTATTCTGAGGTTCCACATCGCCGAATAGGTCAACCATTCAATGATAATGAGTTGTAATCTCATAACAAGCCGTTCTGAGGTTCCACATCACCGAATCGGTCAACTGTTTGCTAATAATGAGTTATAATCTTATAACAAACCATTCTAAGGTTCCACATCGCCGAATCGGTCAACCATTCGATGATAATGAGTTTTAATCTCATAATAAGCCATTCTGAGGTTCCACATCACCGAATCAGTCAACCGTTCGATGATAATGAGTTGCAATCTCATAAGAAGCTATTCTGAGGTTCCACATTGCCAAATCGGTCAACCGTTCGATGATAATGAGTTGTAATCTCATAACAAGCAATTTTCAGGGTCCACATTGCCGAATCGGTCAACTGTACATTAATAGTGAGCTACAATCTCATAACAAGCTATTCTAAGGTTCCTCATCACCAAATCGGTCAACCGTTCGATGATAATGAGTTGTAATCTCATAACATGCCACTCTGAGGTTCCACATTGCCGAATCGGTCAACCGTTTGATGATAATGAGTTGTAATCTCATAACAAGCCATTCTGAGGTTCCACATCGCCGAATCGGTCAACCGTTCGCTCATAATGAGTTCCAATCTCATAACAAGCTATTCTGAGGTTCCACATCACTGAATCGGTCAACCGTTTGATGATAATGAGCTATAATCTCATAACAAGCTATTCTAAGGTTCCACATTGCTGAATCCGTCAACCGTTCGATGATAATGAGTTATAATCTCATAACAAGTTATTCTGAGGTTCCACATCACCAAATCGGTCAACCGTTCGATGATAATGAGTTACAATCTCATAACAAGCCATTCTGAGTTTCCACATTGCCGAATCGGTCACTGTTCGATGATAATGAGCTGCAATCTCATAACAAGCTATTTTGAGGTTCCACATCGCTGAATCAGTGAACCGTTCGATGATAATAAGTTGTAATCTCATAACAAGCCATTCTAAGGTTCCACATTGCTGAATTGGTCAACCGTTCGCTGATAATGAGTTGCAATCTCATAACAAGCTATTCTAAGGTTCCACATCGCCGAATCGGTCAACCATTCGATGATAACAAGCTACAATATCATAACAGCTATTCTAAGGTTCTACATCATCAAATCGGTCAACCATTTGATGATAATGAGTTGTAATCTCATAACAAGCCATTCTTAGGTTCCACATCATCGAATCATTCAACCGTTTGATGATAATGAGTTGCAATATCATAACAAGCTGTTCTGAGGTTCCACATTGCCGAATTGGTCAACCATTCGATGATAATGCGCTGCAATCTCATAACAAGCTGTTCTGAGGTTCCACATCACTGAATCGGTTAACCGTTCAATGATAATGAGTTGTAATCTCATAACAAGCCATTCTGAGGTTCCACATCAGCGAATCGGTCAACCGTTCGATGATAATGAGCTGTAATCTCATAACAAGCTATTCTGAGGTTCCACATCGCTGTATTGGGCAACCGTTCGATGATAATGAGCTACAATCTCATAACAAGCTGTTCTGAGGTTCCACATCGCTGAATCGGTCAACCGTCCAATGATAATGATTTGTAATATCATAAAAAGCCATTCTTAGGTTCCACATCACCGAATTGGTCAACCGTTCGATGATAATGAGTTGCAATCTCAAAACAAGCCGTTCTGAGGTTCCACATCACCGAATCGGTCAACCGTTCAATGATAATGAGCTGCAATCTCATAACAAACTATTCTGAGGTTCCACATTGCTGAATCGGTCAACCGTTTAATGATAATGAGTTGTAATCTCATAACAAGCCATTCTGAGATTCCACATCACCGAATCGGTCAACCGTTCGATGATAATGAGTTGTAATCTCATAAAAATTGTTCTGAGGTTCCACATCTCCGAATCGGTCAACCATTCGCTAATAATGAGTTGTAATCTCATAACAAGCCATTCTGAGGTTCCACATCACCGAATCGGTCAATCGTTCACTGATAATGAGTTGTAATCTCATAACAAGCCATTCTGAGGTTCCACATCATCAAATCGGTCAACTGTTCGATGATAATGAGTTGCAATCTCATAACAAGTTGTTCTGAGGTTCCACATCACCGAATCGGTCAACTATTCGATGATAATGAGTTGTAATCTCATAACAAGCCATTCTGAGGTTCCATATCGCCAAATCGATCAACTGTTTGATGATAATGAGTTGTAATCTCATAATAAGTCATTCTGAGGTTCCACATCGCCGAATCGGTCAACCATTCGATGATAATGAGTTGTAATCTCATAACAAGCCATTCTAAGGTTCCACATTGCCGAATCAGTCAACTGTTCACTAATAATGAGTTGTAATCTCATAACAAGCCATTCTGAGGTTCCACATCGCTGAATCGGTCAACCGTTCACTGATAATGAGTTGTAATCTCATAACAAGCCATTCTGAGGTTCCACATCGTCGAATCGGTCAACCGTTCGATGATAATGAGTTGCAATCTCATAACAAGCTGTTCTGAGGTTCCACATCTCCGAATCGGTCAACCATTTGATGATAATGAGTTGTAATCTCATAACAAGCCATTCTAAGCTTCCACATCGCCGAATCAGTCAACTGTACATTGATAATGATCTACAATCTCATAATAAGCTGTTGTGAGGTTCCACATCACCGAATCGGTCAACCATCTGATGATAATGATTTGTAATCTCATAACAAGCCATTCTATGGTTCCACATCACCGAATCGGTCAACCGTTCGATGATAATGAGTTGTAATCTCATAACAAGTCGTTCTGAGGTTCCACATCACCGAATTGGTCAACCGTTCGCTGATAATGAGTTACAATCTCATAACAAGTTATTATGAGGTTCCACATCGCCAAATCGGTCAACCGTTCGATGATAATGAGTTGTAATCTCATAACAAGCCATTCTGAGGTTCCACATTGCTGAATCGGTCAACTGTTCGTTGATAATGAGTTGCAATCTCATAACAAGCAATTTTGAGGTTCCACATCGCCGAATCGGTCAACCATTCGATGGTAATGAGCTACAATCTCATAACAAATTATTCTGAGGTTCCACATCGCCGAATCGGTCAACTATTTGATGATAATGAGTTGTAATCTCATAACAAGCCGTTCTGAGGTTCCACATCGCTAAATCGGTCAACCATTCGATGATAATGAGTTACAATCTCATAACAAGCTATTCTGAGTTTCCACATCACTGAATCGGTCAACCGTTTGATGATAATGAGTTGCAATCTCATAACAAGCTGTTCTGAGGTTCCACATCATTGAATCGGTCAACCATTCGATGATAATGAGTTGTAATCTCATAACAAGCCATTCTTAGGTTCCACATCACCGAATGGGTCAACCGTTCACTGATAATGAGTTGCAATCTCATAACAAGCTATTCTGAGGTTCCACATCGCCGAATCGGTCAACCGTTTGATGATAATGAGCTGCAATCTCATAACAAGTTGTTCTGAGGTTCCACATCACCAAATCGTTCAACCGTTCGATGATAATGAGTTGTAATCTCATAACAAGCCTGTAATACCCACTCTTGTGTTGCTTTTTAGTTTGTAATGCCGTACTTTTAGGCCACATTTCATGTGAGCTGATATTGTTTCATTTGATGATGATACTTGTTTATGATGTTATGATTTTACCTTATGCATAGATATATGTGATGATGTTATCTTGTTGATTATTATTTGTCAATTTCAGTTTATGATATACTTACCCCATACTTGCATGTGTATGATTGTCTTATATGTGAATGTACTTGTTGATGTGTTGTTGTGGTAGAGGACGGAGACGTAGTTACTTGCTTCGGCGAGATCCACACGTTGGACCGATCCCTATCATTGATTGCGATATTATATTATGCATGTACATGTGTGTTTTTTTGTGATAGGATTGCAGGTACAGGGCATCGTCTTCCCTGAATTGGCAGGAGTGAGCGTGCCCATAAATATTCATCTCAATGGTAAAGAGGGGAGGTAACATACAAATCCAAAACCCTAACCTAAGCCTAATCATCCTAATGTAGGATGAGTTTCAGTATGACTACCTTATCCGGATTTGTCTAGGTTGACAGAATTCGAATACCCTCTCTCTTGAGTTTGTGTGTGTTTTTGCTTGATTATGTTTTCAAGTGATTTTTGGATTATTGAGTGATTTTCCATGTTTAGTGAATTAATGGAGTATAGTTGAATTAATGATTTAATTATATCCTAAGTTTATTTTAAATAATTAATTAAATTGAAATATTTGAATATTTTAATTTAATTAAATATTTAATTGAAAACTATATTGTATGAGCTTATATGATTAATTAAATAATTAAATATTTGGTTGCATGCATTATTGTGACATAAATATTTAATCTATTTAATTAAATATTTTATTAATTACATGTGCATAATTGTGTTGAAAAAGTATTTCAAATTCAAAAAGATCTTAACTTGTAATTAGGAGTCTAATTTGAGTTGTGACAATAAAGGATATTTTATTTAATTAATTGGATTTACTTTCAATTTTAAAGTTGAGTTAAACTAGGGTTTGACTTGAGAGTTGTCATTCACCTTTGCATGTTTTGGAGAATTTGGATCTCTTTAGAGGGAATTGGTCATTCATTCTCTCATAACAGGTTTTTGAGAATTGGAGAGCTTTTGGTGATTTGGGGATTTTTGAGAAATAGTGGATTGTTGTGGATTTGGGTTGCTTCAAAGTTTTCAGGATTTTCTATTTCTTGTGTGTGTGTGCTCGGATCTTCATTGTTGACAGATCTGTGGTTGAATTGGACTTGAGGGTTTTCAAATTTTCTCTCATCATCCAAGCCACATTCCTCAGTTTCTAGCATTAGATTTAAGGTTGGCTTCATTGGCCTTGCATGGATTCAATTTCATGGATTAGAGGATTTATGTGTTTTTTATAATGCTTGTTCTTAAATTTAGCTTCTAAATGGCTAATAGATGTTTTCTATGTTTTCAGGTGTTTCTAGAAACCCTCGATCTCTATTTCTTTCATTTTCTATAATCTTAGCATAGTAGGGTTATGCTGTCAAAATTTCAGGAAGAAATTCCCTCTAGTTCTTCCATTAAACAAAAAATTAGACCCTTGATATGGTTGATACTATTGGAAAAATTAAATTTATATCTAGTTGGTGTTTTGTTATTTTCTAGGGCTTTGAGGAGCTTGGATCTATGGTTTCGTGATTATATATATATATTCCCTAATGTAGTACCGACATGCTGTCAAAATTTTGTAATAAGATCCCTCATAAATCTCCTTAAAATCGAAAAATCAATCCCCCTCTATAGTCATAACTATAGGGAAATAAAAATAAAATATCTAGTCTTATGTATTTGCAATGGAAAAATTAAATCATTGAGAAAATGTAGTCTCTGTAAAAAGTACAGACTGGTGAATAAAAAAATAATTCACCAGAAGTAAAAAAAGAAAATACCCTCTTCCCTTATTTTACATTTTCCGTTTTCGGATTTATATTAAATAAATAAATAAATAAATTCTTTTTTTAACATGAGTCATTGTTTCATTCTAAAAAAAATTATAATTATAAATAAAAATATTAAAAAAAAGATGGTTTAAGAAAAACCGCAGTGTAAGCGGGTTTAAAGAAAGTATTTAAAAAAAAAAATTATATGACAAGTGGGGAGGTGGGACCCCATCCCCACCCCCAAGGCCTGCGCCACCTTACAAGGTGGTCGGCCTGTCCCTTCACGGGACTATGCGCAGGGGAGGGTACCCTGCGGCCCCCCCCCCTACTCATAGAGTAGGGCGCAAGGCGCGGGGGTAGGGGAACCCGCGTGGGTCCCCCCCTTAAAATTTGTAATGTATTTTTTTTAAGTTTATTAAATTAAAAAAAAAAATTTTAACATTTAGTTTTTTTAGTGTATTTTGATTTTTTTAAATTAAATATGATTTTAATTAATTAATTTATATAGTTAGTTTTATTTTATAATATGTTAATTTGAATTTTTAAGTTTTAAATTGATAATATAGTATTATTAATTTTTAATTGGTAAATTAAGTGTTAGTTTAAATTTATATATATTAATTTGTATTAGGATTAATTGTAAGTAATAGATTTGTCATAGTTGATTATAACGTTATGATGGACACGAATTGTCTAGTTAATTTGTATGAGAGGTCATCATTGAATGATTAATATATAATTAAGCTACATTTGTATTTAACTATGGTACCATTAATACATGTTATAATTAATTTATAATATGACAATTTTATATTGTATTGGATTCGTTATGTGTGTTATAGATTAGAGATGTTAAGTGTAGTTAACCTGTGTAATTTATTTGGCGATTATTTCAATTAGTGTTCTTAAATACTAGAAAGAGTTTTACATAAATTAGATTTGAATGACGTTATTTATTCCCCATACCTAAGTGTTTGAATGAAGTTTGTAATGGGGTTAATTGTAAATTTTATCCTTTATGGTTCATTTTTCAGTCGTTAAAGACGTTTTGGTTCCTATGCATCTGTGTGTTCTCTTGTGCTTGTATATGTTGTTTCTGGGGACATTAGATGACCTAGGATGTATACAGAGGCTGGGGGGTGTAATTTATGTTTCTTTTACTTTATGGCATGTGTGTTCTATGCTCTTACCCTAAACTGACCATGATGACCTTTTCGATTATGAACCTGTATGTGTACCTATGTGTGATTGTTCCTATTGTATGGGATACCGATTTGGGTTACACTATGGTTGTGACCTATGCTAGATCTGTTGGGATTTCTAAGCCTAGGGTAGGTTACCTAGATGTGTAGTAGGAGGTGGCTTGCAATAAGTTATGTGTTCGTAAGAGACTACTAGGGTTTCTTATTGTAGATTTTCTTAATAAGTGATAGCTAAAGACATATTTGGGATATTAAAATGAATTAATAAGATGTGCCCTCACCCATGCTTGAGTGCTAGTATAGGCTAAGATGGTTTGGAGAAGATGTTAGTTGCCCTGTGAGGTATCTGACATAGTTA
>MU223284.1:828479-839030 GCA_018584345.1 Thuja plicata | reverse complement strand
AATCTGATCTGTGAATGATGAGTTGAGCTTGAGCTTGGGTCAAGCTGCAACTGTTGTACACTTGCTTTCAGATCATCATCAATCTTCTTTAGTTGCTCTCTTATCTCCTTAGTGAACTCGGTAACATTCAATTCAATTCAAGGTCATGGGACCCTTGAGTCGTGTAATCTATGTGAGTGTAATACATGTGTATAAATAATATTCAATTCCACATGATTGTATGTTTCTTTATGTTAACTTTTAAAAAAAAAAATTATTCAGCACACATAGTGACATGTTTAGGTTAATCTCTCTTGGGTTCCCTGGCGGGGTGTTACAAAGCCGTTCTAAGGTTCCACATCACTGAATCGGTCAACCGTTTGATGATAATGAGTTGTAATCTCATAATAAATCCATTCTGAGGTTCCACATTGCCGAATCGGTCAACCGTTTGATGATAATGAGCTGCAATCTCATAACAAGCTGTTCTAAGGTTCCACATTGCCGAATCGGTCAACCGTTCAATGATAATGAGTTGTAATCTCATAACAAGCCGTTCTGAGGTTCCACATCACCAAATTAGTCAACCGTTCGATGATGATGAGCTACAATCTCATAACAAGTTGTTTTGAGGTTCCACATTTCCGTATTGGTCAACCGTTCGATGATAATGAGTTGCAATCTCATAACCAGTTGTTCTAAGGTTCCACATCGCCAAATCAGTCAACCATTCAATGAAAATGAGTTGCAATCTCATAACAAGCTGTTCTGAGGTTCCACATCACTGAATAAGTCAACCGTTTGATGATAATGAGCTACAATCTCATAACAAGCTGTTCTAAGGTTCCACATTGCTGAATCGGTCAACCATTCGATGATAATGATTTGTAATCTCATAACAAGCTATTCTGAGGTTCCACATTGCCGAATTGGTCAACAGTTCGATGATAATGAGTTGTAATCTCATAACAAGCTGTTCTGATATTTCACATCACCGAATCAGTCAAGCATTCACTGATAATGAGTTGCAATCTCATAACAAGCTATTCTAAGGTCCACATCACCGAATCATTCAACTATTCGATGATAATGAGCTACAATCTTATAACAAGCTATTCTGAGGTTCCACATCACCGAATCGGTCAACTGTTTGATGATAATGAGTCGTAATCTCATAACAAGCCATTCTGAGGTTCCACATCACCGAATTGGTCAATCGTTCGATGATAATGAGTTGCAATCTCATAACAAGCCATTCTGAGGTTCCACATCACTGAATCGGTCAACTGTTCGATGATAATGAGTTGCAATCTCATAAAAAGCTATTCTAAGGTTCCATGTCACTGAATTGTTCAACCGTTCAATGATAATGAGTTGTAATCTCATAACAAGCCATTCTGAGGTTCCACATCACCGAATCGGTCAACCGTTTGATGATAATGAGCTACAATCTCATAACAAACTATTCTGAGGTTCCACATCACCGTATTGGTCAACCATTTGATGATAATGAGCTACAATCTCATAACCAACTGTTCTGAGGTTCCACATCACCGAATCAGTCAACCGTTCGATGATAATCAGTTGTAATCTCATAACAAGTTATTCTGAGGTTCCACATCACTAAATCGGTCAACCATTCAATGATAATGAGTTGCAATCTCATAACAAGCTGTTCTAAGGTTCCACATCATCGAATTGGTCAACCATTCGATGATAATGATTTGTAATCTCATAACAAGCCATTCTAAGGTTCCACATTGCCGAATCGGTCAACCGTTCGATGATAATGAGTTGCAATCTCATAACCAGCCATTCTGAGGTTCCACATCATCGAATTGGTCAACCGTTTGATGATAATGAGCTACAATCTCATAACAAGCTATTCTAAGGTTCCACATCACTGAATCGGTCAACCGTTTGTTGATAATGAGTTGTAATCTCATAACAAGCCATTCTAAGATTTCACATCGCCAAATCGGTCAACCGTTTGATGATAATGAGTTGTAATCTCGTAACAAGCCATTTTGAGGTTCCACATCACTGAATTGGTCAACCATTTGCTAATAATGAGTTGTAATCTCATAACAAGCTATTCTGAGATTCCACATCACCGACTCGGTCAACCATTTGCTGATAATGAGTTGTAATCTTATAACAAGCCATTTTGAGGTTCCACATCGTCAAATTGGTCAATCGTTCAATGATAATGAGTTGCAATCTAATAATAAGCTATTCTGAGGTTCCACATCGCTGAATCGGTCAACTGTTTGATGATAATGAGTTTTAATCTCATAATAAGCCATTCTGAGGTTCCACATTGCTGAATCAGTCAACTGTACATTGAGAATGAGCTACAATCTCATAACAAGTTATTCTAAGGTTCCACATCGCTGAATTGGTCAACCCTTCGATGATAATGAGTTATAATCTCATAACAAGCCATTCTGAGGTTCCACATCGCTGAATCGGTCAATCGTTTGATGATAATGAGTTGTAATCTCATAACAAGCCATTCTGAGGTTCCACATTGTCGAATCTGTCAACCGTTCACTGATAATGAGTTGCAATCTCATAACAAGCTATTTTGAGGTTCCACATTGCCAAATCGGTCAACCGTTTGATGATAATGAGCTACAATCTCATAACAAGTTATTCTGAGGTTGCACATCGCCGAATCGGTCAACTGTTTGATGATAATGAGTTGTAATCTCATAACAAGCCGTTCTAAGGTTCCACATCGCCAAATCGGTTAACCATTCGATGATAATGAGTTGCAAACTCATAACAAGCCATTCTAAGTTTCCACATTGCCAAATCAGTCAACCATTCGATGATAATGAGCTACAATCTCATAACAAGCTGTTGTAAGGTTGCACATTGTTGAATCGGTCAACCATTTGATGATAATGAGTTGTAATCTCATAACAAGCCATTCTGAGGTTCTAGATTGCTGAATCGGTCAACTTTTCGATGATAATGAGTTGCAATCTCATAACAAGCCATTCTGAGGTTCCACATCACTGAATCAGTCAACCATTTGATGATAATGAGCTGCACTCTCATAACAAGCTATTTTGAGGTTCCACATCACCAATCGGTCACTCCTTCGATGATAATG
Organism: Thuja plicata; assembly: GCA_018584345.1. Classification (NCBI taxonomy): domain Eukaryota; kingdom Viridiplantae; phylum Streptophyta; class Pinopsida; order Cupressales; family Cupressaceae; genus Thuja; species Thuja plicata. The sequence continues at coordinate 835,930 of MU223284.1, read as the reverse complement.
AGTTGTAATCTCATAACAAGCCATTCTGAGGCTCCACATCACTGAGTCAGTTAATCATTTGATGATAATGAGTTGTAATCTCATAATAAGCCATTCTAAGGTTCTACATCACTGAATCAGTCAACCGTTCACTAATAATGAGATGTAATCTCATAACAAGCCATTCTGAGGTTCCACATCACTGAATCTGTCAACCGTTTGATGATAATGAGTTTTAATCTCATAACAAGTCATTCTGAGGTTCCACATCATTGAATTGGTCAACTTTTCGATGATAATGAGTTGCAATCTCATAACAAGCTATTTTGAGGTTCCACATCACCAAATCAATCAACCATTCAATGATAATGAGTTGTAATCTCATAACAAGCCATTCTGAGGTTCCACATCACTGAATCAGTTAACCGTACATTGATAATGAGCTGTAATCTCATAACAAGTTGTTTTGAGGTTCCACATCATTGAATCGGTCAACCGTTTGATGATAATGAGTTGTAATCTCATAACAAGCCTTTCTAAGGTTCTACATCGCCAAATCGATCAATCGTTTGATGATAATGAGTTATAATCTCATAACAAGCCATTCTAAGGTTCCACATCACCAAATCAGTCAACTGTTCACTGATAATGAGTTATAATCTCATAACAAGTTGTTCTGAGGTTCCACATCACTAAATCGGTCAACCTTTCGATGATAATGAGCTGTAATCTCATAACAAGTTGTTCTGAGGTTCCACATCGCCAAATCGGTCAACCATTCGATGATAATGAGTTGTAATGTCATAACAAGCTGTTCTGAGGTTCCACATCGCCAAATCGGTCAACCATTCGATGATAATGAGCTGCAATCTCATAACAAGCTATTCTAAGGTTCCATATCACCGTATTGGTCAACTATTTGATGATAATGAGCTGCAATCTCATAACAAGTTGTTCTAAGTTTTCACATCACCAAATCAGTCAACCGTTTGATGATAATGAGTTGTAATCTCATAACAAGCTTTTATGAGGTTCCACATCACTGAATCGGTCAACCATTTGATGATAATGAGCTACAATCTCATAACAAGCTATTCTGAGGTTCCACATCGCCAAATCGATCAACCGTTCGATGATAATGATTTGTAATCTCATAACAAGCCATTCTAAGGTTCCACATCACTGAATCAGTCAACTGTTTGATGATAATGAGTTGCAATCTCATAACAAGCCATTCTAAGGTTCCACATCGCCGAATCGGTCAACTGTTCGATGATAATAAGTTGCAATCTCATAAAAAACTGTTCTAAGGTTCCAGATCACCGAACCGATCAACCATTCGATGATAATGAGTTATAATCTCATAACAAGCCGTTTTGAGGTTCCACATCGCCAAATCGGTCAACTGTTCGATGATAATGAGTTGTAATCTCATAACAAGCCATTCTGAGCTTACACATTGCTGAATCGGTCAACCATTCGCTAATAATGAGTTGTAATCTCATAACAAGCCATTCTGAGGTTCCACATCACTGAATTGGTCAACATTTCACTGATAATGAGTTGTAATCTCATAAAAAGCCATTCTGAAGATTCTACATTGTCGAATCAGTCAACCATTCGATGATAATGAGTTGCAATCTTATAACAAGCTATTATGAGGTACCACATTGCTGAATTGGTTAACTATTCAATGATAATGAGTTGTAATCTCATAACAAGCCATTCTCAGGTTCCACATCACCGAATCGGTCAACCATTCACTGATAATGAGTTGCAATCTCATAACAAGCTGTTCAAAGGTTCCACATCATCGAATCGGTCAACCGTTCAATGATAATGAGATGCAATCTCGTAACAAGCTATTCTGAGGTTCCACATCACAAATCAGTCAACCATTTGATGATAATGAATTTTAATCTCATAACAAGCCATTCTAAGGTTCCACATTGCCAAATCGGTTAACCGTTCGATGATAATGAGTTGCAATCTCATAACAAGCCGTTTTGAGGTTCCACATCGCCGAATTGGTCAATCATTTAATGATAATGAGCTGCAATCTCATGAAAACCTATTCTGAGGTTCCACATCACCGAATCTGGCAACCGTTTGATGGTAATGAGTTGTAATCTCATAACAAGCCATTCTGAGGTTCCACATCGCCGAATCGGTCAAATATTCGATGATAATGAGCTGCAATCTCATAAAAAGTTGTTCTGAGGTTCCACATCACCGTATTGGTCAACAGTTTGATGATAATGAGTTGCAATCTCATAACAAGCTATTTTGAGGTTCTACATTGCCGAATCAGTCAACCGTTTGATGATAATGAGTTGTAATCTCATAACAAGTTGTTCTGAGGTTCCACATCACTGAATCGGTCAACTATTTGATGATAATGAGCTACAATCTCATAACAAGCTATTCTAAGGTTGCACATCACTGAATTAGTCAACCGTTCAATGATAATGATTTGTAATCTCATAACAAGCCATTCTGAGGTTCCACATCGCCGAATCGATCAATAGTTCGGTCATAATGAGTTGCAATCTCATAACAAACTGTTCTGATGTTCCACATCACTGAATCAGTCAACTGTTTGATGGTAATGAGCTACAATATCATAACAAGCTATTCTGAAGTTCCACATCACTGAATCGGTCAACTGTTTGATGATAATGAGTTGTAATCTCATAACAAGCCGTTCTGAGGTTCCACATTACTGAATTGGTCAACCGTTCGATGATAATGAGTTGTAATCTCATAACAAGTTGTTCTGAGGTTCCACATCATTGAATCGGTCAACCATTCACTAATAATGAGTTTTAATCTCATAACAAGCCATTTTGAGGTTCCACATCGCCGAATTGGTCAACCGTTTGTTGATAATGAGTTGTAATCTCATAAAAAGCCATTCTGAGGTTCCACATCATCAAATTGGTCAACCGTTTGATGATCATGAGTTGGAATCTCATAACAAGCTATTTTGAGGTTCCACATCACCAAATTGCTCAACTGTTCGATGATAATGAGTTGTAATGTCATAAAAAGCCATTCTAAGGTTCCACATCGCCGAATCGGTCAACTGTACATTGATAATGAGCTACAATCTCATAACAAGCTATTCTAAGGTTCCACATCACCAAATTGGTCAACTGTTTGATGATAATGTGTTGTAATCTCATAACAAGCCATTTTAAGGTTACACATCACCAAATCAGTCAACTATACATTGATAATGAGCTACAATCTCATAACAAGCTATTCTGTGGTTCCACATCGCCGAATTGGTCAATCGTTCGATGATAATGAGTTGTAATCTCGTAACAAGCCATTCTGAGGTTCTACATCACTGAATTGGTCAACCGTTTGATGATAATGAGTTATAATCTCATAACAAGCCATTCTGAGGTTCCGCATCACCGAATTGGTCAACCGTTCGCTGGTAATGAGTTGCAATCTCATAACAAGCTATTCTGAGGTTCCACATCACTGAATTGGTCAACCGTTCGATGATAATGAGCTGCAATCTCATAACAAGCTATTTTGAGGTTCCACATCGCTGAATCGGTCAACCATTCGATGATAATGAGTTGAAATCTCATAACAAGCCATTCTAAGGTTCCACATCACTGAATTGGTCAACCTTTCAATGATAATGAGTTGCAATCTCATAACAAGCCATTCTAAGTTTCCACATCACCGAATCAGTCAACCATTCGATGATAATGAGCTACAATCTCATAACAAGATGTTCTAAGGTTCCACATCACTGAATCAGCTAACCGTTCGATGATAATGAGTTGTAATCTCATAACAAGCCGTTCTGAGGTTCCACATCGCTGAATCGGTCAACTATTCACTGATAATGAGTAGCAATCTCATAACAAGCTATTCTGAGGTTCCACATCGCCGAATCGGTCAACCATTCGATGATAATGAGCTACAATCTCATAACAAGCTGTTCTGAGGTTTCACATCACCAAATCGGTCAACCGTTTGATGATAATGAATTATAATCTCATAACAAACTATTCTGAGGTTCCACATCACCGAATTGGTCAACCATTTGATGATAATGCGCTATAATCTCATAACAAGCTATTCTGAGGTTCCACATCACTGTATTGGTAAACTGTTTGATGATAATGAGCTACAATCTCATAACAAGCTATTCTAAGGTTCCACATCGCTGAATCAGTCAACTGTTTGATGATAATGAGTTTTAATCTCATAACAAGCTATTCTGAGGTTCCACATCATAGAATCAGTCAATAGTTCGATGATAATGAGCTACAATCTCATAACAAGCTTTTTCTGAGGTTCTACATCACCGGATCAGTCAACCATTCGATGATAATGAGTTGTAATCTCATAACAAGCCACTCTGAGGTTCCACATCGCCAAATCGGTCAACCATTCACTGATAATGAGTTGTAATCTCATAACAAGCCATTTTGAGGTTCCACATCATCGAATGAGTCAATCCTTTGATGATAATGAGTTGTAATCTCATGACACATTGTTTTGAGGTTCCACATCACCGAATCGGTCAACCATTTGATGATAATGAGTTGTAATCTCATAACAAGCCATTTTCAGGTTCCACATCATTGAATTGGTCAACTATTCACTAATAATGAGTTGTAATCTCATAACAAGCCGTTCTGAGGTTCCACATCGCCAAATCGGTCAACTGTTCACTGATAATGAGTTGTAATCTCATAACAAGCCATTCTGAGGTTCCACATCATCGAATCGGTCAACCGTTCGATGATAATGAGTTGCAATCTCATAACAAGCTGTTCTGAGGTTCCACATCACTGAATCAGTCAATCGTTCGATTATAATGAGTTGTAATCGCATAACAAGCCATTCTAAGGTTCTACATCACCGAATTGGTCAACTGTACATTGATAATGAGCTACAATCTCATAGCAAGCTCTTCTTAGGTTCCACATCACCGAATCGGTCAACTATTCGATGATAATGAGTTTTAATCTCATAACAAGCTATTCTGAGGTTCCACAACACCGAATCGGTCAACCGTTCGATGATAATGAGTTGTAATCTCATAAGAAGCCATTATGAGGTTCCACATCGCCGAATCGGTCAACCGTTCACTGATAATGAGATGCAATCTCATAATAAGCTATTTTGAGGTTCCACATCACCAAATCGGTCAACTGTTTGATGATAATGAGCTGCAATCTTATAACAAGCTATTCTAAGGTTCCACATCACCAAATCAGTCAAGCATTTGATGATAATTAGTTGTAATCTCATAATAAGCCATTCTGATGTTCAACATGGCCGAATCGGTCAACCGTTTGATGATAATGAGCTACAATCTCATAACAAGCTGTTCTGAGGTTCCACATTGCCGTATTGGTCAACCATTTGATGATAATGAGCTACAATCTCATTATAAGCTATTCTGATATTTTGATTCGCCGAATCAGTCAACTGTTCGATGATAATGAGTTGTAATCTTATAACAAGCTGTTCTGAGGTTCCACATCACTGAATCAGTCAATAGTTTGATGATAATGAGTTGTAATCTCATAACAAGCCATTCTGAGGTTCCACATCGCTGAATCGGTCAACCGTTTAATGATAATGAGTTATAATCTCATAACAAGCTATTTTGAGGTTCCACATCGCCGAATCGGTCAACCATTTGCTAATAATGAGTTGTAATCTCATAACAAGCCATTCTAAGGTTCCACATTACTGAATCGGTTAATCATTCACTGATAATGAGTTGTAATCTCATAACAAGCCATTCTGAGGTTCCACATCATCGAATCGGTCAACCGTTCAATGTTAATGAGTTGCAATCTCATAACAAGTTGTTCTGAGGTTCTACATCGCCGAATTGGTCAACCGTTCGATGATAATGAGTTGTAATCTCATAACAAGCCATTCTGAGGTTCCACATTTCCAAATTGGTCAACTGTACATTGATAATGAGCTGCAATCTTATAACAAGCTATTCTGAGGTTCCACATCATCGAATCGGTCAACCGTTTGATAATAGTGAGCTGCAATCTCATAACAAGCTATTATGAGGTTCCACATCACTGAATCGGTCAACCATTCAATGATAATGAGCCACATACTCATAACAAGTTGTTCTGAGGTTCCACATCTCCGAATTGATCAACCATTCGACGATAATGATTTTTAATCTCATAACAAGCCGTTCTGAGGTTCTACATCGCCAAATCGGTTAACTGTTCAATGATAATGAGTTGCAATCTCATAACAAGCCATTCTGAGGTTCCACATCGCCGAATCGGTCAACCATTCAATGATAATGAGCTACAATCTCATAACAAGTTGTTCTGAGGTTCCACATCGCCAAATCAGTCAACCGTTCGATGATAAGGAGTTGTAATCTCATAACAAGCCATTCTGAGGTTCCACATCACCGAATTGGTCAACCGTTCGATGATAATGAGTAGTAATCTCATAATAAGCTATTCTGAGGTTCTACATCACCAAATCGGTCAACCGTTCACTGATAATGAGTTGTAATCTCATAACAAGCCATTCTGAGGTTCCACATCATCAAATCGGTCAACCGTTCGATGATAATGAGTTGCAATCTCATAACAAGCTATTCTGAGTTTTCTCATAACTGAATCGGTCAACCGTTCTATGATAATAAGTTGTAATCTCATAACAAGCCATTCTAAGGTTCCACATTGCTAAATTGGTCAACCATACATTGATAATGAGCTGCAATGTCATAACAAGCTATTCTGAGGTTCCACATCACCGAATCGGTCAACTGTTTGATGATAATGAGTTGTAATCACATAACAAGCCGTTCTAAGGTTCCACATTGCCAAATTGGTCAATCGTTCACTGATAATGAGTTACAATCTCATAACAAGCTATTCTGAGGTTCCACGTCGCCGAATCAGTCAACCGTTCGATGATAATGAGCTGTAATCTCATAACAAGCTGTTCTAAGGTTCCACATAGCCGAATCAATCAACTGTTCGATGATAATGAGTTGTAATCTCATAACAAGCCGTTCTGAGGTTCCACATTGCCAAATCAGTCAACCATTCGATGATAATGAGTTGCAATCTCTTAACAAGACATTTTGAGTTTCCACATCACCGAATCGGTCAATCATTCGAATATAATGAACTACAAACTCATAACAAGCTATTCTGAGGTTCCTGTTAGGGATTTTTCTTGTATGAATCACAATGCTTGAAATGTCTATGTGAACCTTGTACCTTCTACTCCTGATTCAGAGACAAGAAAAGCCTAATTGCTAAGGACTAGATAAGGTCCTTCCTCGTTTTTGAGCTCCACATATGCTCAAGCAGGTTTTACCTTGAAAGATTACTGTTATCACAGTATTTGTTATTGTGGACACTGATTTGTCATGTATCTCTATTGAACCAACTTTATAAAATACCTTGTAAATGATCAAGCATAATCATATACAG
>MU223284.1:792782-828092 GCA_018584345.1 Thuja plicata | reverse complement strand
TTGAAAGGAACTCATAAACAATTAGACAAACTACCTTATAGCTGGTGTATTTCAAATGCCTTACAGATGAAACACACTAGAGAACAAACAGAATGAAAAGAGACAAGATAATATGAAAGAGGGAAAACCACACTGTATTCAATTACTGTATTCTGCTTCAACATATCCAGACAAGAAGCTTTCCAAAATATACAAAGATAGAGAAATATAACTTACAATAAAATTTCCACAAAGCCAATAGGGACCTGCTCTCGGCAAAGAAAAAGGAACCCTTACAACTGAGAAAAGAAGGCAAGATATAGAAGAGGGAGAAACCCTAAAACTTCTAGGCAATCGACACATGTCCTTCTCTCAAATCTAATTTTACTCATTCTTTACTCTTTTCAAAAAGATCTAATTATTTAGTCAATATTTCAACTCTACTTGTCTGAGAGAACATCTGATTTTCCTTTTAAAGTATCTCTTTCCTTTTCCCACTAAGAAGTCTTCAAATCTGATTTCATCTGTTGAAAATATCCCTGCAATCTGTCACATTTTCCCTTTGAAAATATCTGATCTTTCCATTATCAATCCTTTTATATCTGTAGACACTGCCTTTTCCTTTAGTCAATATTATCAGGCTTCTGGAAAGAAATTAAATCTTATTCACTATCTGGCCACAGGCTTCCCTTCATGAGTGTAATCATAACTTCCCTAGCTTTTGCTTCACCGCCTGGTAGCTACCTGAAGTCAAGAATACACAGTGCTTGCATCTTTACGCCTATCCCATCTAGCATCGGTGATGTACAACAAGTGGGAACCTGTTGACGTTAATCTTTACTGTAAAGACTTTAACTATACTTTGTTGAATCTGTCTATATCAATATCTGCTCACCTATAGTACCTGAATCTCTGCAAACTGGACAACCTGGGCTCTAGACATGGTGAACATGGTGAACGCACATTGAATGCACCATCAACCCCTTTGACAAATTCTGCTCTATCAGATCACGCGTTCTGTCTGCACTGCTGCTACAATTTCACCTTTGGAAAAATCCCCGCCAGTGAGCGACACATTTTCTTATTTCTCATCGCATAGTCGCCATCCATTTTCACTGCACTTTTTATCTTCTGCGACTGAGCGATATGTTATCTTTGATCCTTACTTCACGTTAGTCGCACACCCGTGCCACTTTTATATTTTACTCTTTTTGATCGGCGAGTGAGCGATGCATTAACTTTTGAACTTCATTTCGTGTTTATCGCATACTCGCGCCACTTTTCCTTTTATCTTTTTGATTCCTGTGAGTAAGCGACGCCTCCCTTACTGACAGCTCGTCGAATAGTCGCGAGCTAACTTTCCATATCACTTGAGCCTCGGCGACTGAGCGACATTCACTTTTTCATTGCAAACCTTGTCTAGTCGCTTACTCGCCATCTTAACATTTCAAATTTCATTTTATGTGCGACCGAGCGATGAGAGCTGCTTTTTGACTTAGTCGCCCACTCGCGAGCATAAGAACCTCATTCTATTATTTACTGCGAGCACGCGACGTCTATCTTCTTTTGGCTCATCGCATACTCGCGAGCTTTATTCCCTTTATCTCTTTTAATCGGCGAGTACGCGACATCTATCCTTTTTCCTCGTCGCACAGTTGCAAGCTATTTTCCTTTCTCATTTGTTTACTGGCGACTGCACGACACCTTCCTTTTTTACCTCATCGCATAGTCGCGAGCTGTATGCCTTTCATCTGAAAACATGAGCGAGTAAGCGATACATAATGAACAGTCCTTCAGTCACTCAGTCGCGTGATCCTGTGTCTTTACCTTTAACTTGAATCACGTGCCTTTTTCTGTTTACAGTGACCTCGCGACATACCTTAATCGCTTAGTCGGAAGGACTTTTTCCCTAGGGCACTTTTATCACGAGACTTAGAGACCACCGTCAGATCCCTTTACTTCTTCATCGAACGACCATCTTTTAATTGCTTTACATTTCCTTATGCCCTTAAATTATCAGGAGACTTCGCGACTAAGGGAAAATATACCTTAGTCGTGTTATCGCGTGATCCTGTTTCTTTATCAAGCGATCAGGCGACAACCATTAGCTCTATGACAGATGTCATCTTTTCTTTTGTCCTCTTTATGCATACTGGGAATCTGATTCACTTCCCTGATCTGGTGACATCCCGACTGAGGGAAATCTCTTAGCATGAAACTGTTAGTCACATGGTCGGGAATGTTATGTCTTAACCGCTAATTAATCACGAGACCACGCGACTGAAGAAAAGCCTTAACTGTTTGACCGAGCAGATCCAGCGACTATGCGACATGAAGAAAGCGCAAGGTCGGGAGACATTTCTTTGACTGGCCATTTCTTCTCGCGATCACCCTACTGAAGGTGGGTCCCATTCATTTTAAAACTCATAACATGAAATCAAGCGACAACCCGACTACAAGGAAATCGCTAAGTCTCGATACACTGATGGAATATTCAATTTCTTAACGAGACTACGCGACACAAAGGAAAAGCAAAGTCGGGAGATGTTTTGGCATATTTGATTTGGGTAACGCGATCAAGCGACCTGACTTAGAGCACATGTCTTTAGTGACTTTGAAAAAGGTAACGATGAAATAGAAGACATGGCTAAGGGTTTCAAAATGCATCATTTAATACTAGGCTTTAGGGTTTTAGCAGGGTTTTGACAATTTTGCAAAGTATAGGCATGAAAACCTAAAAATTTTCAAAGGGGAGGGCAAGGAACCAGACAAGGCAGCAAAAACATGAAATACAACCAACAGTTCCACATCGATGAATCGGTTAATCATTTGATGATATTTAGCTACAATCTCATAACAAGCTGTTCTGAGGTTCCACATCGCTGAATCGGTCAACCGTTTGATGATAATGATTTGTAATCTCATAACAAGCCATTTTGAGGTTCCACATCACCGAATCGGTCAACCGTTTGATGATAATCAGTTGCAATCTCATAACAAGCCATTCTGACGTTCCACATGGCCGAATCGGTCAACCGTTCGATGATAATGAGCTAGAATCTCATAACAAGCTATTCTGAGGTTCCACATCACCAAATCGGTCAACCATTTGATGATAATGAGTTGTAATCTCATAACAAGCCATTCTGAGGTTCCACATCACTAAATAGGTCAATCATTCGATGATAATGAGTTGTAATATCATAACAAGCCATTCTGAGGTTCCACATCGCCGAATCGATCAACCGTTCACTAATAATGAGTTATAATCTCATAACAAGCCATTCTGAGGTTCCACATCACGGAATCAGTCAACCGTTCACTGATAATGAGTTGTAATCTCATAACAAGCCATTCTGAGGTTCCACATCATCGAATCGGTCAACCATTCGATGATAATGAGTTGCAATCTCATAACAAGCTATTCTAAGGTTCCACATCACAGAATCGGTCAACCATTTGATGATAATGAGTTGTAATGTCATAACAAGCCATTCTGAGGTTCCACATCACCAAATCGGTCAACCGTACATTGATAATGAGCTGCAATCTCATAACAAGCTGCTCTGAGGTTCCACATCGCCGAATCGGTCAACCGTTTAATGATAATGAGTTGTAATCTCATAACAAGCCATTATGAGGTTCCACATCGCCGACTCAGTCAACCATTCGATGATAATGAGTTATTATCTCATAACAAGCCATTTCAAGGTTCCACATTGCCGAATCAGTCAACTATTCACTGATAATGAGTTGCAATCTCATAACAAGCTATTCTTAGGTTCCACATAATCAAATAAGTCAACCGTTTGATGATAATGAGCTGCAATCTCATAACAAGCTATTCTGAGGTTCCACATCGCCGAATTGGTCAATCATTTGATGATAATGAGTTGTAATCTCATAACAAGTCAATCAAAGGTTCCACATTGCCAAATCGGTCAACCGTTCGATTATAATGAGTTGTAATCTCATAACAAGCCATTCTGAGTTTCCACATCGCCAAATTGGTCAACCGTTCGATGATAATGAGTTGCAATCTCATAACAAACTATTCTGAGGTTCCACATCGCCAAATCAGTCAACCGTTTGATGATAATGAGTTGTAATCTCATAACAAGCCGTTCTGAGGTTCCACATCACTAAATCGGTCAATCGTTCGATGATAATGAGTTGCAATATCATAACAAGCCATTTTGAGGTTCCACATCACTGAATCAGTCAACTGTTCGATGATAATGAGCTATAATCTCATAACAAGCTATTCTGAGGTTCTACATCGCCGAATCAGTCAACCGTTTGATGATAATGAGTTATAATCTCATAGCAAGCCATTCTGAGGTTCCACATCACCAAATTAGTCAACCATTGGATGATAATGTGCTGCAATCTCATAACAAGCTATTCTGAGGTTCCACATCACTGACTCAGTCAACCGTTCGATGATAATGAGCTACAATCTCATAACAAGCTGTTCTAAGGTTCCACATCACTGAATCGGTCAACCATTTGATGATAATGATTTGTAATCTCATAACAAACTTTTCTAAGGTTGCACATCGCCGAATCAGTCAACCATTTAATGATAATGAGTTACAATCTCATAACAACCCATTTTGAGGTTCCACATCGCTGAATCGGTCAACCGTTTGATGATAATGAGTTAGAATCTCATAACAAGCTGTTCTAAGGTTCCACATCGCCAAATTGGTCAACCGTTTGGTGATAATGAGTTGTAATCTCATAACAAGCTATTCTGAAGTTCCACATCGCCGAATCGGTCAATCGTTCGATGATAATGAGTCGTAATCTCATAACAAGCCATTCTGAGGTTCCACATCGCCGAATCGGTCAAACATTCACTAATAATAAGTTATAATCTCATAACAAGCAATTCTTAGGTTCCACATCGCCAAATTGGTCAACTGTTCATTGATAATAAGTTGTAATCTCATAACAAGCCATTCTGAGGTTCTACATCATCAAATCAGTCAACCGTTCAATGATAATGAGTTGCAATCTCATAACAAGCTATTCTACGGTTCCACATTGCTGAATCAGTCAACCGTTTGATGATAATGAGTTGTAATCTCATAACAAGCCATTTTGAGGTTCCACATCACCGAATCATTCAACCGTACATTGATAATGAGTTGTAATCTCATAACAAGCTGTTCTATGGTTTCACATCACCGAATCGGTCAATCGTTTGATGATAATGAGTTGTAATCTCATAACAAGCCATTTTGAGGTTCCACATCGCCGAATCGGTCAACCGTTCAATGATAATGAGTTGTAATCCCATAACAAGCAGTTTTGAGGTTCCACATCGCCAAATCGGTCAACCGTTTGATGATAATGAGTTGCAATCTCATAACAAGCCATTTTGAGTTTCCACATCGCCGAATCAGTCAACTATTTGATGATAATGAGCTGCAATCTCATAACAAGCTGTTCTAAGGTTCCACATCACTGAATCGGTCTATTGTTTGATGATAATGAGCTACAATCTCATAACAAGCTATTTTGAGGTTCCACAATATCAAATCGGTCAACTATTTGATGATAATAATTTGTAATCTCATAACAAGTCATTCTAAGTTTCCACATCATCAAATCAGTCAACTGTTCGATGATAATGAGTTGTCATCTCATAACAAGCCATTCTAAGGTTCCACATCGCCAAATCGGTCAACCGTTCGATGATAATGAGCTATAATCTCATAACAAGTTGTTCTAAGGTTCCACATCGCCCAATCAGTCAACCGTTCGATGATAATGAGTTGTATTGTCATAACAAGCCATTCTGAGGTTCCAGATCATCGAATTGGTCAACTGTTCACTGATAATGAGTTGCAATCTCATAACAAGCTATTCTAAGGTTCCACATTGCTGAATCAGTCAACCGTTCGATGATAATGAGCTGCAATCACATAATAAGCTATTCTGAGGTTCCACATTGCCGAATCGGTCAACCGTTCGATGATAATGAGTTATAATCTCATAACAAGCCGTTCTAAGGTTTCACATCACCGAATCGGTCAACCGTTCGATGATAATGAGTTGTAATCTCATAACAAGCCATTTTGAGTTTCCACATTGTTGAATCGGTCAACCATTCGATGATAATGAGCTGTAATCTCATAACAAGCTATTCTGAGGTTCCACATCACTGAATGGGTCAGCCGTTCAATGATAATGAGCTACAATCTCATAACAAGCTGTTCTGAGGTTCCACATCACCAAATCGGTCAATCATTTGATGATAATCATTTTGATCTCATAACAAGCTGTTCTGAGGTTCCACATCGCCGAATCGGTCAACCATTCCCTGATAATGAGTGGCAATCTCATAACAAGTTGTTCTGAGGTTCCACATCACTGACTCGGTCAACCGTTCGATGATAATGAGCTGCAATCTCATAACAAGCTGTTCTGAGGTTCCACTTCACTGAATCGGTCAACCGTTCGATGATAATGATTTGTAATCTCATAACAAGCTATTCTGAGGTTCCACATCACTGAATCGGTCAACCGTTCAATGATAATCAGCTACAATCTCATAACAAGCTATTCTGAGGGTCCACATCACCGAATTGGTTAACCGTTTGATGATAATAAGTTGTAATCTCATAACAAGCCATTTTGAGGTTCCACATCACTGAATCAGTCAATCATTCGATGATAATGAGTTGTAATCTCATAACAATCCATTTTGAGTTTCCACATTGCCAAATCGGTCAACTGTTCGATGAAAATGAGCTACAATCTCATAACAAGCTATTATGAGGTTCCACATTGCTGAATCGGTCAACCGTTCGATGATAATGAGCTACAATCTCATAACAAGCTATTCTGAGGTTCGACATCACTGAATCGGTCAACCGTTCGATGATAATGATTTGTATTCTCATAATAAGCTATTCTGAGTTTCCACATCACCAAACCAGTCAACCGTTTGATGATAATGAGTTGCAATCTCATAACAAGCCATTCTGAGGTTCCACATCACTGAATCGGTCAACCGTTCGATGATAATGAGCTGTAATCTCATAACAAGTTATTCTGAGGTTCCACATCACTGAATCAGTCAACCGATCGATGATAATGAGATGTAATCTCATAAAAAGCCATTCTGAGGTTCTACATCGCCGAATCGGTCAACCGTTCGGTGATAATAAGTCACAATCTCATAACAAGCTATTCTAAGGTTCCACATTGCCGAATCTGTCAACCGTTCGATGATAATGAGCTGCAATCGCATAACAAGCTATTCTGAAGTTCCACATTGCCGAATCGGTCAACCATTCGATGATAATGTGTTATAATCTCATAAGAAGCCATTCTGAGGTTCCACATCGCCGAATCGGTCAACCATTCGATGATAATGAGTTGAAATCTCATAACAAGCCATTTTAAGTTTCCACATCACCGAATCGGTCAACCGTTCGATGATAATAATTTGCAATCTCATCACAAGCTATTCTGAGGTTCTACATCACTGAATTGGTCAACCGTTCGATGATAATGACCTACAATCTCATAACAAGTTGTTCTGAGGTTCCACATCACTGAATCAGTCAATCATTCGATGATAATGATTTTTAATCTCATAACAAGCCATTCTGAGGTTCCACATCATCGAATCTGTCAACCGTTCGCTGATAATGAGTTGCAATCTCATAACAAGTTGTTCTGATGTTCCACATCATTGAATCAGTCAACTGTTCGATGATAATGAGTTGCAATCTCATAACAAGCTATTCTCAGGTTCCACATCACTGAATCGGTGAACCATTCGATGATAATGATTTGTAATCTCATAACAAGCCGTTCTGAGGTTTCACATCGCCGAATCTGTCAACTGTTCGATGATAATGAGCTGCAATCTCACAACAAGCTGTTCTGAGGTTCCACATCACCAAATCGGTCAACCCTTCGATGATAATGAGTTGTAATCTCATAACAAGCCATTTTGAAGTTCCACATCACTGAATCGGTCAACCCTTTGATGATAATGAGTTGTAATCTTATAACAAGCCGTTCTGACGTTCCACATCACCGAATCAGTCAACCATTCACTAATAATGAGTTGTAATCTCATAACAAGCCGTTCTCAGGTTCCACATCACCAAATCGGTCAACCGTTTGCTGATAATGAGTTGTAATATAATAACAAGCCATTCTGAGGTTCCACATCGTCAAATTGGTCAACCGTTTGATGATCATGAGTTGCAATCTCATAACAAGCTATTTTGAGGTTCCACACCACCAAATCAATCAACCGTTCGATGATAATGAGTTGTAATGTCATAAAATGCCATTCTAAGGTTCCACATCGCTGAATCGGTCAACTATACATTGATAATGAGCCATAATCTCATAACAAGCTATTCTGAGGTTCTGCATTGTTGAATCGGTGAACCGTTCGATGATAATGAGTTGTAATCTCATAACAAGCCATTCTGAGGTTCCACATCGCTGAATCGGTCAACCGTTTGATGATAATGAGCTGCAATCTCATAACAAGCTATTCTGAGGTTCCAAATCACCGAATCGGTCAACTGTTCAATGATAATGACTTGTAATCTCACAGCAAGCTCATTCTGAGGTTCCACATCGCTGAATTGGTCAACCGTTTAATGATAATGAGTTGTAATCACATAACAAGCCATTCTAAGGTTCTACATCATCAAATTGGTCAACCGTTCGCTAATAATGAGTTGTAATCTCATAACAAGCCATTCTGAGGTTCCAGATCGCCAAATCGGTCAACCGTTCACTGATAATTAGTTGTAATCTCATAACAAGCTATTTTGAGGTTGCACATCGTCGAATCAGTCAACCATTTGATGATAATGAGTTGCAATCTCATAACAAGCTATTCTTAGATTCCATATCGCTGAATCGGTCAACCATTCAATGATAATGATTTGTAATCTCATAACAATCCATTCTGAGGTTCCACATCACTGAATCAATCAACCGTACATTGATAATGAGCTGCAATCTCATAACAAGCTATTCTGAGGTTCCACATTGCCGAATCGGTCAACCGTTTGATGATAATTAGTTGTAATCTCATAACAAGCTGTTCTGAGGTTCCACATCGCCGAATCAGTCAAGCATTCAATAATAATGAGTTGTAATCTCATAACAAGCCATTCTGAGGTTCCAAATCACTAAATCAGCCAACCATTTGCTGATAATGAGTTGCAATCTAATAACAAGCTACATCACTGAATCGGTCAACCGTTCAATGATAATGAGCTGCAATCTCATAACAAGATTTTCTAAGGTTCCACATCATTGAATCAGTCAACCGTTTGATGATAATGAGTTATAATCTCATAACAAGCCATTTTAAGGTTCCTCATCGCCGAATTGGTCAACCATTCGATGATAATGAGTTGCAATCTCATAACAAGCCATTCTGGGTTTCCACATCGTTGAATCGGTCAACTGTTTGATGATAATGAGCTACAATCTAATAACAAGTTGTTCTAAGGTTCCACATCGCTGAATCGGTCAACCATTTGATGATAATGAGTTGTAATCTCATAACAAACAGTTCTGAGGTTCCACATCACTGAATCTGTCAACCGTTCAATGATAATGAGTTGCAATCTCATAACAAGCCATTCTGAAGTTCCACACCGTTGAATCGGTCAACCGTTTGATGATAAAGAGTTGTAATCTCATAACAAGCCGTTCTAAGGTTCAACATCGCCGAATCGGTCAACCATTCACTAATAATGAGTTGTAATCTCATAACAAGCCATTCTCAGTTCCACATCACCAAATTAGTCAACCGTTTGATGATAATGAGTTGCAATCTCATAACAAGCTATTTTGAGGTTCCACATCACTGAATCGGTCAATCATTCGGTGATAATGAGTTTTAATCACATAACAAGCCATTCTCAGGTTCCACATCGTCGAATCGGTCAACTGTACATTGATAATGAGCTACAATCTCATAACAAGCTATTCTAAGGTTCCACATCACCAAATTGGTCAACCGTTTGATGATAATGAGTTTTAATCTCATAACAAGCCGTTTGGAGGTTCCACATCACCGAATCGGTCAACCGTTCAATGATAATGAGTTGTAATCTCATAACAAGCCATTTTGAGGTTCCACATCATTGAATCAGTCAACCGTTCACTGATAATGAGTTGCAATCTCATAACAAGTAATACTGAGGTTCCACATTGCCGAATCAGTCAACCGTTCGATGATAATGAGCTACAATCTCATAACAAGCTATTCTAAGGTTCCACATCGCCAAATCAGTCAATCGTTTGATGATAATGAGTTGTAATGTCATAACAAGCCATTCTGAGGTTCCACATCGCCGAATTAGTCAACCGTTCGATGATAATGAGTTGCAATCTCATAACAAGCTATTCTGAGGTTCCACATTGCCGAATCAGTCAACCATTCGATGATAATGAGCTACAATATCATAACAAGCTATTGTGAGGTTCCACATCGCCGAATCGGTCAACCATTCGATGATAATGAGTTATAAAATTATAACAAGCCATTCTAAGGTTCCACATCACCAAATCTGTCAACCGTTCAATGATAATGAGTTGCAATCTCATAACAAGCCATTCTGAAGTTCCACATCGTTGAATCGGTCAACCGTTCGATGATAATGAGTTGTAATCTCATAACAAGCCGTTCTGAGGTTCAACATCGCCGAATCGGTCAACCATTCACTAATAATGAGTTGTAATCTCATAACAAGCCATTCTCAGGTTCCACATCACCAAATTAGTCAACCGTTTGATGATAATGAGTTGCAATCTCATAACAAGCTATTTTGAGGTTCCACATCGCTGAATCGGTCAATCATTCGATGATAATGAGTTTTAATCACATAACAAGCCATTCTGAGGTTCCACATCGTCGAATCGGTCAACTGTACATTGATAATGAGCTACAATCTCATAACAAGCTATTCTGAGGTTCCACATCACCAAATTGGTGAACCGTTTGATGATAATGAGTTTTAATCTCATAACAAGCCGTTCTGAGGTTCCACATCACCGAATCAGTCAACCGTTCAATGATAATGAGTTGTAATCTCATAACAAGCCATTTTGAGGTTCCACATCACTGAATCAGTCAACCGTTAACTGATAATGAGTTGCAATCTCATAACAAGTAGTACTGAGGTTCCACATTACCGAATCAGTCAACCGTTCGATGATAATGAGCTACAATCTCATAACAAGCTGTTCTAAGGTTCCACATTGCCAAATCAGTCAATCGTTTGATGATAATGAGTTGTAATGTCATAACAAGCCATTCTGAGGTTCCACATCGCCGAATCAGTCAACCGTTCAATGATAATGAGTTGTAATCTCATAACAAGCCATTTTGAGGTTCCACATCACTGAATCAGTCAACCGTTCACTGATAATGAGTTGCAATCTCATAACAAGTAGTACTGAGGTTCCACATTACCGAATCACTCAACCGTTCGATGATAATGAGCTACAATCTCATAACAAGCTGTTCTAAGGTTCCACATCGCCAAATTAGTCAATCGTTTGATGATAATGAGCTGCAATCTCATAACAAGCTGTTCTGAGGTTCCACATCGCTCTATTGGTCAACCATTTGATGATAATGAGCTGTAATCTCATAACAAGCTGTTCTAAGGTTCCACATCACCAAATTAGTTAACCGTTCGATGATAATGAGTTTTAATCTCATAACAAGCTGTTCTAAGGTTCCACATCACTGAATCGGTCAACCGTTCGATGATAATGAGCTGCAATCTCATAACAAGCTGTTCTGAGGTTTCACATCGTCAAATCGGTCAACTGTTCAATGATAATGATTTGTAATCTCATAACAAGCTATTCTGAGGTTCCACATCACTGAATCATTTAACCATTCGATGATAATGAGTTGCAATCTCATAACTAGCTATTCTGAGGTTCCACATCGCCGAATTGGTCAATCGTTCAATGATAATGAGCTACAATCATAGAACAAGTTGTTCTGAGATTTGACATCGCCGAATCGGTCAACCATTCGCTAATAATGAGTTGTAATCTCATAACAAGCCGTTCTCAGGTTTCACATCGCCAAATCGGTCAACCGTTCGATGATAATGACTTGCAATCTCATAACAAGCTATTCTGAGGTTCCACATCGCTGAATCGGTCAATCGTTCGATGATAATGAGTTGTAATCTCATAACAAGCCATTCTAAGGTTTCACATCGCCGAATCGGTCAACTGTACATTGATAATGAGCTGCAATCTCATAATAAGCTATTTTGAGGTTCCACATCGCCAAATTGGTCAACCATTCGATGATAATGAGTTGCAATCTCATAACAAGCTATTCTGAGGTTCCACATCACCAAATCGGTCAACCGTTTGATGATAATGAGTTGTAATCTCATAACAAGCCATTTTGAGGTTCTACATTGCCAAATCGGTCAACTGTACATTGATAATGAGTTGCAATCTCATAACAAGCTATTCTGAGGTTCCACATTGCCAAATTGGTCAACTGTTTGATGATAATGAGTTGTAATCTCATAACAAGATGTTCTGATGTTCTACATCATCGAATTGGTCAACCGTTTGATGATAATGAGTTGTAATCTCATAACAAGCTATTCTCAGGTTCCACATCACCGAATCGGTCAACCATTCACTGATAATGAGTTGTAATCTCATAACAAGTTGTTCTAAGGTTCCACATTGCCGAATCAGTCAACCTTTCGATGATAATGAGTTGCAATCTCATAACAAGTTGTTCTGAGGTTCCACATTGCTGAATCGGTAAACTGTTCGATGATAATGACTTGTAATGTCATAACAAGCAATTCAGAGATTCCACATCGCCGAATCGGTCAACTGTTCGATGATAATGAGTTGTAATCTCATAACAAGTTGTTCTGAGGTTCCACATTGCCAAATCAGTCAACCGTTCGATGATAATGAACCGTAATCTGATAACAAGCTATTGTGAGGTTCCACATCACCGAATTAGTCAACCGTTTGATGATAATGAGTTGTAATCTCATAACAAGCCATTCTGAGG
The DNA here is from genome assembly GCA_018584345.1 of Thuja plicata. Lineage (NCBI taxonomy): Eukaryota > Viridiplantae > Streptophyta > Pinopsida > Cupressales > Cupressaceae > Thuja > Thuja plicata. The sequence continues at coordinate 815,035 of MU223284.1, read as the reverse complement.
TTCCACATGACCGAATCAATCAACCATTTGATGATAATGAGCTACAATCTCATAACAAGCCATTCTAAGGTTCCACATCGCCGTATTGGTCAACTATTCTATGATAATGAGCTGTAATCTCATAACAGGCTATTCTGAGGTTCCACATCACCAAATCAGTCAACTGTTTGATGATAATGAGTTGTAATCTCATAACAAGTTGTTGTAAGGTTCCACATCGCTGAATCGGTCAACCATTCGATGATAATGAGCTGCAATCTCATAACAAGTTGTTCTGAGGTTCCACATCGCCGAATCGGTCAACTGTTCGATGATAATGATTTGTCATCTCACAACAAGCCGTTCTGAGGTTCCACATTTCCAAATCGGTTAACTGTTCGATGATAATGAGTTGCAATCTCATAAAAAGCCATTCTGAGGTTCCACATTGCCGAATTGGTCAACTGTTCAATGATAATGAGCTACAATCTCATAACAAGTTGTTCTGAGGTTCCACATCACCGAATCAGTCAACCATTCGATGATAAGGAGTTGTAATCTCATAACAAGCCATTCTGAGGTTACACATCACTAAATCAGTTAACTGTTTGATGATAATGAGTAGTAATCTCATAACAAGCTATTCTGAGGTTCCACATCACCGAATCGGTCAATCATTCACTAATAATGCGTTGTAATCTCATAACAAGCCGTTTTGAGGTTCCACATCGCCAAATCGGTCAACCGTTCACTGATAATGAGTTGTAATCTCATAACAAGCCATTCTAAGGTTCCACATCGTCAAATCGGTCAATCATTTGATGATAATGAGTTGCAATCTCATAACAAGCTATTCTGAGTTTCCACATCACTGAATCAGTCAACCGTTTGATGATAATGAGTTGTAATCTCATAACAAGCCATTCTGAGGTTCCACATCGCCGAATTGGTCAACCTGCATTGAGAATGCACTGCAATGTCATAACAAGATATTCTGAGGTTCCACATCGCCGAATTGGTCAACTATTTGATGATAATGAGTTGTAAACTCATAACAAGCTATTCTGAGGTTCCACATCACCGAATCGATCAATCATTCACTAATAATGAGTTGCAATCTCATAACAAGCTGTTCTGAGGTTCCACATCACCGAATCGGTTAACCGTTCGATGATAATGAGCTGTAATCTCATAACAAGCTGTTCTGAGGTTCCACATCGTTGAATCAATCAATCATTCAATGATAATGAGTTGTAATCTCATAACAAGCCGTTCTGAGGTTCCACATCGCCAAATCAGTCAACCATTCGATGATAATGAGTTGCAATCTCATAACAAGCTATTTTGAGGTTCCACATCGCCAAATTGGTCAATCGTTCGATGATAATGAGTTGTAATCTCATAAAAAGCCATTCTGAGGTTCCACATCACCGAATCGGTCAATCATTTGATGATAATGAGTTGTAATCTTATAACAAGCCATTCTGAACTTTGACATCACCGAATCGGTCAACCGTTCGCTAATAATGAGTTATAATCTTATAACAAGCCATTCTGAGGTTCCACATCATCGAATCGGTCAACCGTTTGATGATAATGAGTTGTAATCTCATAACAAGTCGTTCTGAGGTTCCACATCGCCGAATCAGTCAACCATTCGATGATAATGAGTTATTATCTCATAACAAGCCATTTCAAGGATCCACATTGCCGAATCGACCAACTGTTCGCTGATAATGAGTTGCAATCTCATAACAAGCTATTCTTAGTTTCCACATCATCAAATCAGTCAACCATTTGATTATAATGAGCTACAATCTCATAACAAGCTATTCTGAGGTTCCACATCACCGAATCGGTCAATCATTCAATGATAATGAGTTGTAATCTCATAACAAGTCATTCTGAGGTTCCACATTGCCGAATCGATCAACCGTTCGATGATAATGAGTTATAATCTCATAACAAGCCATTCTAAGTTTCCACATCGCCAAATTGGTCAACCATTTGATGATAATGAGTTGTAATCTCATAACAAGCCATTCTGAGGTTCCACATCGTAGAATCGGTCAACCATTCGATGATAATGTGCTGCAATCTCATAACAAGCTATTCTGAGGTTCCATAACGCTGTATTGGTCAATCATTTGATGATAATGAGCTACAATCTCATAACTAGCTGTTCTAAGGTTCCACATCACCGAATTAGTCAACTGTTTCATGATAATGAGTTGTAATCTAATAACAAGTTGTTATGAGGTTCCACATCGCTGAATCGGTCAACCGTTCGATGATAATGAGCTACAATCTCATAACAAGCTGTTTTGAGGTTCCACATCACCGAATCGATCAACCGTTCGATGATAATGATTTGTAATCTCATAACAAGCTGTTCTAAGGTTCCACATCGCCAAATCGGTCACCAATTCGATGATAATGAGTTGCAATTTTATAACAAGCCATTTTGAGGTTCCACATTGCTGAATTGGTCAACCATTCAATGATAATGAGTTGGAATCTCATAACAAGCTATTCTGAGGTTCCACATCACCAAATTGGTCAACCATTTGGTGATAATGAGTTATAATCTCATAACAAGCTGTTCTGAAGTTCCATATCGCCGAATCGGTCAACTGTTCGATGATAATGAGTTATAATCTCATAACAAGCCATTCTGAGGTTCCACATCACTGAATCGGTCAAACATTCACTAATAATGAGTTGTAATCTCATAACAAGTAGTTCTTAGGTTCCACATCGCCAAATCAGTCAACCGTTCACTGATAATGAGTTGTAATCTCATAACAAGCCATTCTGAGGTTCCACATCATCGAATCAGTCAACCGTTCAATGATAATAAGTTGCAATCTCATAACAAGTTATTCTAAGGTTCCACATTGCTGAATCGGTCAACCGTTTGATGATAATGAGTTGTAATCTCATAACAAGCCATTTTGAGGTTCCACATCAGCGAATCGTTCAATTTTTACATTGATAATGAGCTATAATCTCATAACAAGCTGTTCTAAGGTTTCACTTCACCGAATCGGTCAACCATTCGATGATAATGAGTTGTAATCTCATAACAAGCCATTCTGAGGTTCCACATCACCGTCTCGGTCAACCGTTCGATGATAATGAGTTGTAATCTCATAACAAGCAGTTTTGAGGTTCCACATTGCCGAATCGGTCAACCGTTCGATGATAATGAGTTGCAATCTCATAACAAGCCATTTTGAGTTTCCACATCACCGAATCAGTCAACTGTTTGATGATAATGAGCTGCAATCTCATAACAAGCTGTTCTAAGGTTCCACATCGTTGAATCGGTCTACCGTTTGATGATAATGAGCTACAATCTCATAACAAGCTATTTTGAGGTTCCACATTGTCAAATCGGTCAACTATTTGATGATAATGATTTGTAATGTCATAACAAGTCATTTTGAGTTTTCACATCATCGAATCAGTCAACCGTTCGATGATAATGAGTTGTAATCTCATAACAAGCTATTCTGAGGTTCCACATTATTGAATCGGTCAACCGTTCACTGATAATGAGCTACAATCTCATAACAAGTTGTTCTGAGGTTCCACATTCCCGAATCAGTCAACCGTTCGATGATAATGAGTTATAATCTCATAACAACCCATTCTGAGGTTCCACATCACCTAATCAGTCAACCGTTCAATGATAATGAGTTGCAATCTCATAACAAGCCATTTTGAGTTTTCACATCGTCAAATCGGTCAACCGCTCGATGATAATGAGCTGCAATCTCATAACAAGCGATTCTGAGGTTCCACATCGCTGAATGGGTCAGTCGTTCGATGATAATGAGCTATAATCTCATAACAAGCTGTTCTAAGGTTCCACATCACCGAATTGGTCAATTGTTCAATGATAATCATTTTTAATCTCATAACAAGCCGTTCTGAGGTTCTACATTGCCGAATCGGTCAACCATTTCCTGATAATGAGTTGCAATCTCATAACAAGTTGTTCTAAGGTTCCACATCACTGACTCAGTCAACCGTTCGATGATAATGAGCTGCAATCTCATAACAAGCTATTCTAAGGTTCCACATCACTGAATCGGTCAACCATTCGATGATAATGATTTATAATCTCATAACAAGCCATTCTGAGGTTCCACATTGCCGAATCGGTCAACTGTTCGATGATAATGAGCTATAATCTCATAACAAGCTATTCTAAGGTTCCACATCGCCGAATCGGTCAGCCGTTCAATGATAATCAGCTACAATCTCATAACAAGCTATTCTGAGGTTCCACATCACCAAATCAGCCAACCGTTCGATGATAGTAAGTTGTAATCTCATAACAAGCCATTTTGAGGTTCCACATCACCGAATCGGTCAATCATTTGATGATAATGAGTTGCAATCTCATAACAAGCTATTTTGAGTTTCCACATTGCTGAATCGGTCAACTATTCGATGAAAATGAGTTGCAATCTCATAACAAGCTATTATGAGGTTCCACATCGCTAAATCGGTCAACCGTTTGATGATAATGAGCTACAATCTCATAACAAGCTGTTCTGAGGTTCCACATCGTTGAATCGGTCAACTGTTCGATGATAATGATTTGTAATCTCATAACAAGCTATTCTGAGTTTCCACATCACCGAATCGGTCAACCGTTCGATGATAATGAGTTGCAATCTCATAACAAGCCATTTCGAGGTTCCACATTGCCGAATTGGTCAACCGTTCAATGATAATGAGCTGTAATCTCATAACAAGTTGTTCTAAGGTTCTACATCACCGAATCAGTCAACCATTCGATGATAATGAGTTGTAATCTCATAACAAGCTGTTCTAAGGTTCCACATCACCGAATCGGTCAACTGTTCACTTATAATGAGTCACAATTTCATAACAAGCTATTTTGAGGTTCCACATTGCCAAATCTGTCAATCGTTCGATGATAATGAGCTACAATCGCATAACAAGCTGTTCTAAAGTTGCACATTGCCGAATCGGTCAACCATTTGATAATAATGAGTTATAATCTCATAACAAGCCGTTCTGAGGTTCCACATCACCGAATTGGTCAACCATTCGATGATAATGAGTTACAATCTCATAACAAGCCATTTTAACTTTCCACATCGCCGAATCGGTCAAATGTTCGATGATAATGAGCTACAATCTCATAACAAGCTATTCTGTGGTTCCACATCACTGAATCGGTCAACCGTTCAATGATAATGAGCTACAATCTCATAACAAGTTGTTCTGAGGTTCCACATCGCTGAATCGGTCAATCGTTTGATGATAATGATTTTTAATCTCATAACAAGCCGTTCTGAGGTTCCACATCGCCGAATCAGTCAACCGTTCGCTGATAATGAGTTGCAATCTCATAACAAGTTGTTCTGACATTCCACATCATCGAATCGGTCAACTGTTCGATGATAATGAGTTACAATCTCATAACAAGCTATTCTGAGGTTCCACAGCACTGAATCAGTCAACCGTTTGATGATAATGATTTGTAATCTCATAACAAGCCGTTCTGAGGTTCCACATTGCCAAATCGGTCAACCGTTCGATGATAATGAGTTGCAATCTCACAACAAGCTGTTCTGAGGTTCCACATCGCCAAATCGGTCAACCCTTCGATGATAATGAGTTGTAATCTTATAACAAGCCGTTCTGAGGTTCCACATCGCTGAATCGGTCAACCCTTTGATGATAATGAGTTGTAATCTCATAACAAGCCGTTCTGCGGTTCCACATCGCCAAATCAGTCAACCATTCACTAATAATGAGTTGTAATCTCATAACAAGTCATTCTCAGGTTCCACATTTCCAAATCGGTCAACCGTTCACTGATAATGAGTTGTAATATAATAACAAGCCATTCTGAGGTTCCACATCGTCAAATTGGTCAACCGTTTGATGATCATGAGTTACAATCTCATAAAAAGCTATTTTGAGGTTCCACATCACCAAATCGGTCAACTGTTCGATGATAATGAGTTGTAATGTCATAAAAAGCCATTCTAAGGTTCCACATCGCCGAATCGGTCAACTGTACATTTATAATGAGTTATAATCTCATAACAAGCTATTCTGAGGTTCTACATCACCGAATCGGTCAAGCGTTCGATGATAATGAGTTGTAATCTCTTAACAAGCCATTATGAGGTTCCACATCGCTGAATTGGTCAACCGTTCGATGATAATGAGTTGTAATCTCATAACAAGCCATTGTGAGGTTCCACATCACTGAATCAGTCAACCATTCAATGATAATGAGTTCTAATCTCATAACAAGCCGTTTTGAGGTTCCACATAATCGAATCAGTCAACCATTCACTAGTAATGAGTTGTAATCTCATAACAAGCTATTATGAGGTTCCACATCACCAAATCGGTTGACCATTCGCTGATAATGAGTTGTAATCTCATAACAAGCAATTCTAAGGTTCCACATCGTCGAATCGGTCAACCGTTCGATGATAATGAGTTGCAATCTCATAACAAGCTGTTCTAAGGTTCCACATCACCGAATCGGTCAACCGTTCGATGATAATGAGTTTTAATCTCATAACAAGCCATTCTGAGGTTCCACATTGCCAAATCGATCAACTGTACATTGATAATGACCTGCAATCTCATAACAAGCTATTCTCAGGTTCCCCATCGCCGAATCAGTCAACCGTTCGATGATAATGAGTTGTAATCTCATAAAAAGCTATTCTGAGATACCACATCACCAAATCGGTCAACCATTCGATGATAATGAGTTGTAACCTCATAACAAGCCGTTCTGAGGTTCCACATTACCAAATCGGTCAACCATTCAATGATAATGAGTTGTAATCTTATAACAAGCTGTTCTAAGGTTCCACATCGTCGAATCAGTCAACCGTTCGATGATAATGAGTCACAATCTCATAACAAGCTATTCTGAGGTTCCACATCGCTGAATCAGTCAACCGTTTGATGATAATGAGTTGTAATCTTCTAACAAGCCATTCTAAGGTTCCACATCACCAAATCGGTCAACCGTACATTGATAGTGAGCTACAATCTCATAACAAGCTATTCTGACATTCCACATCGCCAAATTGGTCAACCGTTTGATGATAATAATTTGTAATCTTATAACAAGCTATTCTGAGGTTCCACATCGCCGAAGCGGTCAACCGTTCGATGATAATGAGTTAAAATCTCATAACAAGCTATTCTGAGGTTCCACATGGTCGAATTGGTCAACTTTTTGATGATAATGAGCTGCAATCTCATAACAAGCTATTCTGAGGTTCCAGATTGCCGAATCGGTCAACCATTAGATGATAATGAGTTGTAATCTAATAACAAGCTATTCTGAGGTTCCACATCACTGAATCAGTCAACCGTTTGATGATAATGAGCTGCAATCTCATAACAAGCTATTCTGAGGTTCCACATCGCTGTATTGGTCAACCATTCGATGATAATGAGCTACAATCTCATAACAAGCTAACCTGAGGTTCCACATCGCTGAATGAGCCAACCATTCGATGATAATGAGTTTTAATCTCATAAAAAGCTATTCTGAGGTTCCACATCACTGAATCGGTCAACCATTCAATGATAATGAGCTATAATCTCATAACAAGTTGTTCTGAGGTTCCACATTGCCGAATCGGTCAACCGTTTGATGATAATGATTTGTAATCTCATAACAAGCCATTCTGAGGTTGCACATTGCCGAATTGGTCAACCGTTTGATGATAATGAGTTGCAATCTCATAACAAGCTTTTCTGAGGTTCCACATCGCCAAATCGGTCAATCGTTTGATGATAATGAGCTGCAATCTCATAACAAGCCGTTCTGACGTTCCACATCGCCAAATCGGTCAACCGTTTGATGATAATTAGTTGTAATCTCATAACAAGCCATTCTGAGGTTCCACATCTCCGAATTGGTCAACCGTTCGATGATAATGAGTTGTAATCTCATAACAAGCCATTCTGAGGTTCCACATCACCGAATCGGTCAACCGTTCGCTAATAATGAGTTGTAATCTCATAACAAGCCATTTTGAGGTTCGACATTGCCAAATCAGTCAACCATTCACTGATAATGAGTTGTAATCAACAAATAAGCCGTTCTGAGGTTCCACATCGTCAAATCAGTCAATCGTACATTGATAATGAGGTGCAATCTCATAACAAGATATTTTGAGGTTCTACATCACCGAATCGGTCAACCGTTCAATGATAATGAGTTGTAATCTCATAACAAGCCGTTCTAAGCTTTCACATCGCCGAATCTGTCAACCATTCTATGATAATGAGTTGTAATCTCATAAAAATCCATTCTAAGGTTCCACATCGCCGAATCGGTCAACCCTTCACTAATAATGAGTTGTAATCTCATAACAAGCCATTCTGAGGTTCCACATCACCAAATTTGTCAATCGTTCACTGATAATGAGTTGTAATCTCATAACAAGCCGTTTTGAGGTTCCACATGGTCAAATCAGTCAACCATTCAATGATAATGAGTTGCAATCTCATAACAAGCTATTCTGAGTTTCCACATCGCTGAATCAGTCAACCGTTCGATGATAATGAGTTGTAATCTCATAACAAGCCATTCTAAGGTTCCACATCGCCGAATCAGTCAACCGTACATTCATAATGAGTGATAATCTCATAACAAGTTGTTCTGAGGTTCCAAATCATCGAATTGGTCAACCGTTTGATAATAATGAGTTTTAATCTCATAACAAGCCCTTCTGAGGTTCCACATTGCTGAATTGGTCAACCGTTCAATGATAATGAGTTGTAATCTCATAACAAGCCATTCTAAGGTTCCACATCGCTGAATCGATGAACCATTTACTAATAATGAGTTGTATTCTCATAACAAGCCATTTTGAGGTTCCACATCACCGAATCGGTCAACCGTTCGCTAATAATGAGTTGTAATCTCATAACAAGCCATTCTGAGGTTCCACATTGTTGAATCGGTCAACCGTTCGATGATAATGAGTTGTAATCTCATAACAAGCTATTCTAAGGTTCTACATCACTAAATCAGTCAACCATTCGATGATACTGAGTTGTAATCTCATAACAAGCCATTTTAAGGTTCCACATCGCCGAATCAGTCAACCGTACATTGATAATGAGCTACAATCTCATAACAAGCTATTTTGAGGTTCCACATCACCAAATCGGTCAACCATTCGATGATAATGAGTTATAATCTCATAACAAGCTGTTCTGAGGTTCCACATAGCTGAATCAGTCAATCATTCGATGATAATGAGTTGTAATCTCATAACAAGCCATTCTGAGGTTCCATATTGCCGAATCGGTCAATCGTTCACTGATAATGAGGTGCAATATTATAACAAGCTATTTTGACATTCCAAATCACCGAATTGGTCAATCATTTGATGATAATGAGCTATAATCTCATAATAAGCTATTCTGAGGTTCCACATCGCTGAATTGGTCAACCGTTTGATGATAATGAGTTGTAATCTCATAAAAATCCATTCTGAGGTTCCACATCGCCTAATCGGTTAACCATTCGATGATAATGAGTTGTAATGTCATAACAAGCCATTCTGAGGTTCCACATCTCTGAATCGATCAACCGTTTGCTAATAATGAGTTGTAATCTCATAATAAGCCGTTCTGAGGTTCCACATCACTGAATTAGTCAACCGTTTGATGATAATGATTTGTAATCTCATAACAAGCCATTCTAAGGTTTCACATCGCTGAATCGGTCAACCGTTCGATGATAATGAATTGCAATCTCATAACAAGCCATAATAAGGTTCCACATCGCCGAATCGGTCAACCGTTCGATGATAATGAGCTGCAATCTCATAACAAGCTATTCTAAGGTTCCACATCTCCGAATCGGTCAACCGTTCGATGATAATGAGTTGTAATCTCATAACAAGCCATTCTGAGGTTTCACATCTCTGAATCGGCCAACCGTTCGATGATAATGAGTTGTAATTTCATAACAATCCATTTTGAGGTTCCACATCGGTGAATCGGTCATTCATTCGCTAATAATGAGTTGTATTCTCATAACAAGCCATTCTAAGGTTCCAAATTGCCAAATCGGTCAACCATTCACTGATAATGAGTTGTAATCTCATAACAAGCCATTCTAAGATTCTACATCATCGAATCGGTCAACCGTTCGATGATAATGAGTTACAATCTCATAACAAGCTATTCTAAGGTTCCACATCATCAAATCGGTCAACCATTCGATGATAATGAGTTGTGATCTCATAACAAGCCATTGTGAGGTTCCACATCATGAAATCGGTCAACCATTCGATGATAATGAGTTGTAATCTCATAACAAGCCATTCTGTAGCTCCACATCATTGAATTGGTCAACCGTTCACTAATAATGAGTTGTAATCTCATAACAAGCTATTCTAAGGTTCCACATCGCCGAATTGGTCGACCATTCGATGATAATGAGTTTTAATCTCATAACAAGCTATTCTGAGGTTCCCCATCGATGAATCAGTCAACTATTCGATGATAATGAGTTGTAATCTCATAACAAGCCGTTCTCAGGTTCCACATCACTAAATCGATCAATTGTTTGATGATAATGAGTTGTAATCTCATAACAAGCCATTCTGAGGTTCCACATCACCGAATCAGTCAACCATTCGATGATAATGAGTTGTAATCTCATAACAAGCTATTTTGAGGTTCCACATCATTGAATCGGTCAACCATTTGATGATAATGAGTTACAATCTCATAACAAGCTGTTCTGAGGTTCCACATCACTGAATCAGTCAACCATTTGATGATAATGAGTTGTAATCTCATAAAAAGCCATTCTAAGGTTCCACATCGCCAAATCCGTCAACTATACATTAATAATGAGCTGCAATCTCATAACAAGCTGTTCTGAGGTTCCACATCGCCAAATCGGTCAACCGTTCGATGATAATGATTTGTAATCTCATAACAAGCTATTCTAAGGTTCCACATAACTGAATCGGTCAACCGTTCGATGATAATGACTTGCAATCTCATAACAAGCTATTCTGAGGTTCCACATCGTCAAATGGTCAACTGTTCGATGATAATGAGCTGTAATCTCATAATAAGTTGTTCTAAGGTTCCACATCGCCGCATCGGTCAACCATTAGATGATAATGTGTTGTAATCTAATAAAAAGCCATTCTGAGGTTCCACATCACCGAATCGGTCAACCGTTCGATGATAATGAGCTACAATCTCATAATAAGCTATTCTGAGGTTCCACATCACCGTATTGGTCAACTGTTCGATGATAATGAGCTGTAATCTCATAACAATTTATTCTGAGGTTGCACATCACTGAATCAATCAACCATTCGATGATAATGAGTTGTAATCTCATAAAAAGCTATTTTGAGGTTCCACATCGCTGAATCGGTCAACCATTCGATGATAATGAGCTGCAATCTCATAACAAGTTGTTCTAAGGTTCCACATCACCGAATCGGTCAACCGTTCGATGATAATAATTTGTAATCTCATAACAAGCCATTCTAAGGTTCCACATCACCAAATTGGTCAACCGTTCGATGATAATGACTTACAATCTCATAACAAGCCATTCTGAGGTTCCACATCGCCAAATCGGTCAATTGTTCGATGATAATGAGCTACAATCTCATAACAAGCCGTTCTGAGGTTCCATATAGTCCAATCGGTCAACTATTCGATGATAATGAGTTGTAATCTCATAACAAGCCATTCTGAGGTTCCACATCACCGAATTGGTCAACCATTCAATGATAATGAGTTGTAATCTAATAACAAGCCGTTCTGAGGTTCCACATCGCCGAATCAGTCAACCGTTCGCTAATAATGAGTTGTAATCTCATAAAAAGCTATTTTGAGGTTCCACATCGCCAAATCGGTCAACCATTCACTGATAATGAGTTGTAATCTCATAACAAGCCATTCTGAGTTTCCACATCATTGAATCAGTCAACCATACATTGATAATGAGCTGCAATCTCATAACAAGCTGTTTTGAGGTTCCACTTTGCCGAATTGATCAACCATTCGATGATAATGAGTTGTAATCTCATAAAAATCCATTCTAAGCTTTCACATCGTCGAATCAGTCAACCATTCAATGATAATGAGTTGTAATCTCATAACAAGCCATATTTAGGTTCCACATCGCCGAATCGGTCAACCCTTTGCTAATAATGAGTTGTAATCTCATAACAAGCCGTTCTGAGGTTCCACATCACCGAATCAGTCAACTGTTCACTGATAATGAGTGGTAATCTCATAACAAGCCATTCTGAGGTTCCACATCATCGAATCGGTCAACCATTTGATGATAATGAGTTGCAATCACATAACAAGCTATTCTGATGTTCCACATCGCTGAATCAGTCAACCATTCGATGATAATGAGTTGTAATCTCATAACAAGCCATTTTTAGGTTCCACATCGCCGAATCAGTCAACCGTACATTGATAATGAGTGACAATCTCATAACAAGTTATTCTGAGGTTCCACATCACCAAATCGGTCAACCATTCGATGATAATGAGTTGTAATCTCATAACAAGCCATTATGAGGTTCCACATCTCTGAATCGGTCAACTGTTTGATTATAATGAGTTGTAATCTCATAACAAGTCGCTCTGAGGTTCCACATCACCGAATCGGTCAACTATACATTGATAATAAGTTGCAATCTCATAACAAGCTATTCTGAGGTTCCACATCTCCGAATCGATCAACCGTTCGATGATAATGAGTTGTAATCTCATAACAAGCAATTCTGAGGTTTCACATCGCTGAATCGGTCAACTGTTCGATGATAATGAGTTGTAATCTCATAACAAGCCATTCTAAGGTTCCACATCGCCAAATCGGTCAACCGTTCACTAATAATGAGTTGTAATCTCATAACAAGCCATTCTAAGGTTCCACATCACCGAATCGGTCAACCATTCACTGATAATGAGTTGTAATCTCATAACAAGCCATTCTGAGGTTCCACATTATCGAATCGGTCAACTGTTTGATGATAGTGAGTTGCAATCTCATAATAAGCTATTCTAAGGTTCTACATTGCTGAATCAGTCAACCATTTGATGATAATGAGTTGTAATCTCATAACAAGCCATTCTAAGGTTCCACATCACCGAATCAGTCAACCGTACATTGATAATGAGCTACAATCTCATAACAGGCTGTTCTAAGGTTCCACATCGCCAAATCAGTCAACCGTTTGATGATAATTAGTTGTAATCTCATAACAAGCTATTCTGAGGTTCCACATCGCTAAATTGGTCAAGCGTTCGATGATAATGAGTTGTAATCTCATAACAAGCCATTCTGAGGTTCCACATTGTTGAATCAGTCAATCATTCACTGATAATGAGGTGCAATATCATAACAAGCTATTTTGAAGTTCCACATCGACGAATCGGTCAACCATTCGATGATAATGAGTTGTAATCTCATAACAAGCTGTTCTGAGGTTCCACATCGCCAAATTGGTCAACCGTTCGATGATAATGAGTTGTAATCTCATAACAAGTTGTTCTGAGGTTTCACATCACTGAATCAGTCAACCGTTCAATGATAATGAGTTGTAATCTTATAACAAGCCATTTTGAGGTTCCATATCGCCGAATCAGTCAACCATTTGCTAATAATGAGTTGTAATCTCATAACAAGCCATTCTGAGGTTCCACATCGCTGAATTAGTCAACCGTTCATTTGTTGTAATCTCATAACAAGCTATTCTGAGGTTCCACATCACTGAATCGGTCAACCGTTCGATGATAATGAGCTACAATCTCATAACAAGATGTTCTAAGGTTCTACATTGCCGAATCGGTCAACTGTTGAATGATAATGATTTGTAATCTCATAACAAACCATTCTAAGGTTCCACATCGCTGAATCGGTCAACTGTTCGATGATAATGAGTTGCAATCTCATAACAAGCCATTCTAAGGTTGCACATCGCCGAATCGGTCAACTGTTCGATAATAATGAGCTGCAATCTCATAACAAGCTATTCTGAGGTTCCACATCATCGAATTAGTCAACTATTCAATGATAATGAGTTGTAATCTCATAACAAGCCGTTCTGAGGTTCCACATCGCCAAATCGGTCAACTATTTGATGATAATGAGTTGTAATCTCATAACAAGCCATTCTGAGGTTCCACATAGCCGAATCGGTCAGTCATTCACTAATAATGAGTTGTAATCTCATAACAAGCCATTCTGAGGTTCCACATTGCCAAATCGGTCAACCATTCACTGATAATGAGTTGTAATTTTATAACAAGCCATTCTGAGGTTCTACATCATCGAATCGGTCAACCATTCGATGATAATGAGTTGAAATCTCATAATAAGCTGTTCTGAGGTTCCACATCGTCGAATCGGTCAACCGTTTGATGATAATGAGTTGTAATCTCATAACAAGCCATTCTGAGGTTCCACATCACCGAATCAGTCAACCCTACATTGATAATGAGCTGTAATCTCATAACAAGCTGTTCTGAGGTTCCACATCACCAAATTGGTCAATCGTTCAATGATAATGAGTTGTAATCTCATACTAAGCCGTTCTGAGGTTCTATATCGCTCAATCAGTCAACCGTTCGATGATAATGAGTTGTAATCTCATAACAAGCCATTCTGAGGTTCCACATTGCTGAATCGGTCAACCGTGCGCTGATAATGAGTTACAATCTCATAACAAGCTATTTTGAGGTTCCACATCACCGAATCGGTCAACCATTCAATGATAATGAGCTGCAATCTCATAACAAGCTATTTTGAGGTTCCACATCACTGAATCGGTCAACCATTCGATGATAATGAGCTGCAATCTCATAAAAAGCTATTCTGAGGTTCCACATCGTTGAATCGGTCAACCGTTCGATGATAATGAGTTGTAATCTCATAACAAGCCATTCTGAGGTTCCACATCGCCGAGTCAATCAACCGTTTGATGATAATGAGTTATAATCTTATAACAAGCCATTCTGAGGTTCCACAGCGCTGAATCGGTCAAACGTTCGCTAATAATGAGTTGTAACCTCATAACAAGCCGTTCTGAGGTTCCACATTGCTGAATCGGTCAACCATTCACTGATAATGAGTTGTAATCTCATAACAAGCCGTTCTAAGGTTCCACATCATAGATTCGGTCAACCATTCGATGATAATGAGTTGCAATCTGATAACAAGCTGTTCTGAGGTTCCACGTCCCTGAATCGGTCAAACATTCGATGATAATGAGTTGTAATCTCATAACAAGCCATTATGAGGTTCCACATCGCTGACTTGGTCAACTATACATTTATAATGAGCTGCAATCTCATAACAAGCTATTCTGAGGTTCCACATCACCAAATTGGTCAACCGTTTGATGATAATGAGTTGTAATCTCATAACAAGTTATTTTGAGGTTCCACATCGCTGAATCGGTCAACCGTTTGATGATAATGAGTTGTAATCTCATAACAAGCCATTCTGAGGTTCCACATCGCCGAATCGGTCAACCGTTTGCTGATAATGAGTTGTAACCTCATAACAAGCTGTTCTGAGTTTCCACATCGTTGAATAGGTCAACCATTTGATGATAATGAGCTGCAATCTCATAACAAGCTGTTCTGGGGTTCCACATCGCCAAATCAGTCAACCATTCGATGATAATGAGTTGTAATCTCATAACAAGCCGTTCTGAGGTTCCACGTCACTGAATCGGTCAACCGTTTGATGATATTGAGTTGCAATCTCATAACAAGCCATTTTGAGTTTCCACATCGCCGAATCAGTCAACCGTTCGATGATAATGAGCCGCAATCTCATAACAAGCTATTCTGATGTTGCACATCACTGAATCGGTCAACCATTAGATGATAATGAGTTGTAATCTAATAACAAGCCATTGTGAGGTTCCACATCGCTGAATCGGTCAACCATTCGATGATAATGAGCTGCAATCTCATAACAAGCTATTTCAAGGTTCCACATCACCGTATTGGTCAACCGTTTGATGATAATGAGCTACAATCTCATAACAAGCTATTCTAAGGTTCCACATCACCAAATCAGTCAATTGTTCGATGATAATGAGTTGTAATCTCATAATAAGTTGTTCTGAGGTTCCACATCACTGAATCAGTCAACCATTCGATGATAATGAGCTGCAATCTCATAACAAGTTGTTCTGAGATTCCACATCACCGAATCGGTCAACCATTTGATGATAATGATTTGTAATCTCATAACAAGCCATTCTGAGGTTCCACATCACCGAATTGGTCAACCATTCAATGATAATGAGTTACAATCTCATAACAAGCCGTTCTGAGGTTCCACATCGCCGAATCAGTCAACCGTTTGATGTTAATGAACTGCAATCTCATAACAAGCCATTCTAAGGTTCCACATTGCCGAATTGGTCAACCATTTGATGATAATGAGTTGTAATCTCATAACAAGCCATTCTGAGGTTCCACATCACCGAATTGGACAACTGTTTGATGATAATGAGTTTTAATCTCATAACAAGTCGTTCTGAGGTTCCACATCGCCGAATTGGTCAACCATTCACTAATAATGAGTTGTAATCTCATAACAAGCCATTCTAAGGTTCCACATTGCCAAACCGGTCAACCATTTGCTGATAATGAGTTGTAATCTCTTAACAAGCCGTTTTGAGGTTCCACATTGTCGAATCGGTCAACCGTACACTGATAATGAGCTCCAATCTCATAACAAGCTGTTCTGAGGTTCCACATCACTGAATCGGTCAATCATTTGATGATAATGAGTTGTAATCTCATAACAAGCCATTCTGAGCTTTCACATGACCGAATCAGGCAACCATTTGATGATAATGAGTTGTAATTTCATAACAAGCCATTCTGAGGTTCCACATAGCTGAATCGGTCAACCCTTCGCTAATAATGAGTTGTAATCTCATAGCAAGCTGTTTTGAGGTTCCACATCGCCGAATCGGTCAACCATTCACTGATAATGAGTTGTAATCTCATAACAAGCCATTCTGAGGTTCCACATCGTCGAATCGGTCAACCATTCGATAATAATGAGTTGTAATCTCATAATAAGCTATTCTGAGCTTCCACATCGCTGAATCAGTCAACCGTTCGATGATAATGACTTGTAATCTCATAACAAGCCATTCTAAAGTTCCACATTGCCAAATCAGTCAACCGTACATTTATAATGAGCGACAATCTCATAACAAGTTGTTCTAAGGTTCCACATCGCCGAATCGGTCAACCGTTTGATGATAATGAGTTGTAATCTCATAATAAGCCGTTATGAGGTTCCACATCAGTGAATCGGTCAATCGTTCGATGATAATGAGTTGTAATCTTGTAACAAGCCGTTCTGAGGTTCCACATTGCCAAATCGGTCAACCGTACATTGATAATGAGTTGCAATCTCATAACAAGCTATTCTGAGTTTCCACATCGCCGAATCGGTCAACCATTCGATGATAATGAGTTGTAATCTCATAACTAGCCGTTCTGAGGTTTTACATCATTGACTCGGTCAACCATTTGATGATAATGAGCTGTAATCTTATAATAAGCCATTCTAAGGTTCCACATCGCCAAATCGGTCAACCATTCACAAATAATGAGTTGTAATCTCATAACAAGCCATTCTGAGGTTCCACATCGCCGAATCGGTCAACCGTTCACTGATAATGAGTTGTAATCTCATAACAAGCCATTCTGAGGTTCCACATTGTCGAATCGGTCAACTGTTTGATGATAACCAGTTGCAATCTCATAACAAGCTATTCTAAGGTTCCACATCGCTGAATCAGTCAACCATTCGATGATAATAAGTTGTAATCTCATAACAAGCCATTCTAAGGTTCCACATCGCCGAATTAGTCAACTGTACATTGATAATGAGCTACAATCTCATAACAAGTTGTTGTGAGGTTCCACAATGCCGAATCGGTCAACCATTCGATGATAATGAGTTGTAATCTCATAACAAGCCATTATGAGGTTCCAGATCACCGAATCGGTCAACCGTTTGATGATAATGAGTTGTAATCTCATAACAAGCCGTTCTGAGGTTCCACATTGCCGACTCAGTCAATCGTTCACTGATAATGAAGCGCAATATCATAACAAGCTATTCTAAGGGTCCACATCGCCGAATGGGTCAACCATTCGATGATAATGAGCTGTAATCTCATAACAAGCTGTTCTGAGGTTCCACATCGCCGAATTGGTCAACCGTTTGATGATAATGAGTTGTAATCTCATAACAAGCCATTCTGAGGTTACACATCGCCGAATCTATCAACCGTTTGATGATAATGAGTTGTAATCTCATAATAAGCCATTCTGACATTCCACATCACTGAATCGGTCAACCGTTTGCTAATAATGAGTTGTAATCTCATAACAAGTCATTCTGAGGTTCTACATCACTGAATTAGTCAACCGTTTGATGATAATGAGTTGTAATCTCATAACAAGTTGTTCTGAGGTTCCACATCGCTAAATCGGTCAACTATTCGATGATAATGAGCTGCAATCTCATAACAAGATGTTTTGAGGTTCCACATCACCGAATCGGTCAACCGTTTGATGATAATGATTTTTAATCTCATAACAAGTTGTTCTGAGGTCCCACATCACCGAATCGGTCAACTGTTTGATGATAATGAGTTGTAATCTTATAACAAGTTGTTCTAAGGTTCCACATCGCCAAATTAGTCAATCGTTCGATGATAATGAGCTACAATCTCATAACAAGGTATTCTGATGTTCCACATCACCAAATCGGTCAACTATTCGATGATAATGAGTTGTAATCTCATAACAAGCCATTCTGAGATTCCACATTGCCGAATCAGTCAACCGTTTGATGATAATGAGTTGTAATCTCATAACAAGCCATTCTGAGCTTCCAGATCACCGAATCGGTCAATCATTCGCTAATAATAAGTTGTAATCTCATAACAAGCCATTCTGAGGTTTCACATTGCCAAATCAGTCAACTATTCACTGATAATGAGTTGTAATCTCATAACAAGCCATTCTGAGGCTCTACATCATCAAATCGGTCAACCGTTCGATGATAATGAGTTGTAATCTCATAACAAGCTGTTCTAAGGTTCCACAGTATCGAATCGGTCAACCGTTCGATGATAATGAGTTGTAATGTCATAACAAGCCATTTTGAGGTTCCACATCACCGAATCGGTCAACCCTACATTGATAATGAGATGCAATCTCATAACAAGCTATTTTGAGGTTCCACATCACCAAATTGGTCAACCGTTCAATGATAATGAGTTGTAATCTCATAACAAGCCGTTCTAAGGTTCCACATTGCTGAATCAGTCAACCATTTGATGATAATGAGTTGTAATCTCATAACAATCCCTTCTGAGGTTCCACATCGCCGAATCAGTCAACCATTTGCTGATAATGAGTTGCAATCTCATAACAAGCTATTCTGACGTTCCACATCGCTGAATAAGTCAACCATTCGATGCTAATGAGCTACAATCTTATAACAAGCTATTCTGAGGTTCCAGATCGCCGAATCGGTCAACCATTTGATGATAATGAGTTGTAATCTCATAACAAGCCATTCTGAGGTTCCACATTGTCGAGTCAGTCAACCATTCGATGATAATGAGTTGTAATCTCATAACAAGCCATTCTGAGGTTCCACACTACCGAATCGGTAAATTGTTCGATGATAATGAGCTACAATCTCATAATAAGCTATTTTGAGGTTCCACATCACCAAATCAGTCAACCGTTTGATGATAATGAGTTGTAATCTCATAACAAGCCGTTCTAAGATTCCACATCGCCAAATCGGTCAACCGTTCGATTATAATGAGCTACAATCTCATAACAAGCTATTCTGAGGTTCCACATCGCTGATATGGTCAACCATTTGATGATAATGAGTTGTAATCTCATAACAAGTTGTTCTAAGGTTCCACATCACCGAATCGGTCAACCATTTGATGATAATGAGTTATAATCTCATAACAAGCCGTTCTGAGGTTCCACATCGCGGAATCGGTCAACCATTCACTAATAATGAGTTGTAATCTCATAACAAGCCATTCTGAGGTTCCACATCGCTGAATCGGTCAACCGTTTGTTGATAATGAGTTTTAATCTCATAACAAGCCATTGTGAGGTTCCACATCATCGAATCGGTCAATCGTTCGATGATAATGAGTTGCAATCTGATAACAAGCTATTCTGAGGTTCCACATCGCCGAATCGGTCAACTATTCAATGATAATGAGTTATAATCTCATAACAAGCCATTCTGAGGTTCCACATCGCTGAATTGGTCAACTGTACATTGATAATGAGCTGTAATCTCATAAGAAGCTATTCTGAGGTTCCACATTGCCAAATTGGTCAACCGTTCGATGATAATGAGTTGTAATCTCATAACAGGCCATTCTGAGGTTCCACATCGCTGAATTGGTCAACCGTTCGATGATAATGAGTTGTAATCTCATAACAAGCCATTCTGAGGTTCCACATCGCCGAATCGGTCAATCGTTCGCTGATAATGAGTTGCAATCTTATAACAAGCTATTCTGAGGCTCCACATCGCTAAATTGGTCAACCATTCGATGATAATGAGCTACAATCTCATAACAAGCTGTTCTGAGGTTCCACATCACCGAATCAGTCAACCTTTCGATGATAATGAGTTGTAATCTCATAACAAGCCGTTCTGAGGTTCCACATCGCTGAATCGGTCAACCGTTTGATGATAATGAGTTGCAGTCTCATAACAAGCCGTTCTGAGTTTCCACATTACCGAATCAGTCAATTGTTCGATGATAATAAGCTGCAATCTCATAACAAGCTATTCTGAGGTTTCACATCACCGAATCGGTCAACCGTTTGATGATAATGAGTTGTAATCTCATAATAAGCCATTATGAGGTTCCACATCGCCGATTCGGTCAACCATTCACTGATAATGAGTTGCAATCTCATAACAAGCTATTTTGAGGTTCCACATCGTCGAATCCGTCAACTGTTTGATGATAATGAGCTGCAATCTCATAACAAGCTATTCTAAGGTTCCACATTGCTGAATCGGTCAACCGTTCGATGATAATGAGTTATAATCTCATAACAAGCCATTTTGAGGTTCCACATCGCTGAATCGGTCAACCATTCAATGATAATAAGTTGCAATCTCATAACAAGCCGTTCTGAGGTTCCACATCACCGAATTGGTCAACCGTTTGATGATAATGAGCTGTAATCTCATAACAAGTTGTTATGAGGTTCCACATCACCTAATCGGTCAACCATTTGATGATAATGAGTTGTAATCTCATAACAACCCATTCTGAGGTTCCACATCACCGAATCGGTCAACCATTCGATGATAATGAGCTGCAATCTCATAACAAGCTATTCTGAGGTTCCACATTGCCGTATTTGTCAACCATTCGATGATAATGAGCTGCAATCTCATAACAAATTGTTCTGGGGTTCCACATCACCGAATCAGTCAACTGTTCGATGATAATGAGTTGTAATCTCATAACAAGCTATTTTGAGGTTCCAGATCACTGAATCAGTCAACCATTTGATGATAATAAGCTGCAATCTCATAACAAGCTATTCTGAGGTTCTATTGGTGCTCAAATCGACAGATTGGATTTCTAGCAGATTTCGTTTATCCAACGAAGATAGATAAGATCAATTTGCCAACGAATGAGGTTTGAAACAACCTGCTACAATTATGATTCTACAGAATCAAGGCTGGTGGACCTACACTTTAAAACTTGTCTTCAAGGTCTTCCTAAAGGTTTCCTGTAACAGATAACTGATAACTTCGATTCCTGCTTCTCAATATGTTAATAAGATCACAAAACTGAAAATATATTTGTTAATGACATATAATGTATTTAATATTGTTTGATGTGATTGAAATATGAACTGAATTAGATGAAATAAAAGAATAATTAAAAAATTTGAAACAATGAAACCTAACACCAAATTCAAATAACGAGAAAAGATCAGTGCTTTATTCCAATAAGGGGCAATAGAGTTGATTATTCTTCAATCCTATGTTCAACTTCAAAGACGGCTTCGAAAATGAAAGCGTATCACCTCAAAGGTGTTGTAATATGCATGTATAACTTAAAAAGTTTAAGAATATTTCAATTGAATGCTATTCCTCAAATGAC
>MU223284.1:763028-787415 GCA_018584345.1 Thuja plicata | reverse complement strand
TTAGATTTCTAAAATCCACACAAAGTCTAATATCACCATTCTTCTTCCTGACAGGGACCAAATTTGAAACCCATGTTGAGTGTCTAATTGGCTTTATTATACTAGCATCCCTCATCTTTATTAGCTCGTCTTTCATTTTAGGGGCTAAAGTAGGGTTTATAGGTCTTTTCCTTTGTCTAAATGGTTTAGCATTAGGCTTCAAAGGTATCTCATGTTAAAAGAGATCCTCTCGATACGCTTTAAGATCATCATAGGACCAAGAAAATACATGTCTATACTTTCTCAATATTCTGATAATATCCATTCTGATCTTTGGAGTTAAAATTTTACCCAAAAATACTTCTTTTGGAGTCTCTTCATTTCCCAAGTTTATTTTCTCTATATCATCCATTACAATATTAGTATTCTTCTTTTCCAATTTTGAATCCTTATTGTCAAACAACCTCTCCATTTCTACAAGACCTTTTGGAACTTTATTTATTTTTAACTGAATGACTTCCTTTCCAAATAACACTTCTTTCCCATCTTCTATTTTGACATGAGCATTCCAATCTATTAAATGATCTTCATATTCTTGTTCACATGCTAAAAATTTGATTATATCTCTATCATCTTCAAAAGTTTGCAGTTGTTGATGTTATCTGGTATAGCGGGCCTAGTTTTAACTTCAACTTGAACTATGTCCTCACAAGGAATATCATTATGCCTTAGTGCCAAATTAGCCATAAAATCCGCAAGGATATTTTGTGATCTGTCTATCCAATCAATAGAAAAAGCATCAAAACATTCCATAGAATCCCATACTTCATTTCTATATCTTTTAAGGTGAGGATGTTTAGTAACGAATTCATTTTTAACTTGAGAAATAATTAGTTTAGAATCACCAAAAACACTTCTAAATGATAATGAGCTGCAATCTCATAACAAACTATTCTAAGGTTCCACATCGCCGAATTGGTCAATTGTTTGATGATAATGAGTTTTAATCTCATAACAAGCCGTTCTGAGGTTCCACATCACCAAATTGGTCAACTGTTTGATGATAATGAGTTGTAATCTCATAACAAGCCGTTCTGAGGTTCCACATCATCAAATCAGTCAACCATTCACTAATAATGAGTTATAATCTCATAACAAGCTGTTCTGAGGTTCCACATTGCTGAATTAGTCAACCATTCACTGATAATAAGTTGTAATCTCATAACAAGCCATTCTGAGGTTCCACATCGTCGAATCAGTCAACCGTTCGATGATAATGAGTTGCAATCTCATAACAAGTTATTCTGAGGTTCCACATCATTGAATCGATCAACTGTTTGATGATAATGAGTTGTAATCTCATCACAAGCCATTCTGAGGTTCCACATCGTCGAATCAGTCAACCGTACATTGATAATGACTTGCAATCTCATAACAAGCTATTCGGAGGTTCCACATCACCAAATCGGTCAACCGTTTGATGATAATGAGTTGTAATCTCATAACAAGCCCTTCTGAGGTTCCACATTGCTGAATTGATCAACCATTCGATGATAATGAGTTGTAATCTCATAACAAGCCATTCTAAGGTTCCACATCACTGAATCGGTCAACCATTCACTGATAATGAGTTGCAATCTCATAACAAGCTATTCTGAGGTTCCATATCACCAAATCGGTCAACTGTTCGATGATAATGAGCTACAATCTCATAACAAGCTATTCTAAGGTTCTACATCGCCAAATCGGTCAACTGTTTGATGATAATGAGTTGTAATCTCATAACAAGCCATTTTGAGGTTCCACATTGCCAAATCGGCCAACCATTCGATGATAATGAGTTACAATCTCATAACAAGCCATTCTGAGGTTCCACATCACCAAATCGGTCAACTGTTTGATGATAATGACCTACAATCTCATAACAAGCTATTCTGAGGTTCCACATCATTAAATGTGTCAACCATTCAATGATAATGAGTTGCAATCTCATAACAAGCCATTCTGAGGTTCCACATCACCAAATCGATCAACCGTTTGATGATAATGAGCTACAATCTCATAATAAGCTATCTGAGGTTCCACATAACTGTATTGGTCAACCGTTCGATGATAATGAGCTGCAATCTCATAACAAGCTTTTCTAAGGTTCCACATCGCCAAATCAGTCAATCATTTGATGATATTGAGTTATAATCTCATAACAAGCTGTTCTGAGGTTCCACATCGCTAAATCAGTCAACCGTTTGATGATAATGAGCTGCAATCTCATAACAAGATGTTTTGAGGTTCCACATCGCTAAATTGGTCAAACATTTGATAATAATGATTTGTAATCTCATAACAAGACATTCTGAGGTTCCACATTGCCGAATCGGTCAACCGTTTGATGATAATGAGTTGTAATCTCATAACAAGCCGTTCTGAGGTTATACATCACCAAATCGGTCGACCATTCGATGATAATGAGCTGCAATCTCATAACAAGCTGTTCTAAAATTCCACATTACTGAATTGGTCAATCGTTTAATGATAATGAGTTGTAATCTCATAAAAATCCATTCTGAGGTTCCACATTGCCGAATTAGTCAACCGTTCGATGATAATGAGTTTTAATCTCATAACAAGCCATTTTGAGGTTCCACATCGCCGAATCGGTCAACTATTTGCTAATAATAAGTTATAATCTCATAACAAGCCATTCTGAGGTTCCACATCGCCAAATTGGTCAACCATTCACTGATAATGAGTTGTAATCTCATAACAAGCCATTCTTAGGTTCCACATCATCAAATCAGTCAACCATTCGATGATAATGAGTTGCAATCTCATAACAAGCTATTCTGAGGTTCCACATCACCGAATCAGTAAACTGTTCGATGATAATGAGTTGTAATCTCATAACAAGCCATTCTGAGGTTTCACATCACCAAATCAGTCAATTGCACATTGATAATGAGCTAGAATCTCATAACAAGTTGTTCTGAGGTTCCACATCGCTAACTTGGTCAACCGTTTGATGATAATGAGTTATAATCTCATAACAAGCCATTCTAAGGTTCCACATGGCCAAATCGGTCAACCGTTCGATGATAATGAGTTGTAATCTCATAACAAGCCATTTTGAGGTTCCACATCACCAAATTGGTCAACTATTCATTGACAATGAGTTGCAATCTCATAACAAGCTATTCTAAGGTTCCACATCACCGAATCGGTCAACCGTTCGATGATAATGAGTTGCAATCTCATAACAAGCTATTCTAAGGTTCCACATCGCCGAATCGGTCAACCGTTTGATGATAATTAGTTGTAATCTCATAACAAGCTATTCTGAGGTTCCACATAGCCGAATCGGTCAACCGTTTGATGATAATGAGTTGTAATCTCATAACAAGCCATTCTGAGTTTCCACATCGCCGAATCAGTCAACCGTTCGATGATAATGAGCTGTAATCTCATAATAAGTTGTTCTGAGGTTCAACATCATGGAATCAGTCAACCGTTTGATGATAATGAGTTGTAATCTCATAACAAGCCATTCTGAGGTTCCACATCGCCGAATCGGTCAACCATTCACTGATAATGAGTTGCAATCTCATAACAAGTTGTTCTGAGGTTTCACATCACTGAATCAGTCAACTGTTGGATGATAATGAGCTGTAATCTCATAACAAGTTGTTCTAAGGTTCCACATCATTGAATCAGTCAACCGTTCGATGATAATGAGTTCTAATCTCATAACAAGCCATTTTGAGGTTCCAACTCAGCGAATCAAACAACCGTTTGATAATAATGAGTTGCAATCTCATAACAAGCCATTTTGAGGTTCCACATCATCAAATCGGTCAACTGTTCGATGATAATGAGCTACAATCTCATAACAAGCTATTCTGAGGTTCCACATCACCGAATCGGTCAACCATTCAATGATAATGAGTTGTAATCTCATAATAAGCCATTTTGAGGTTCCACATCGCTGAATCAGTCAACTGTTCATTGATAATGAGCTACAATCTCATAACAAGTTGTTCTGAGGTTCCACATCACTGTATTGGTCAACCGTTTGATGATAATGAGCTACCATCTCATTACAAACTATTCTAAGGTTCCACATCGCCGAATCAGTCTACCGTTTGATGATAATGAGTTGTAATCTCATAACAAGTTATTCTGAGGTTCCACATCACCGAATCGGTCAACCGTTCGATGATAATGATTTGTAATCTCATAACAAGCCATTCTGAGGTTCCACATCACCGAATCGGTCAACTATTCGATGATAATGAGTTACAATCTCATAACTAGGCATTCTAAGGCTCCACATCGCCGAATTAGTCAACCATTCGATGATAATGAGCTGCAATCTCATAACAAGCTATTCTGATGTTCCACATTGCCGAATCGGTCAACCGTTCAATGATAATGAGTTATATCTCATAAGAAGTTGTTCTGAGGTTCCACATTGCCAAATCGGTCAACTATTTGATGATAATGAGTTGTAATCTCATAACAAGCCATTCTGAGGTTCCACATCGCTGAATCGGTCTACCATTCACTAATAATGAGTTATAATCTCATAACAAGCCATTCTGAGGTTTGACATTGGCAAATCGGTCAACCATTCACTAATAATGAGTTGTAATCTCATAACAAGTCATTCTGAGGTTCCACATTATCAAATCGGTCAACCATTCGATGATAATGAGTTGCAATCTCATAACAAGCTATTCTGAGGTTCCACATCGCCAAATCGGTCAACTGTTTGATGATAATGAGTTGTAATCTCATAACAAGCCATTCTGAGGTTACACATTGTTGAATCAGTCAACCGTACATTGATAATGAGCTGTAATCTCATAACAAGCTATTCTAAGGTTCTACATCGCCGAATCGGTCAACCGTTCGATGAAAATGAGTTGTAATCTCATAACAAGCCATTCTGAAGCTCCACATCGCTAAATCGGTCAACTGTTTGATGATACTGAGTTGTAATCTCATAACAAGCCATTCTAAAATTCCACATTGCCAAATTGATCAACCGTTTGCTGATAATGAATCGCAATCTCATAACAAGCTATTCTAAGGTTCCACATCACCGAATTAGTCAACCGTTCGATGATAATGAGCTGCAATCTCATAACAAGATATTCTGAGTTTCCACATTGTTGAATTGGTCAACTGTTCAATGATAATGAGTTGTAATCTCATAACAAGCCATTTTGAGGTTCCAGATCACTGAATCAGTCAATCGTACATTGATAATGAGCTACAATCTCATAACAAGCTATTCTGAGGTTCCACATCACTGAATTGGTCAACCGTTCGATGATAATGAGTTGTAATATCATAACAAGCCATTCTAAGGTTCCACATCACCAAATTAGTCAACCGTTCGATGATAATGAGTTGTAATCTCATAACAAGCCATTCTGAGGTTCCACATCGCAAAATCGGTCAACCGTTCACTGATAATGAGTTGCAATCTCCTAACAAGCTATTCTAAGGTTCCACATCGCCAAATTAGTCAACCGTTCAATGATAATGAGCTGCAATCTCATAACAAGCTATTTTGAGGTTCCACATCACTGAATCAGTCAACTGTTCGATGATAATGAGTTGTAATCTCATAACAAGCCGTTCTGAGGTTTCACATCGCCAAATCGGTCAACCGTTCAATGATAATGAGTTGCAATCTCATAACAAGTTGTTCTGAGGTTCCACATTGCCAATTTAGTAAATCATTCAATGATAATGAGTTATAATCTCATAACAAGCCATTCTGAAGTTCCACATCACCGAATCGGTCAACCGTTCGATGATAATGAGCTAGAATCTCATAACAAGCTATTCTAAGGTTCCACATTGCCGTATTGGTCAACTGTTCGATGATAATGAGCAAAAATCTCATAACAAGTTGTTCTGAGGTTCCACATCGCCAAATCAGTCAATCGTTCAATGATAATAAGTTGTAATCTCATAACAAGTTGTTCTGACGTTCCACATCGCTGAATCAGTCAACCGTTCAATGATAATGAGCTGGAATCTCATAACAAGCTGTTCTGAGGTTCCACATTGCCAAATCGGTCAACCATTCAATGATAATGATTTGTAATCTCATAACAAGCCATTCTGAGGTTCCACATCGCCGAATCAGTCAACCATTTGATGATAATGAGTTACAATCTCATAACAAGTGATTTTGAGGTTCCACATCGCCGAATCGGTCAACTATTTGATGATAATGAGCTGCAATCTCATAACAAGTTGTTTTAAGGTTCCACATCGCTGAATCAGTCAACCATTTGATGATAATGAGTTGTAATCTCATACCAAGTCATTTTGAGGTTCCACATCGCTGAATTGGTCAACCATTTGATGATAATGAGTTGTAATCTCATAACAAGCCATTCTAAGGTTCCACATCACCGAATCGGTCAACCATTCGCTAATAATCAGTTATAATCTAATAACAAGCTGTTCTGAGGTTCTACATCGCCAAATCGGTCAACCATTCATTGATAATGAGTTGTAATCTCATAACAAGCCATTCTGAGGTTCCACATCATCAAATCAGTCAACTATTCCATGATAATGAGTTGCAATCTCATAACAAGCTATTCTGAGGTTCCACATCGCTAAATCGGTCAACCGTTTGATGATAATGAGTTGTAATCTCATAACAAGCCATTTTGAGGTTCCACATCGCCGAATCAATCAACTATACATTGATAATGAGCTGTAATCTCATAACAAGCTATTCTGAGGTTCCACATCGCTGAATCGGTCAACCGTTCACAGATAATGAGTTGCAATCTCATAACAAGCTGTTCTGAGGTTCCACATCGCCGAATTAGTCAATTGTTCGATGCTAATGAGCTGCAATCTCATAACAAGCTCTCCTAAGGTTCCACATCACCGAATTGGTCAACCGTTTGATAATAATGAGTTGCAATCTCATAATAATCCATTCTGAGTTTCCACATCACCGAATCGGTCAACCATTCGATGATAGTGAGCTATAATCTCATAACAAGCTGTTCTAAGGTTCCACATCACCGAATCGGTCAACCATTCGATGATAATGAGTTGTAATCTCATAACAAGCCATTCTAAGGTTCCACATCGCCGAATCGGTCAACCATTTGATGATAATGATTTGGAATATCATAACAAGCTATTTTGAGGTTCCACATCACTGACTCGGTCAACCATTTGATGATAATGAGCTGCAATCTTATAACAAGTTGTTCTGAGGTTCCACATCCCCAAATCGGTCAACCGTTCAATGATAATGAGTTATAATCTCATAACAAGCTGTTCTGAGGTTCCACATTGCTGAATCGGTCAACTGTTTGATGATAATGAGTTTTAATGTCATAACAAGCCGTTCTAAGGTTCTAAATTGTCAAAATTATCAACCGTTTGATGATAATGAGTTGCAATCTCATAACAAGCTATTCTGGGGTTCCACATCACTTAATCAGTCAACCATTTGATGATAATGAGTTGTAATCTCATAACAAGCCATTCTGAGGTTCCACATTGCCGAATCAGTCAACTGTACATTGATAATGAGCTACAATGTCATAACAAGCTATTCTAAGGTTCCACATCGCCGAATCGGTCAACCATTCGATGATAATGAGTTGTAATCTCATAACAAGCTGTTCTGATGTTCCACATTGCCAAATCAGTCAATCATTGGCTTATAATGAGTTGTAATCTCATAACAAGCCATTCTGAGGTTCCACATCACCGAATCGGTCAACCATTTACTAATAATGAGTTATAATCTCATAACAAGCCATTCTGAGGTTCCACATCCTTGAATTAGTCAACCGTTTGATGATAAGGAGTCGCAATCTCATAACAAGCTACTCTGAGGTTCCACATCGCCGAATCGGTCAACCGTTCGATGATAATGACTTGTAATCTCATAATTAGCCATTCTGAGGTTCCAGATCGCCGAATCGGTCAACCGTACATTGATAATGAACTGCAATCTCATAACAAGCTATTCTGAGGTTCCACATCACCGAATCGGTCAACCGTTCGATGATAATGAGTTGTAATCTCATAACAAGCTGTTCTGAGGTTCCACATCACCGAATCGGTCAACCGTTTGATGATAATGAGTTATAATCACATAACAAGCCATTCTGAGGTTCTGCATCACCAAATTGGTCAACCGTTCACTGATAATGAGTTGCAATCTCATAACAAGCTATTATGAGGTTCCACATCCCCAAATTGGTCAACCATTCAATGATAATGAGTTGCAATCTCATAACAAGCTGTTCTGGGGTTCCACATTGCCAAATTGGTCAACCGTTCGATGATAATGAGTTGTAATCCCATAACAAGCCATTCTGAAGTTTTGCATCACTGAATCGGTCAACCGTTCAATGATAATGAGCTAGAATCTCATAACAAGCTATTTTGAGGTTCCACATTGCCGTATTGGTCAACCGTTCAATGATAATGAGCTACAATCTCATAATAAGCTATTCTGAGGTTCCATATCGCCGAATCAGTCAACCGTTTGATGATAATGAGTTGTAATCTCATAACAAGTTGTTCTTAGGTTCCACATCACTGAATTGATCAACCGTTCAATGATAATGAGCTGCAATCTCATAATAAGCTATTTTGAGTTTCCACATTACCGAATCGGTCAACCATTCAATGATAATGATTTGTAATCTCATAACAAGTTGTTCTGAGGTTCCACATCACTGAATCGGTCAACTATTTGATGATAATGAGTTACAATCTCATAAAAAGCTATTTTGATGTTCCACATCGCCGAATTGGTCAACCATTCGATGATAATGAGCTGTAATCTCATAACAAGTTGTTCTGAGGTTGCACATCGCCGAATCGGTCAATTGTTCGATGATAATGAGTTTTAATCTCATACCAAGTTGTTCTGAGGTTCCACATCACTGAATTGGTCAACCATTTGATGATAATGATTTGTAATCTCATAACAAGTTGTTCTAAGGTTCCACATCATTGAATCAGTCAATCTTTCGCTAATAATGAGTTATAATCTAATAACAAGCCATTCTAAGGTTTCACATCACCGAATCGCTCAACCGTTCACTGATAATGAGTTTTAATCTCATAACAAGCCATTCTAAGGTTGCACATCATCAAATCGGTCAACCATTCCATGATAATGAGTTGCAAACTCATAACAAGCTATTCTGAGGTTCCACATCACTGAATCGGTCACTTGTTCGATGATAATGAGTTTTATCTCATAACAACCCATTCTGAGGTTCCACATCGCCGAATTAGTCAATCGTACATTGATAATGAGCTACAATCTCATAACAAGCTGTTCTAAGGTTCCACATCACTGAATCGGTCAACCATTCACTGATAATGAGTTTCAATCTCATAACAAGCTATTCTGAGGTTCGACATCCATGAATCGGTCAATTGTTTGATGATAATGAGCTGCAATCTCATAACAAGATGTTCTCAGGTTCCACATCACCGAATCGGTCAATGGTTTGATGATAATGAGTTGTAATCTCATAACAAGCCATTCTGAGGTTCCACATCGCCGAATCGGTCAACTATTTGATGATAATGAGTTGCAATCTTATAACAAGCCATTCTGAGTTTTCACATCACCGAATCGGTCAACCATTCAATGATAATGAGCTATAATCTCATAACAAGCTGTTCTAAGGTTCCACATCGCTGAATCGATCAACCATTTGATGATAATGAGTTGTAATCTCATAACAAGCCATTCTGAGGTTCCACATTACCAAATCGGTCAACCATTTGATGATAATGATTTGTAATCTCATAGCAAGCCATTCTGAGGTTCCTCATCGGTGAAGCGGTCAACTATTTGATGATAATGAGTTGCAATCTCATAACAAGCTATTCTGAGGGTTCCACATAGCTGAATTGGTGAATCATTCGATGATAATGAGTTGTAATCTCATAAAAAGCCATTCGAAGATTCCACATCACCAAATCAGTCAACTGTTCAATGATAATGAGTTGCAATCTCATAACAACCTGTTCTGAGGTTGCACATCACCGAATCGGTCAACCAAATGATAATATTGAGTTGCAATCTCATAACAAGCTATTATGAGGTTCTACATCACCAAATCGGTCAACCGTTTGATGATAATGAGTTGTAATCTCATAACAAGCCATTCTGAGGTTCCACATCGCCGAATTAGTCAATTGTACATTGATAATGAGCTACAATCTCATAACAAGCTATTCTGAGGTTCCACATCACCGAATCGGTCAACCATTTGATGATAATGAGTTGTAATCTCATAACAAGCCATTCTAAGGTTCCACATCACTGAATCGGTCAATCGTTCGATGATAATGAGTTGTAATCTCATAACAATCCATTCTAAGGTTCCACATCACCAAATTGGTCAACTGTTCACTGATAATGAGTTGCAATCTCATAACAAGCTGTTCTAAGGTTCCACATCGTTGAATCAGTCAATCATTTGATGATAATGAGCTGCAATCTCATAACAAGCTATTCTAAGGTTCCACATCGCCGAATCGGTCAATCGTTCGATGATAATAAGTTGTAATCTCATAACAAGATGTTATGAGGTTCCACATCACTGAATCGGTCAACCGTTCGATGATAATGAGCTGCAATCTCATAACAAGCCATTTTGAGTTTCCACATTGCCAAATAGGTCAACCATTCGATGATAATGAGCTGCAATCTCATAACAAGTTGTTTTGAGGTTCCACATCACTGAATCAGTCAACCGTTCGATGATAATGAGGTACAATCTCATCACAAGCTGTTTTGAGGTTTCACATCGCCGAATCAGTCAACCGTTCGATGATAATGATTTGTAATCTCATAACAAGCCATTCTGAGGTTCCACATCACTGAATCGGTCAACCGTTCGATGATAATGAGTTGCAATCTCATAACAAGCCATTATGAAGTTCCACATCGCTGAATCGGTCAATCGTTTGATGATAATGAGCTGTAATCTCATAACAATCTGTTCTGAGGTTCCACATCAGTGAATCGGTCAACTGTTTGATGATAATGAGTTGTAATCTCATAAGAAGCCATTCTGAGGTTCCACATCGCCAAATCGGTCAACCGTTTGATGATAATGAGTTTTAATCTCTCAACAAGTCATCCCGAGGTTCCACATCACCGAATTGGTCAACCGTTCACTAATAATGAGTTGTAATCTCATAACAAGCCATTCTAAGGTTCCACATCACTGAATCATTCAACTGTTCACTGATAATGAGTTGTAATCTCATAACAAGTCATTCTGAGGTTCCACATCATCGAATCGATCAACCATTCGATGATAATGAGTTGCAATCTGATAACAAGCTGTTCTGAGGTTCCACATCGCTGAATCAGTCAACTGTTTGATGATAATGAGTTGTAATCTCATAACAAGCCATTCTAAGGTTCCACATCACTGAATCGGTCAACCATTCACTGATAATAAGTTGCAATCTCATAACAAGCCATTTTGAGGTTCCACATCACTGAATCGGTCAACCATTCGATGATAATGAGCTGTAATCTCATAACAAGCTATTCTAAGGTTCCACATCACTGAATTAGTCAACCGTTCGATGATAATGAGCTGCAATCTCATAACAAGCTATTCTGAGGTTCCACATCACCGAATTGGTCAACCCTTCGATGATAATGATTTATAATCTCATAACAAGTCGTTCTGAGGTTCCACATCACCGAATCGATCAACTATTTGATGATAATGAGTTGCAATCTCATAACAAGCTATTCTGAGGTTCCATATCGCCAAATCGGTCAACCGTTCGATGATAATGAGCTACAATCTCATAACAAGTTGTTCTAAGGTTCTACATCGCCGAATCGGTCAACCGTTCAATGATAATGAGTTGTAATCTTATAACAAGCCATTCTGAGGTTCCACATCACTGAATCGGTCAACTGTACATTGATAATGAGCTACAATCTCATAACAAGCTATTTTGAGGTTCCACATCACCGAATTGGTCAATCGTTCGATGATAATGAGTTGTAATCTCATAACAAGCTGTTCTGAGGTTCAACATTGCCGAAACGGTCAAGCATTTGATGATAATGAGTTACAATCTCATAACAAGCCATTCTTAGTTTCCACATCGCCGAATCGGTCAACCGCTCGATGATAATGAGCTACAATCTTATAACAAGCTATTCTGAGGTTCCACATTGCCGAATCGGTCAACCGTTTGATGATAATGAGTTGTAATCTCATAATAAGCCCTTCATAGGTTCTACATCGCCGAATCGGTCAACCATTTGATGATAATGAGTTGCAATCTAATAACAAGCCATTCTAAGGTTCCACATCGCCGAATCGGTCAACCATTTGATGATAATGAGCTGCAATCTCATAACAAGCTATTCTAAGGTTCCACATCACCGAATCAGTCAACCGTTCGATGATAATGAGTTATATTCTCATAACAAGCTGTTCTGAGGTTCCACATCGCTGAATCGATCAACCGTTCGATGATAATGAGCTGCAATCTCATAAAAAGCTATTATGAGGTTCCACATCATAGAATTGGTCAACCATTCGATGATAATGATTTGTAATCTCATAACAAGCCATTCTGAGGTTCCACATAAGTGAATCGGTCAACTGTTTGATGATAATGAGTTTCAATCTCATAACAAGCTATTCTGAAGTTCCATATCACCGAATAGGTCAACCGTTTGATGATAATCAGTTGTAATCTCATAACAAGCCATTCTGAGGTTCCACATCGCCGAATTGGTCAACCGTTCTATGATAATGAGTTGTAATCTCATAACAAGCCATTCTGAGGTTCCACATCGCCAAATCGGTCAACCGTTCAATGATAATGAGTTGTAATCTTATAACAAGCCGTTCTGAGGTTCCACATCGCTGAATCGGTCAACCGTTCTATGATAATGAGTTGTAATCTCATAACAAGCTGTTCTAAGGTTTTACATCGCTGAATCGATCAACCGTTTGATGATAATGAGTTGTAATCTCATAACAAGCGATTCTGAGGTTCTACATGACCGAATCGATCAACTGTTCAATGATAATAAGTTGCAATCTCATAACAAGTTGTTCTGAGGTTCCACATCACCAAATCGATCAACCGTTCGATGATAATGAGCTGCAATCTCATAACAAGCTGTTCTGAGGTTCCACATCGCCAAATCAGTCAACTGTTTGATGATAATGAGTTGTAATCTAATAACAAGCCATTCTGAGGTTCCACATCGCCGAATCGATCAACCATTTGATGATAATGAGTTACAATCTCATAACAAGCTATTCTAAGGTTCAACATCACTGAATCGGTTAACCGTTCGATGATAATGACCTGGAATCTCATAACAAGCTATTCTGATGTTCCACATCACCGAATCGGTCAACCGTTTGATGATAATGAGTTGTAATCTCATAACAAGCCATTCTGAGGTTCCACATCATCAAATTGGTCAACCATTCAATGATAATGAGTTGCAATCTCATAACAAGCCATTCTGAGTTTCCACATCACCGAATCGGTCAACCATTCAATGATAATGAGCTGCAATCTCATAATAAGCTATTTTGAGGTTCCACATCACTAAATCGGTCAACCGTTCGATGATAATGAGCTACAATCTCATAATAAGATGTTCTGAGGTTCCACATCACCGAATCGGTCAACCATTCGATGATAATGATTTGTAATCTCATAACAAGTCGTTCTGAGGTTCCACATCACCGAATCGGTTAACCGTTCGATGATAATGAGTTGCAATCTCATAACAAGCCGTTCTAAGGTTCCACATCGCTGAATCGGTCAACCGTTTGATGATAATGAGCTGCAATCTCATAACAAGTTGTTCTGAGGTTCCACATCACCGAATAAGTCAACTGTTTGATGATAATGAGTTTTAATCTCATAACAAGCCGTTCGAAGGTTGCACATCACCGAATCGGTCAACCATTCGATGATAATGAGTTGTAATCTCATAACAAGCCATTATGTGGTTCCACATCGCTGAATCAGTCAACCGTACATTGATAATGAGCTGCAATCTCATAACAAGCTGTTCTAACATTCCACATTGCCGAATCGGTCAACCATTCAATGATAATGAGTTGTAATCTCATAACAAGCCGTTCTGAGGTTCCACATCACCGAATCGGTCAACCGTTCGATGATAATGAGTTGTAATCTCATAACAAGTCATTCTAAGGTTCCACATCGCCGAATCGGTCAACTATTTGATGATAATAAGTTATAATCTCATAACAAGCTGTTCTAAGGTTCCACATCATTGAATCGGTCAACTGTTTGATGATAATGTGTTGCAATCTCATAACAAGCTATTCTGAGGTTCCACATCGCTAGATCAGTCAACCGTTTGATGACAATGAGTTGTAATCTCATAACAAGTTGTTTTGAGGTTCCACATCACTGAATCAGTCAACCATTCAATGATAATGAGCTGTAATCTCATAACAAGCTATTCTGAGGTTCCACATCACCGAATCGGTCAACTGTTTGATGATAATGAGCTACAATCTCATAACAAGCCATTTTGAGGTTCCACATCACTGAATCGGTCAACCGTTCAATGATAATGAGCTACAATCTCATCACAAGCTTTTCTGAGGTTCCACATCACTGAATCACTCAACCGTTCGGTGATAATGATTTGTAATCTCATAAAAATCCATTCTGAGGTTCCACATCGCCGAATCGGTCAACCGTTCAATGATAATGAGCTACAATCTCATAACAAGCCATTCTGAGGTTCCACATCACTGAATCGATCAACCGTTCAATGATAATGAGCTAGAATCTCATAACAGGTTGTTTTGAGGTTCCACATTGCTGTATTGGTCAACCGTTCAATGATAATGAGCTATAATCTCATAACAAGCTATTCTGAGGTTCCACATTGCCGAATCAGTCAACCATTCCATAATAATGAGTTGTAATCTCATAACAAGCTATTTTGAGGTTCCACATTGCTGAATCAGTCAACTGTTTGATGATAATGAGCTGCAATCGCATAACAAGCTATTCTGAGGTTCCACATTACCGAATCGGTCAACCGTTCCACATCACTGCATGGGTCAACCGTTTGATGATAATGAGCTGCAATCTCATAACAAGCTATTCTTAGGTTCCACATCGCTGAATCGGTCAACCGTTTGATGATAATGAGTTTTAATCTCATAACAAGCCATTCTGAGGTTTAACATCGCCGAATTGGTCAACCATTTGATGATAATGAGTTGTAATCTCATAATAAGGCGTTCTGAGGTTCCACATCGCCGAATCGATCAACAGTTCGCTAATAATGAGTTGTAATCTAATAACAAGCCATTCTGAGGTTCCACATCGCTGAATCAGTTAACCGATCACTGATAATGAGTTGTAATCTCATAACAAGCCGTTCTAAGGTTCCACATCATTGAATCGGTCAACCATTCCATGATAATGAGTTGCAATCTCATCACAAGCTATTCTGAGGTTCCCCATCACCGAATCGGTCAACCCTTCGATGATAATGAGTTTTAATCTCATAACAAGCCATTCTGAGGTTCCACATCACCGAATCGGTCAACTATACATTGGTAATGAGCTGCAATCTCATAACAAGCTGTTCTGAGGTTCCACATCGTTGAATCGGTCAACCGTTTGCTGATAACGAGTTACAATCTCATAATAAGGTATTTTGAGGTTCCACATCACTGAATCGGTCAACCGTTCGATGATAATGAGCTGCAATCTCATAACAAGCTGTTCTGAGGTTCCACATCGCCGAATCGGTCAACTATTTGATGATAATGAGTTGTAATCTCATAACAAGCGGTTCTAAGGTTCCACATCACCGAATCGGTCAACTGTTTGATGATAATGAGTTACAATCTCATAACAAGCCATTCTGAGTTTCCACATCGCTGAATCGGTCAACTGTTTGATGATAATGAGCTACAATCTCATAGCAAGCTATTTTGAGGTTCCACATCACTGAATCGGTCAACCGTTCAATGATAATGAGTTATAATCTCATAACAAGTTGTTCTGAGGTTCCACATCGCCGAATCGGTCAACTATTTAATGATAATGAGTTGCAATCTCATAACAAGCCATTTTGAGGTTCCACATCACCGAATCAGCCAACCGTTCGATGATAATGAGCTGCAATCTCATAACAAGTTGTTCTGAGGTTCCATATCACCGAATTGGTCAACCATTCGATGATAATGAGTTGTAATCTCATAACAAGCCGTTCTGAGGTTCCACATCCCTAAATCTGTCAACCATTCGATGATAATGAGTTGTAATCTCATAACAAGCCATTCTGAGGTTCCACATCACCAAATCAATCAACCGTTCACTAATAATGAGTTGTAATCTCATAACAAGCCATTCTGAGGTTCCAAATCACTGAATCGTTCAACCGTTCGCTAATAATGAGTTGTAATCTCATAACAAGCTATTCTGAGGTTCCACATCATCAAATCGGTCAACCGTTCGATGATAATGAGTTGCAATCTCATAAAAAGCTGTTCTGAGGTTCCACATCGCTGAATTAGTCAACCGTTCGATGATAATGAGTTGTAATCTCATAACAAGCCATTCTAAAGTTCCACATCGCCGAATCGGTCAACTATACATTGATAATGAGCTGCAATCTCATAACAAGCTCTTTTGAGGTTCCACATCACCGTATTGGTCAACCGTTCAATGATAATGAGCTACAAACTCATAACAAGCTGATTTGAGGTTCCACATCACCAAATCAGTCAACCATTCGATGATAATGAGTTGTAATCTCATAACAAGCTGTTCTGAGGTTCCACATCACTAAATCAGTCAACTTTTTAATGATAATGAGCTACAATCTCATAACAAGATGTTCTGAGGTTCCACATCATCGAATTAGTCAACCGTTCAATGATAATGATTTGTAATCTCATAATAAGCCGTTTTGAAGTTCCACATCACCAAATCGGTCAACCATTCGATGATAATGAGTTGCAATCTCATAACAAGCCCTTCTGAGGTTCCACATCACCGAATCTATCAACCATTCGATGATAATGAGTTGCAATCTCATAACAAGCTATTCTGAGGTTCCACATCACTGAATCGGTCAACTATTTGATGATAATGAGTTGTAATCTCATAACAAGCCATTATGAGGTTCCACATCACTAAATCAATCAACCGTTCGATGATAATGAGTTGTAATCTCATAACAAGCCGTTCTGAGGTTCCACATTGCCGAATCGGTCAACCATTCACTAATAATGAGTTGTAATCTCATAACAAGCCATTCTAAGGTTCCATATTGCCGAATCGGTCAATTGTTCACTGATAATGTGTCATAATCTCATAACAAGCTATTCTGATCATCGAATCAGTCAATCATTCGATGATAATGAGTTGGAATATCATAACAAGTTGTTTTGAGGTTCCACATCGCCGAATCGGTCAACCGTTTGATGATAATGAGTTGTAATATCATAACAAGCCATTCTGAGGTTTCACATCATTGAATCAGTCAACTGTTCATTGATAATGAGTTGCAATCTTATAACAAGCTATTTTGAGGTTCCACATCGCTGAATCAGTCAACCGTACATTAATAATAAGCTGCAATCTCATAACAAGTTATTCTGAGGTTCCAAATCGCCGAATCGGTCAACCGTTTGATGATAATGAGTTGTAATCTCATAACAAGCCATTCTAAGGTTCCACATCACTGGATCAGTCAACAGTTCGATGATAATGAGTTGTAATCTCATAACAAGCCATTCTAAGGTTACACATTGCCGAATCAGTCAATCATTCAATGATAATGAGTTGTAATCTCATAACAAGCCATTCTGAGGTTCCACATCGCTGAATCGGTCAACCGTTCGATGATAATGAGTTGTAATCTCATAACAAGTTGTTCTGAGGTTTCACATCGCTGAATCGATCAACCATTCACTGATAATGAGTTGTAATCTCCTAACAAGCTATTCTGAGGTTCCACATCGTGGAATTGGTCAACCGTTTGATGATAATGAGCTGTAATCTCATAACAAGTTGTTCTGAGGTTCAACATCCCTGAATTGGTCAACTGTTTGATGATAATGAGTTGTAATCTCATAACAAGCCATTCTGAGGTTCCACATCGCCGAATCGATCAACTGTTCGATGATAATGAGTTGCAATGTTATAAAAAGCCATTCTGAGTTTCCACATCACCAAATCGGTCAATCATTCGATGATAATGAGCTATAATCTCATAACAAGCTATTCTAAGGTTCCACATCGCTGAATCGGTCAACTGTTGTATGATAATGAGTTATAATCTCATAACAAGCCATTCTGAGGTTCCACATCACCAAATCGGTCAACCGTTCGCTGATAATGAGTTGCAATCTCATAACAAGCTATTCTGAGGTTCCACATCTTCGAATCGGTCAACCGCTCAATGATAATGAGCTACAATCTCATAACAAGCTGTTCGGAGGTTCCACATCACTAAATCGGTCAACTGTTCAATGATAATAAGTTTTAATCTTATAACAAGCCATTCTGAGGTTCCATATTACCGAATCGGTCAACCGTTCCATGATAATGAGTTACAATCTCATAACAAGCCATTCTAAGGTTCCACATCACCAAATCGGTCAACTGTTCGATGATAATGAGCTACAATCTCATAACAAGTTGTTCTGAGGTTCCACATCGCCAAATTGGTCAATCATTCGATGATAATGAGTTGTAATATCATAACAAGCCATTTTGAGGTTCCACATCGCCAAATCGGTGAACAATTTGATGATAATGAGCTGTAATCTCATAACACGCTATTCTGATGTTCCACATTGCCAAATCGATCAACCGTTTGATGATAATGAGTTGTAATCTCATAACAAGCCATTCTGAGGTTCCACTTTGTCGAATCGGTCAATTGTTCGATGATAATGAGCTGCAATCTCATAACAAGCTGTTCTGAGGTTCCACATCGCCAAATCGGTCAACCATTCGATTATAATGAATTGTAATCTCATAACAAGCCATTCTGAGGTTCTACATCACCAAATAAGTCAATCGTTCGATGACAATGAGCTGCAATCTCATAACAAGCTATTTTGAGGTTCCACATCACCGTATTGGTCAACTGTTTGATGATAATGAGCTGCCATCTCATAACAAGTTGTTCTGAGGTTCCACATCACTGAATCAGTCAACCATTCAATGATAATGAGTTGTAATCTCATAACAAGCTATTCTGAGCTTCCACATCACTGAATCAGTCAACCATTCGATGATAATGAGCTGTAATCTCATAACAAGTTGTTCTGAGGTTCCACATCGCTGAATCGGTCAACCGTTTGATGATAATGATTTTAATATCATAACAATTCATTCTGAGGTTCCACATTGCCGAATTGGTCAACTATTCAATGATAATAAGTTGCAATCTCATAACAAGCCATTCTGAGGTTCCACATCACTGTATCGGTCAACCATTTGATGATAATGAGCTACAATCTCATAACAAGCTATTCTGAGGTTCCACATTGTCGAATCGGTCAACCGTTGGATGATAATGAGTTGTAATCTCATAATAAGCCATTCTGAGGTTCCACATCACCGAATCAGTCAACCGTTTGATGATAATGAGTCATAATCTCATAACAAGCTATTTTGAGGTTCCACATCGCTGAATCGGTCAACCGTTCAATGATAATGAGCTACAATCTCATAACAAGCTATTTGGAGGTTCCACATCGCCGAATCGGTCAACCGTTCGATGATAATGATTTGTAATCTCATAACGAGCTGTTCTGAGGTTCTACATCACTGAATTGGTGAACCATTCGATGATAATGAGTTGCAATCTCATAACAAGTCATTCTGAGGTTCCACATCACCGAATCGGTCAACTGTTTGATCATAATGAGCTACAATCTCATAGCAAGCTGTTCTAACATTCCACATCACCGAATCGGTCAACCATTCAATGATAATGAGTTGTAATCTCATAACAAGCCATTCTGAGGTTCCACATCACCAAATCGGTCAACCGTTCGATCATAATGAGTTGTAATCTCATAACAAGCCATTCTGAGGTTCC
This sequence comes from Thuja plicata, assembly GCA_018584345.1. Classification (NCBI taxonomy): domain Eukaryota; kingdom Viridiplantae; phylum Streptophyta; class Pinopsida; order Cupressales; family Cupressaceae; genus Thuja; species Thuja plicata. The sequence goes on along the minus strand of MU223284.1, from coordinate 767,278 downwards.
ACATCGCTGAATTGGTCAATCATTTGCTAACAATGAGTTGTAATCTCATAACAAGCTATTCTAAGGTTCCACATCACCGACTTGGTCAACCATTCATTGATAATAAGTTGCAATCTCATAACAAGCTATTCTGAGGTTCCACATCGCCGAATCAGTCAATCATTCGATGATAATGAGTTGTAATCTCATAACAAGCTATTCTAAGGTTCCACATTGCTGAATCGGTCAACCGTTGGATGATAATGAGTTGTAATCTCATAACAAGCCGTTCTGAGGTTCCACATCACTGAATCGGTCAACCGTTCGATGATAATGAGTTGTAATCTCATAACAAGCTATTCTGAGGTTCCACATCATCAAATCGATCAACCATTCATTAATAATGAGTTACAATCTCATAACAAGCTATTCTAAGGTTCCACATCATCGAATCGGTCAATCATTCGATGATAATGAGCTACAAACTCATAACAAGCTATTCTGAGGTTCCACATCATTGAATTGGTCAACCATTCAATGATAATGAGTTGTAATCTCATACCAAGCCGTTCTGAGGTTCCACATCGCCGAATTGGTCAACCGTTTAATGATAATGAGTTGCAATCTCATAACAAGCCATTTCGAGTCTCCACATCACCAAATCGGTCAACCGTTCGATGATAATGACCTGCAATCTCATAACAAGCTGTTCTAAGGTTCCACATTGCCGAATCGATTAACCATTTGATGATAATGAGTTGTAATCTCATAACAAGCCATTCTGAGGTTCCACATCGCCGAATCAGTCAACCATTTGATGATAATGAGTTGCAATCTCATAACAAGCCGTTCTTAGGTTCCACATCACTAAATCAGTCAACTGTTAGATGATAATGAGCTAAAATCTCATAACAGGCTATTTTTAGGTTCCACATTGCTGAGTCGGTCAACCGTTTGATGATAATGAGTTGTAATCTCATAATAAGCTATTCTGAGGTTCCACATCACCGAATCGGTCAACCGTTCGATGATAATGAGTCGTAATCTCATAACAACACATTCTGAGGTTCCACATCACCGAATCAGTCAACCATTTGCTAATAATGAGTTGTAATCTCATAACAAGCCATTCTGAGGTTCCACATCACCGAATCGGTCAACCATTTGCTAATAATGAGTGGTAATCTCATAAGAAGCCGTTCTGAGGTTCCACATCATTGAATTAGTCAACCGTTCACTGTTAATGAGTTGTAATCTCATAATAAGCCGTTCTAAGGTTCCACATCGTCGAATCGGTCAACCATTCGATGATAATGAGTTGCCATCTCATAACAAGCTATTCTAAGGTTCCACATCGCCAAATCAGTCAACCGTTTGATGATAATGAGTTGTAATCTCATAACAAGCCATTTTGAGGTTCCACATCACCGAATCGATCAACTATACACTTATAATGAGCTGCAATCTCATAACAAGTTGTTCTGAGGTTCCACATCGCCGAATCGGTCAACCGTTTGATGATAATGAGTTGTAATCTAATAATAAACCATTCTGAGGTTCTACATCGCCAAATCAGTCAACCATTCGATGATAATGAGTTGTAATCTCATAACAAGCCATTCTAAGGTTCCACATCACTGAATCGGTCAACCATTCCCTAATAATGAGTTGCATCTCATAACCAGCTATTCTGAGGTTCCACATCGCTGAATCGGTCAACTGTTCACTGATAATAAGTTGCAATCTCATAACAAGCTATTCTGAGGTTCCACATCTTCGAATCGGTCAACCGTTCAATGATAATGAGCTACAATCTCATAACAAGTTGTTCGAAGGTTCCACATCACCGAATCGGTCAACCGTTTGATGATAATGAGTTTTAATCTTATAACAAGCCGTTCTAAGGTTCCACATCACCGAATCAGTCAACCGTTCGATGATAATGAGTTATAATCTCATAACAAGCCATTCTTAGGTTCCACATCACCGAATTGGTCAACTGTTCGATGATAATGAGCTGCAATCTCATAACAAGTTGTTCTGAGGTTCCACATCGCCAAATCAGTCAATCGTTCAATGAAAATGAGTTGTATATATCATAACAAGCCATTTTGAGGTTCCACATTGCCAAATCGGTCAATCGTTCGATGATAATGAGCTACAATCTCATAACAAACTATTTTGAGGTTCCACATTGCCAAATCGGTCAACTGTTTGATGATAATGAGCTGCAATCTCATAACAAGCTGTTCTGAGGTTCCACATCGCCAAATCGGTCAACCATTCAATGATAATGAGTTGTAATCTCATAACAAGCCATTCTGAGGTTCCACATCGCCGAATAGGTCAATCATTCGATGATAATGAGCTACAATCTCATAACAAGCTATTTTGAGGTTCCACATCACCGTATTGGTCAACCATTCGATGATAATGAGCTGCAATCTCATAACAAGCTGTTCTAATGTTCCACATCACCGAATTAGTCAACCATTCGATGATAATGACTTGCAATCTCATAACAAGCTATTCTTAGGTTCCACATCCCCGAATTGGTCAACTGTTTGATGATAATGAGCTGTAATCTCATAACAAGCTATTCTGAGATTCCACATTGCCGAATCAGTCAACCGTTGGATGATAATGAGTTGTAATCTCATAACAAGCCATTCTGAGGTTCCACATCGCCGAATAGGTCAACCGTTCGATGATAATGTGCTGTAATCTCATAACAAGCTGTTCTGAGGTTCCACATCGCCAAATTGGTCAACCATTCAATGATAATGAGTTGTAATCTCATAACAAGCCATTCTGAGGTTCCACATCGCCAAATTGGTCAACTGTTCACTAATAATGAGTTGTAATCTCATAACAAGCGATTCTAAGGTTCCACATTGTCGAATCAGTCAACTGTTCGATGATAATGAGTTGCAATCTCATAACAAGCTATTCTGAGGATCCACATCACCGAATCGGTCAATCGTACATTGATAATGAGCTACAATCTCATAACAAGCTGTTCTGAGATTCCACATCGCCGAATCGGTCAACTATTTGATGATAATGAGTTGTAATCTCACAACAAGCCATTCTGAGGTTCCACATCGTCGAATCGGTCAACCATTCGATAATAATGAGTTACACTCTCATAACAAGCCGTTCTGAGGTTCCACATCACCGAGTCGGTCAACCATTTGATGATAATGAGCTACAACCTCATAACAAGCTATTCTAAGGTTCCACATCACCGAATCAGTCAACCATTTGGTGATAATGAGTTGTAATCTCATAACAAGCTATTCTGAGGTTCCACATCACTGAATCGATCAACCGTTCACTAATAATGAGTTGTAATCTCATAACAAGCCATTCTGAGGTTCCACATCATAGAATTAGTCAACCGTTCGCTGATAATGAGTTGCAATCTCATAATAAGCTATTTTGAGGTTCCACATCACCGAATCGGTCAACCATTCGATGATAATGAGCTGCAATCTCATAACAAGTTGTTCTGAGGTTCCACATCACCAAATTGGTCAACTGTTCAATGATAATGAGTTGTAATCTCATAATAAGCCATTCTGATGTTCCACATTGCCAAATTGGTCAACCGTTCGATGATAATGAGTTGCAATCTCATAACAAGCCATTCTCAGTTTCCACATCAGTGAATCGGTCAACTGTTCGATGATAATGACTTGCAATCTCATAACAAGCTGTTCTGAGGTTCCAGATCACCGAATCGGTCAACCGTTCGATGCTAATGAGTTATAATCTCATAAAAAGCTATTCTGAGGTTCCACATCACTGAATCGGTCAACCATTTGTTGATAATGAGTTGTAATCTCATAACAAGTCGTTCTTAGGTTCCACATCGTCGAATCAGTGAACCATTCAATGATAATGAGTTGCAATCTCATAACAAGCTATTATGAGGTTCCACATCTCTGAATCGGTCAATCATTCGATGATAATGAGCCGTAATCTCATAACAAGCTGTTCTGAGGTTCCACATCGCCGAATCGGTCAACCGTTCGATGATAATGAGTTGTAATCTCATAACAAGCCATTTTGAGGTTCCACATTGATGAATCGGTCAACCGTTCGATGATAATGACTTGCCATCTTATAACTGTAGACGTCTAAAATTGTCCTTATATTAATTTAATTAATATTCCCATAGCACTATAATTAATTTTAATTAATTATATCTGTTATATTCTTCTATCTATTTAATTAAATTTATTTAATTAAATATGATTCACTTCCTT